>CM068968.1:52546598-52557831 GCA_035128595.1 Eptatretus atami
GTACATGGCTTGATAAGGTCCTCAGCAATAGTGTGCGGCTTCTTGCACTTCGCAATTCGGTATGCCACTCCGTAGCTGGATTGAAGAGCAGGTTTTTCTTCTGGCCGAAATCCAAATTTGGGAAGTGTCGCTTCACGGTCATATAACCAAAACAGCAACATTTTATTTTAACCACTCAGTTCTATATAAGAACCTGGGTGGAGCAATTAAAAACCGCGACGCTCTCTCTTGGCAAAGGCCTGCCACCTGCATGCAGCTCGCACCCAACCTTTGCACCGCTTCTGTTGGCTACTCAAATCGAGCTCGCTGCCAATCGATTACAGCACCCTGCAAGCGGAATCGACCCCTTAAATTCAAAACGAAACCATCAGTCCTTAAACTGAGGGGAGGGTGGAAAGAGAGGGAAGGCTAGCATGGACGCGACGGCCACGTCTAAGCGAACCGAAAAAGACTCAATCAAGATGCGAGAGGCTGGGATGTGAGTCATGGAGGTAGCTATTCAGAGAGACTGGTTGAGCTACTATAACAGAGTTCCAAGAGATAATTTATAAACACAAAGTCACAGGAACAAGGTGTACACTCGCAACAAAAAATGATGCTTGTTAAGCAGCCCAACTCCGCACCGTTGTGTACGAGGAGTCACGGAGCAGAGACCTGGTGCTCAAGAACCAGCGACATGAAACCAAACCTGAGAGTAGATTAAGCCCAGTCAGGAACCACTCTAACCGCACACACATGTGGCCAGTTGGCATTCGCGGATGCCAGACTATCAAAAGCACGAGACCAGGATCCAGAGATGATCTGAGAATGCGCTAACATAGTGAGAACGATTTGAGAGGCCTCCATCATTGTTGGCATGACAAAGTAGAAGCAGCCGTCAAGCGTAGAGTGCCCAGGTCTGAAACCAAGACGATAGATCGAGCATAAGGCCTTTTTGAGAAAGGAATATACATCATTCAATCTGTGATGAGGGGATCAACAATGAGCGCTCTTTGTGATGGAAAGCTGATAGGTCTGTAGTTAATGGGATCAATTTTTGCTCCTTTTTTATGTAACGCAGTGATTTTGCAGATTTCCAAGTAAATAGATGAACCTCCCGGCGGCAAGCAAATGAGCAGGCAGTGAAAAGGCAGAAGAGAGGTATGTCAATGAGCAATGCAGAGGCAGTTTTTAGGACCAACGTGAGCTGATGCCTATCTGATCCAGCAGGCAGAGTCAAAGTCAAGGGTTGAAAGAACCTTCTCCTTCAGGTCCAAATGATGCATGCTCAACACATGCAATGTTTCACCCCCTCTGGTTGGCCACTCCAAATCTGATTCCATACATGCAACAGCCGGGGAGACCGTTTAAAATAACAAAACAAACCGTCAGTCCTTAACGAAGGGGGAGGGGTGGAAGAGAGGGAGAGGTGTCAATATCCAAGTCCATGAGCAGTTGGTAGCAACAGGAAGATTGAACATGGGTAGAGCCAGAGTGATTGAATGCTATGCGATTCTACCAAAATAAGTCATAATGGATTAGAGGTGATAAAAACAATAATCAAAAGTTGTCATTAAACTTGATAAAAATCATATTATTGTTATACAAATTCTGTAATGAAAAATGTACTAAATAATGGTATGATACCTAATTGCTTTGAACATGTATATACTTTCAATTTGCAGTAATCTATAATCCCCACTTCCTCTGTATTGAAACAGATGATCAACCTGTCTAGTAAAGATGTCAAAACAGGCTGACGTTTTCAACTACAACGTAATTGCAGCATTTCAATCTTCCTGCATACTAGGATTTTATGAAATAAGATATATAGGCAACCAGCAAGCCTGATAAGAGAAATATATTTCAGCTCAACGGAATGGTTAAAGTCACAGAAAATGTCCAGAATGTAATCAACTAAGTTCTAATTGCTTCACTAAGTATCATCCCCAGCCTGTTAGGAAAGCGGACTGAACTTTTAAACATACATAACCATAGATTTATGTGAAATCCATTCAATGTATCCAAAGGCTTGCAGAGACGTGTCGACGCATTTCTGCGCCGGGAGAGAATCTACACAAATTGGTTTGTAAATATAATGCCGTAACACATCCTTCACCAAAATCAAGCTGGCTGCTGCACGAAGGTGAATGATCTCCAACTGGGAATCACCAAGACCTGACTACTGTTGTGCACAGCGTTGGAAAAATTAAAAAAAAAGAATAACAACTCACCATCCGAACACGATATTAAAGAACTCAACAATTCTCCATGTATTTTAGAATCTGGAGATAGACTGTATTTTCTCTGCGGATCTACTCATATGCGCAGTATGTTTTGCTAGTTGATATTTGTTTAGTTTTTGTACTAAATAAATCGACTCAATGTACAGGAAGACTTAAGAATCTTATGCTCTCCACAGAATAAACCATAGAATTGGGCAGTCCGGCTTCTCGACGAGCAGAGTCGGCTGTTGGACATTAAGTGAGGGAAAGATGGAAAGGCAAGCAATATATCCAGACGATCAGACTATGACACGGCCACCATATTTTAGAGGCATGGAGACGAATTTGAAAAGATCATTCCTCCAAGGTTGGACATATTTATTTTTAGTGTCTCTCTGAGATGGACACGACACTTTGCAAGACTTTCTTGAATGCACTGAAATTGCCTCCGTTGGAATTATCCCTCCAGGAAGAGAATGGAAGTTGCTCAGAGCAACTTCCCCTCACCCCAGCCCAGGATTCATGTGCTACCATGGGGTGGGGGTCGGGGGGGGGGGGGGTCGGAAGAAGGTTGGAACGATGGGAGGTGTGGAATGATCATCTTAAATGAGACTGGGATGAAATATGTGCATGAGAAGAAGCAGGTTTCTGGTAGAACGGATTTCCAGGCTGTGGACACAACAGAGGCTGAAGGGGCGACAGTCCGAAGAGAGAAATGGCTGCTGCAGTCCCTGCATCTGCTTGAGTTAATGCCAGACTCGAAGGTCGCTGAGGCAGCTCTCTGAGAAAGCCAGGAGATGTTGACTTTCAAAGCACATGATCAGATAACCTAAGGGCAGCAAGGAATAGCAGGCCACATTTCAGAAAGTTAAAATCACCGAAGTCCAGAGGAAAGATTTGCTATTTGTAAAATCCTGGTTGAAAAGTCGAGATAATCCAATTGAATCAGTCGCTCGAATGGATCACAGGAAGTCCTGCCTAAGTGCTAAAGCTGGTGAAAGATACCAAAAGACGCTCGCCAAGTTGCATGGTGACAACTTAAATCACGCACATATGAGGAAGAGAGAGAGAGTTGGAAGAGTGGTCAAAGTTATGTCCACATTTTCTGTGAGAGAGAATAGATTGAGTGTCACTGTTAGATGGAGACGGTAAAACACACAATGAACAGGAGCTGGGAGCTGAGGGGTGTCGCAGCAGAGTATTCTCCTGGGTTGGGAGGCTTGGGAAAATATGAGTTCATACATGTAACGAGCCAATCTACCGCCACCCGGGCATGGGTCCGCCTTCAAATCCTAGGCGACCAGATAACCAGTAAGGACACACCTAAAGAGCGGGGACATCCCTGTGGGAGGCAAGGATTCTGTTAAACAGATGCCGTGGTTTATCGGTAAGTGGCCTGGATTGAGAGATCCGTAGTTCGAGCGAGACCTCCGGATCATTGATGGAGGTGAGGGAGGGAAGGAATAGTGTCATAGAATTTGAAATTTAAACACACAGATACTTTGAGGTAAATGGAAGACAAGTATAGGATCCAGTAACTTTGGAATCAATGGATTCAAGGAATCGGGTTTATAGTTGGAAGTTCATCAAATTAACATAAATTTGTAAAACTTTTACTCATTGACCAATGATAACCGATTGCAACAAACAATTATATTAGATGGGTATCCATGCCTTCTTCTTTCAGCCATCAATCTAACTCCAGCCTTTCTTGTGGTCCGCCGCGGGAAGATTGGCCCAAATTCCACGAACCCGGCTGGCAGGGCGAACACCCCCCCATACCCGAGCGAGTTAGGGCAGGAATTCTGTAGCGAGAGCTCACCTACTCATTGCGATGGGACTTTGGTATCGCATGCTTTATGAACTGTTTTCTTAAACCCTTTGTCAACAGTGAGTGAAAAGTGAAGTCGTAACTTCACTTTTGCGAGCGTGCTGCTACCTAACGAATAATAGCAGTGGAAATGAGGTTGTCATGAAGGAGAGTAGTTGGAAGAGAGTGTAGTGATTTCACTGAAAGCCACCAGTTTACCTCTGTGTATTGTCTAACCTATCTCAATCAACAAGTGAACAGATAACCCTCATTCGCTGTGCACCTGTTTCCCTGTTGAACATTTACGTGTTGTAATTCACCTATGCATACCTTGACTGTCCAATTATAGGTCCACAGAAAACCCAATCAATTCCTCAAATGTTTAGACAATGTTTAACAGAAGTAAACTAGAAGGAGAGTCAGCTAAGCGCATACCTCCGCCATGTAATGCCTGATCCAACAAGAGAACATATCGGGTGCCAATACATTTTGACAATATCAATAATCATACAGTACCTATATTCATTTTGGCCCCTATTCTGTCAATGGTTGAAAGAAAATCAAACTTAAAAATTAAATAATTCTCGAGCCAGATTTGATCTTCACAAACACGAAATAGATTCGTCTACAAACACACCCAACCTCACCAAGTTTGTCAAAATCCGTCAACAACTGTCTTGAGATATCGTACATATATCATTTTGGCTCCACCTATCAGTGGTGAAAAACACTTTAAAATTTCAGTAGTCAGTATCTGGATCTTCACCAAAAATCAATCATTTGTCCTGTCACCAGCACCGAACTTGTCCACAAAATTTCATCTGGATCCGTCCACACCTTCTGAACATCCTGTATCGCAAACAGACAGAAAAGGGGTGAAAACCTCTCGTCACGGTTCGTGGCAAAAGTAACGAATACAAGTCAGACGTGTCTTAACGAAGTAAATTAACAACACACTACTTCAAAAACCAACGTTCAGGCTTAAGGAAATGTAATTGACGATGAAGACAATCATTGTCACATAATCCAAGAAATGTAGCAGTAGCATTCAGAATGAAAAAATTAAAAAATTTTATTTTTTTATCTGGTTGAAAAATTAAACTGGCCTCCTGCCTCATCGCAAAATGAAATCACATCATGTCACACTTTTTTGGTGCCACTGGATTTGGAGAGGAATGCCACCCGATTGTGGACACGAATACCAGTCAGACATGGTACAGACACTGCCACAGTAACATAACACGAGTTGTGGTGAAGTTGACACCATAAACTACAAAACTGTGACACAGCAGAAGTTGTATTTAAGCACGACAACTAAACCAACTACCTAAGCCTCTCGCATAGCCAAATGAAAAGCTCAGTGAGGGGAAAATTACTAGTCGATACAGTAGAAGCCATTAAATTTCAAGGGGTTGTCTAAATCGAGTTCTGTCAGCTCTCGTCGAGTAGTTTGAAGGTGGTGTTGTGGATATCCGATTCTAGTCAATTCGCATTCCTCCTCATTCCCCACCCCCTCTTACCTCGTTTCCTTAAACAAGATGAGCACATTTGCAAAAATTCTGTTTCCACAATTGGTAGAAACAATCGGTGCATAAAATCAGTTTGGAGAGATAAACACACTCAGCCCTAGTTCAAAATGGGCCTTTTAGTAAACGATGTAGTATCAGGTTTGGTGTTCAGGTTAATTAGATGGTAAGGAAAAAAAAGAAAAAAAAAGAAAAAAAAAAAAAAAAAAAAAAAAAAAAAAAAAAAAAAAAAAAAGAAAAAAAAAAATAAAAAAAAAAAAAAAAAAAAAAGACCACAGAAAAAAATAAAAAAACAAAAAAAAAACAAGATCAAAAAAAAAAAAAATAAAAAAAAAAAAAAGACAAAAAAAAAAAAAAAAAACAATCAAAAAAGAAAAAAAAAAAAGAAAAGGCAGCAACAGAAAATAAATAAAAAAAGAAAAAAAACAAAAAAAAAAAAAAAAAAGAAAAAAAAAAAAAAAAAAAAAAAAAAAAAAAAAAAAAAAAAAAAAAAAAAAAAAAAAAAAAATAAATATATCACAAATAACAAAAAAGAACAAAAAACAAATAAAAAAAAAAAAAAAAAAAAAAAAAAAAAAAAAAAAATAGGAAGGAAAAAATTGGAAGTAAGGGAAACGAATCGGTTGGAACGGCAACCCCCCCCCCCGCCAATATAGAGGTGATGGAGCGTTCGAGACTGTCACTGCACACTTCACACCAAATCGCTGCTCTTTACCTCTCACAGGCAGCAACGTAAGCAGAACACGACAAAGCACGGGATAACAAAATCTCCATGAGCCTGCAGGAACACACGTACACACCTTTGTGATTTTTGAGTCAAAAAAGTGTATTTAGATTAAAAATGCATCAACAGCAAAGGGGGAGAGAGGGGCAAGCAAAAGTAAGGATGGGAATTTTTGGGGTAATGGGAGGGGGAGGGTTTTTCTGTGTACACCAAGTAAGAAGGCTCATCGTAAAGCTAATACATCAGAAGCATTATACAAGGCCAGGAGACAAATGGGTAGAGAGGCCCAAGCAAACAAAATAGTGGGGAACAAAGACAATGAGTGACATCTGTGGAAGGGAGAGTTAAGGGATATGGCGGGCGAACACGAGCGGGTAAACAAGATGGTACTACAGGGACTGTTCAGGAAGGAAATAAGGGAATTTGAAGGAGGTTGGGCTGGTTGCGGGGTGGAATAAAGGTGGGTTTTGTATAAGATCGATGATTGGATGGGGGAAGTAGAGATGGTGGTGAAAGCAGGCTGCTTGAAGAGCTGGAGAGAGAAGTGAGAGTGTGTTCCAAGGGGAGGGAAAAAACAGAGGAACTGAAAAAGTGAAGGGTTGAGCAGTGATTACATTGAATTTGGCAGTTTCACCAGTAAAGGGGGTTTGGAAGACCATTGAGAGCTATGAGAAATATAGCAAGGGACAGATTACAGAAACGGAGGCAGGGGGGTCAAGTGCCGGAGAAGAGATGGTAGAAGAGAGACAAGACCATGACCTGCCTGTGGTGAGGAAAGTGAGAATACCCAAAGACTCAGCCTCAATGCGGGAATAGCCAAATGATCCGAAAGCCTTTTGGTTTTCCACAGCGTGAAGTTGAGTTGGGTGCAGAGGCAAGCAGCACCACCCCAAGAGGGTGAGGCGAGTACTCCATCTCAGACTGTGAGACTGAAAGCTTGTCAAATGTATTAGGACTAGGTGTACCAAAGGAAGGACTTTGCATTGAGCGTTAGGATGCCCAGTCAGACCAACTTGGCCTTTGGAGGTCGGTTTGAGAGTGTCTTCACCAGGAAAGATCGTGGACAGGATAGTAGGTGCCAAAGGACATGGTAAATTAGAGAAGAGAATTTTTTTGTGACAAGACAGAGTATGTTGAGAAAGTAAAATGGGAGGTGGTGGGTGCGGGTGCGGGGGTGGGGGGGGTTCCAGGACGGATCTCTTCGAAGAGACATGGTTAGGGGTGAAAAGATTTGTCAGGATGAAAAGATATATCCTCAATGTCTTGACAGCTGTGATTAATGCAGGCTCGCAGAGTGTGAGAAGAGGCTGCTGCTGTCCAATCAGAGAGAAGAGAGAATGGTAATCGCGAAGAGGGTGGAGTCAACAGCAAAGTCCCATAAAGAGATTTTCCAGAAGAGTCTGAGAGATCATTGATGAAACCAGAAAAAAAAGCCAGGGCACTAGAACACTGCCTTGAGAAACTCCAGCCCGCGATGGAGAAGAAGAGATGAGAGACTTCCATTAAACAGCCATGATTGACGCAACAGTCGAAGAAGTCTGCGAGCCATGAGTGAGATTGACTGTACACCAACACAGAAGATAGGTTGTAGAGCATGCGGGATGCCAAACATGATCGAAACGCTCGCAATATCGTCTCGGCAGATGCTTTTGATCTCATGTCTGGCATGAGAACCTCCATCCTATTTTGTGGAAAGCAGAAGTGGCATGTCCAGAGTTAAGGTGACCTGGTCTGAATCCAAAATACGTGAAATCAACGCACATTAGAGAAGAGGAAGGATTGATTCAGAAAGTCGATGATGTGATTCCATGATCTTCTGATATTGGGAGGTGATTAGGTCGCGTAATTGCAGAATCAGTACTTTGTGCCACCTTTTATGCAGAGCGGTAATGTTGTCGATTTCCAAGCAGATGCTTAGAGAAATATAGGTGAATGAACACAGAGAGAGGTGAGCAACGAGCAGGACAGTGTTTTATGAACACGCTGCGGCTAATCGCATCTGGACGTTTGCAGAATCGAGTCGACATTGGACACATAGATCTCCACCTGTCAGCGAACAAAGGACACAGTAACACAGAATTTGTTTGGAAAGAAATTCCCAGGACGTATGACAGAGACAAGATGAAATGGAGACCATTGAGAATTTAAGGCGCTTTGAAGACCCCTGCCAAGTCGCCCCAAGTGAAAGTGCAAGAACTGCGTCTGGCAGCTGAGTGTTTCGCAATAACAGCGTAGAGACATGAACCGACTTTAACAAGCATACATCAGATGAACCGATTGAGGCAGAAAGAATCAGTTAAGACATTAACTTCTGGAAATTGGTGCAAAAGAATCCAAATCAAGAAGAGAGCGAGTACTGTGGCTTGAGATCGGGTCAGAATGACAGATTGAGTCAGTCGCAATGAATCTCAGAAGTCCTTTGCTGAAGCTGCCATGGCAGTAAGAGTTACCTTGCACACCAAGCCACACGGCATGAATGGCAATTGAAGTGCCACATATGAGGAAGAGAGAATTTGATGAGAGAATAGAAGTGGTCGATTTTCTGCGAGTAGATGTAAAATGAGTCATCACTGTTTGTAGATGGACAACACACATATAAACATGAATATAAGAGCGAAGGGAATTGTAGCCAGAGGTATTCCGAGGTGTGGGAGGAGTGAGGACAGTGCATGGGAAGTGAGAAATAGAGTTTATTTGATAAAGAGAACAACTCCGCAACCAGGACGGGCTCAGGTCTGTCATACCGTTGGAGAGTAACCAGGGAGAGATCCTAGGGCAGCGTTCCAACCTTGATGCCCATGGCCCCCTCGCGAGTGCTTATAACATTCGTGTCCCTCTGCCCTTCAATCAAAAGATGCAGATCCGTTTTATGAAATTATTTACTCAGTCTTAAAAGTATAAATCAAAGTAAACATTTTTCTAAAGCAATACAATCTAATGAACACTTGTGTTGGCTGTCTGACGAGGCCTCTTATGTCCGGCTCCGTCTGGACACAGCAAGGCGAAATACGTTCCCAATATCAGACGTTCTGGACTTCGTTAATGTGCAAGTCAGAAATCCAGATTCGCAAAGAATTGTTGTGGCGAATGAATGAGCAATTACAGATGCCTTTTGCTGAGTAGTGGATACGCATTCCTGAACAGACAACCACAAGTGTTGACTGTCTTCTTTGTTACGAAGACCAGCTCATTGCTTTTGAAACCTTCAACTCTGCCAGCTCCTCTGGCTCATCTTCAGTAGGTTCAATTTGGCGTTAAACTGGTCTTTGTGTCTTAACGGAACATCCAACGGTGCATCGTCGAAAATACGATTTGAACCAGCGGAGAGATTGTTGAGATGTCTAGTGATGCAATCTTTGATGCCGACGGGAAGCTCAATCCTCTGCGTCTGCAGGTGCTCGTGCCAAGAAAGGAAACAGGCAGTGACCCGGCCTTGATTCGGCCTGCCAGACTTCATTCTAGCAGACAGTCTGCAAGCTTGTTCTTGAACGTCACTGACTTCACAGTCACGGCGTCATTACGGCCAAGACTTGTCATTTCGTTAGTGGCCGAATATACTCGGCCAGAGGCGAGAATCATGACGAACTCTTTCATTGTCGAAGTGACATGGAGGTGTTTTCGTTGTCTCGCAGGAAGATTTCCACCTCAACCCGGATTAATACAGCCGAGAAGGCATTTCCCCTCGATAGACAACGGACTTTGTGTGAACAGAAGTCCAACATTCCCTCCCATTTCGTTGGCCAGAGTTGAAGAGCCGATGATTTTGGCCTTCGCACGATGAAGTCACATCACTTGACCGCGACGTCCATGACTTCCAGCAAACAGGCGGAAGAGTCTTGACGCAAGAGCGTACGTGGCGAACAGTGGGAGGAGCACAGGGGCCATTCTTTCTTCACATACAGACACTGGGCCTACATGCATTAAGACGTGATAACCTCCTCTGACGCCGAGACCATCGCTGGGCACTATCAGTACAATTGTGCTTGAAATTCTGCCAACCGAGTCCATTAGCTCAAAAAAAGAGTCCACAATAGCTTTATACGCCACTCGTCGTCGTCTGTGCGTTTGGTAGGGTACTTGCAGAACAAGAATCTTCTTCACTTTCCCTTCTCTCGTACGAGCGACAGAGCGAATCAAAGCTGGCTCCCAGGGCCGTGTCGGTAGACCTCGTCTAATGAAGGCTAGCCTGAGCGTGCTTTGTTTGATTCGGAGCAACTTGACGCACACATCAGCGCACATGATTCTGGGTTCAATCCGTGCGTCGAATCGTGTCATTAAAGCGAAACTTGCTGATCTTCCTTTTCCTTCTGGTGCCGATCATCAATTCGAACACCACATTTTCTCTTGTACATTCTGGCTATAGAGCCGTCCTCAGCAATAGAGAGTGCGGTACTTCCTATCACTCGCAATTCGGTATAGCCCAACTCCGTACTCGATTGAAGAGCAGTTTTCTTCTGGCCGAATCCAAGATTGGGAATGGCGGACACGGCCCATTATTGGTCGCTTCACGTATGAATCGATGATGTTCGCAGCTAGCCTTTCCTGCCTCTTCCGGATGCCATGCTTAGTCGCATGTGTATTGAAAGTTGGAAGATCACGAGCGTAGTACGCATTTGACATCACGTCATCAGTAGCAGACATTGCGCGCAGTCCACGCCATACCGACTACTATTTCGAATCCAAAGCTTACATAGTGCATCCATTTTTCGAAACCTTCGAGCATCTGAATGAAAAAAATTGAAAAAAAGCAAAATTCTGAACATTTTTGTAAACATTTGCGTTTACTATAATGCCTCGGTGGCTCCACCTATCTCTTGTTAAAATCGTGGTAAACTCATCTACCCTTTTGACTTGACACTATGACCGCAGACTCGGTCACCTGTAGATTGATAGTTAACAATCTTCTGCATTGCCTGAACGCTAGCTTTATGGCAACCGCTTAGCGCCAGGCACGCGGTCGGAAGGCCAG
>CM068968.1:52564468-52575616 GCA_035128595.1 Eptatretus atami
GACCCCGACCTACATACCAAGTTTCATCAAGATCGGGCGAATTTTTTTTTGACCGTATCACATCGACGAGTTTTCCAACTTTGAAGACACGTGCGTGACTCGATAACCAGGACGAATTTCAAAAAACCGGCCCAACCAAATTTAGATGTTCCATATTATCAGAATCTGAAGGAATTTCGAAGATCGGATGGATCATAAACGGCGGAGGAGATAGATTTTGAAAATTGACGATTTCGCAACTTTGGAGTGGCCTTGACGTTGACTTTGACCTTCAATCGGGTCAAAGGTCATACCGTCGTGCATCCCTCATCGACATCTACCAGGGAGATAAGGTCCTCATCAGAATAGTGTGGTGGCTCTTGCACTTCGCAATTCGTATGCATCGTAGCTGGATTGAAGAGCAGGTTTTTCTTCTGGCCGAAATCCAAATTTGGGAAGGGTCGGCTTCACGTCATATCGTGATTCGTTTCGGCAGACAGAGCGTCGATATTACTTTCCTTCTTCGGGATGCATCTTGTTCGCGATGGGTTTGTAAGTTTTGGAAGGACGTAAGGTGAACGATTTGACATAAGACCGAGCGTGCAGACATTGCGCGGCAGTCCAACGCATCCTCGACTGACATTCGTGATCCAAACTTGACATAGCTGTCATTCCATTTTCGAACCTTGACATCTGAGAAAAAATTGAAAAAAACAAATTCTAACATTTTTGTAAACATTTGGTTTACTATGCAATGCTCTGTGGGCTCCCACTTCTCTTTAAAATCGTGCGTTTACTATCTACCTTTTTATCTTTGACACTAGATCGGAGACTCGTCACTTAATTGTCATTACAGCTTCTGCATTCTGAATCGCAGTTTTTTCGGCATCGCTCATGGCCCGGTGAAGGCGATGGCCCTTGGGGGCACGGGCCGGTTGAGAAACGCTTGTCCTGGGGTCAAGAGACTTTGAAGGGGAAAGTTTCTGTTTTCAGATTATGTTCTGGTTGTCAGTGCAACTGTATAGAAAGATATTGTTGCGGGCTGTGGGAATTCGCATTACACCATAAGGTCCGTCGGTGAGATATATTTCTTAAGTAATGTGTGTTAGCCAAACCATTGTATGAGGGGAATTATGTGATTCATTCGGGCTGCGATCCTTTGTGTTAGGCGTTTTTCTGTTTGCTTTATTTTCGAACCAACCACACTTCAAGTAACACGCAACCAACAACACAACGCTACCAGCACCACTCTAAACAACGCCGCTTCCGCCACCTCACACAGCCACATCTCCAAAGCTATAACCAACGAACGCATCTAAAAGCGTCTACGTACACGGTTTTGAGCGTTGAAAGGCCGTCAACGGCTTCGCTCGCCCCCACAAGACGCGGTGGGAGGGAACGAGAGGGAACGCCCCTTCTCGAAGCGCTCGAAGGAGGGTGAGCGAGAACGGGCGCGGGGGCGCGGGCAGTATAAGACGGCTGAGGCGCGTATCCTCTTCGTGTCGAATGCTTCTGCTCTCTTCTTCGGGGTTCGTTGATTTCTTCTGGTTCGGCGTCTCGTGTCCTGTGGCTCCGGGTTTCGGGTGTGCTTCCTGTCGGTCGGTGCTTGCGAGGTGTCGAGAGGCCAGCACGAGCAGGCAGTCGAGGCGCTGCCGGAGAGGCCTCGCCGACCACGCTTTGAGCGGGAGTCACGAGAGGACGGTCGCCGAGGATAACACCGCAGGAATCGACTTCATTTCTTTTGGGGTTTTGTGTGAACGTGTGTGTGGTCGGCGCCCAAGTCCGTGAAGTAGACATTGGTTTTAAAGTTGGTCGTGTGTCCGCGTTAATGGTCGTAGCTCTGCGTCATTGCTTTTTTGTTCTTATGTGATATATGTGCATTTTTCTGACTGTTTGCTATACGTGTGCTTTGTGTCCGTCTGTGTAAAATAAATGCGTCCTGTTGAATTCTTCCCCGTTTGCTGCGTCCTTCTTCGTTGGGTCTCCTATCTTGTTTTCACGTAAAGGGTTTCGCGTGGGCGCGAGACGACGATAAATTAAATCTGAACCGTCAAGGCCGACGATAAACCGCTCGGTTTCCGTTAGCATGGAACGGGTCGCTTAAGCGGCCCGTGTCCGAAGTCGGCCTGGTGGCGAGTCAACCCCTCGGTAGGTTTCCCGTGCGGGTATTAGGTATATCGATTCCGGGTTCACCCTATTCGCGCGGGTAGAAATCGGGCACTGGGTTGTGGTGAGGCGAAGGTCCCCCGTGACTGGCATCCCGGCGTTAGCCGGGAGGGTCCGACTGAATTTTGTCAAGTCCGGTTGGGGCGAGGCGGTCGCGATTTCGAGTCACGTGGCCGATCGACGCGAGGGACGCGAATTCGAACATGGGTACAGGAGTGTGATTCTAATCCTTCCCGTCTCCAAGCTAATTTCATAGGGAATACGGTCAGGAGAGCGACCCCGATTCGCCTCTAAATTACGAGCGTTAACTTAACGGCCTTAACGTGGAATAAGATGGTCTAAGGCCGAGGGCGTGCCGGGGTAGAATAGATAATGTGTAGAATGTAGGATCCATGGTCAGGACGAGAATCACGTGCAAGAGAACACGTACGCAGAAAGGTTGGGAAAGGCATCGATGCGTTCATCTGGTCGTTTTTTTTATTATAATCCACCACTAATGTGTCAGTGGGAGTGGCCAGGGCAGGTGACAATGCGGCAGATTATTGAACTCGTGCAAAGCATGATCAACAAAATGGATGGATGACGGAAAAATGATGAAATGGAACAAACACAACGGGATGATGGACAAAATAGGTGCGCACACACAGGCATTCGTAAGGATATGGCGAACCCAGCGGGGTGAACGAGCAAATAGCCCAATGCCCTGCCGGCGGGCATGAAAGCAACAGCGAAGTGCGTAATGGCGACGCACGTGTGGGAGAACGAGCTGGGAGGGGTGCACGGTTTTGTCAGGCCCGCGTGAAGGCGGTGAGAAAAAAATAATTCGGAGGAGACGTGTTGGGCGAGAAGTGTGGAGGTGACGGAAAAAGTGACGGTAACCGAGAGGGAAAAATTAATTGGGGTGAACTGAGACGTGCACGAAGGAATAAATAGTGGAGTGTGAGAAAAGACTGCAAAGACATGAAGAAGAGAGTTGATAAGTCTGGGCGGGAGTAAAACGGAGGACAGAGAACTGGGAAGACTGATAGACAAACACAAGGGCAAGATGGAATGAACAGTTAGAAGCAAAGCAAGGTCGGAGTTTGGCGAGATGAGAAAAGAATTGGAGAAGAAAACTGAGTTACAGAAACACCAAACGAAGAGACGGATTAACGAAACGAGTTGAGGATGTTGAGGAGAAAGAACGAGAACGGAGAATGGACGTTAAGGACAGCTGTAACAGATCGAACAGCTGGAAGCGAAGGCCAGATTAAGAATGAGATGCAATAAAGAGTAATGATGGAAGAACGAATGAGACAGAAGAAGGAAATCGTCATGGAAGGAAACCAGAGATTGCGAATGAGGAACAAGAAAGAGTACTGGAACGAAAAGGTAAGCGACAGGAGAAGAAATCTGCAGTCTGAAGAAATAACGAGAATTACAAGAATGAGGAAAAGAAAGCAGTGGAATAGGAAATACAGAAAAGGAATGAAACAGGAGAAAAGAATCAGTCATTGAAAGAAATAACGGATACAGATGAGAAGAAAGACAGTGGAATAGTTAATACAAGAAAGGAATGAGACAGGAGAAAGAAATCTGTCAGTTGAAAGAAATAACGAGATTGCAGCACGGGAAAAGAAGACAGTGGAATAAAAAAACTGAAAGAGTATGATTTGAAACTAGAACGACAAAAGGAAAAAATAGGCTGGAAATACGAGGAGAGTTGAAGAAGGCAAGGAAGCGAGAAATCAGGAATTGAAGGACAACAAGCGAGATTGGAGGGGAGAACGAGAGGACAATGGGATAGAACAAAAGAACATGAAGCGAGGTTGACCAAATTGAAAGAAAAGGCAAGGCTGGAGTGCGAGAGGTAGACAAAGAACAAGCGAATGAAAACAAAAGGGAAATTAACCAATGAAGAAAACCATGAAACTGCAGAAGGAAGACAGAGAAGAAACAAGGAAGGAGTAATGAGAACAGCAGAAATGAAAACACAGAAGAGATTAACCAAATGAACAAACAACGAACTGGAGAAGGAAAGGAAGGAGAGGAAGCAGGAGGGGTAAATGAGAAAACAGCGAATGAAGCGCAGAAAGGAATGAGCCAATTGAGAGAAAGATGAGATTGGAAAATGGGAGATGAGGAAGAGTGGGAGAGAAAACAAACTATACGAGTTTTTGAAATTAAATGAACTAAAGGAGAGAATGAAATTGAAGTCCAAGAGATGAACTCAGAAGAACAGAAAACTAACAAATGTATAGAGATGCGGAAGAAAGAGAAAATGAGGAGAGACTGCATGAATAATGACGGGGTTAAGGACAGACACAAACAACAGAGGTAGTTGGAGGATAAATGGGGGTGAGCTCCGGACTGGGTATGAGACCCGGTGTGAGAGCTGAATGGCCGCTCCAGGAACGAGGGGAGGAAAGTATGGCCCCTTGAGGCGAATCACGACCAGGTGGGTTCGGTCGTGCCCAAGGGAGTTGAAGGACGAGTGCTGTGGATAGGTGACGTGTAAAGCTTGGGGGGTATAGAGGCCGGGAACCTTGTGGGGACACGAAATCCCAGTGTGGTTGTGCAGGGCTGTGGTGTTTGCGAGTGTGCGGGATGCGTGCTTTCCGGACGCAATGGTGTGAGTGAGACCTGGCAAGGTGAAAGGTTGGGTGTGAGTGAGAGGGTCGTGGTGAGGGAGACCGTGGTGTGTGAGGTTCTGTATGAGTGGGAGAGGTCGGTCGGCAATGCGTGACATGCGCGCGTTCCGGTGTGAATGTGAGTGTGTTGTGAGTGGTCTGTGCGTGTAACACGCGGTGTGCGTGGGTGGAACGGGACGAGGCGACAGAGGACAAAGGCCGGTAGCGGCGTAGCTGTTTGTGGGGAGGCGCCGGGTTTCACCCAGCAGCGAGCGCGAGGTCGTGCTGTGGCAGCGAACGGAGACCCACGTGCTCGCTTGGGGAGTGAAGCCGGTCCGGAAACGCCAGCGTGGATTTGCCGATCCCGCGGACGGACAAAGGTTAAGGCAGGATTACGATTTTGGACGGATGGGTTTACACGCGAGCTTAGATAGATATAGACCCACGGGCAGAGCACATGTGTTCGCGTGGGGAGCCCCTCGGAGTGGAGGTTTGTTTTTGGGGGTGCGCAGGGTGACGTCATGGTGCACGTAGGGTTGGATATCCGGCAGGAGGGGTATCCCTGCGGATGTACGTCCAGAGGGAAGAGGTACAGTGAAGCTGCACTGACGTCACGGGCAAGGTGCAAAGTGCGCGAGCCTGCGAGTTGAGCGCTGGTGGCTCGGCATATTGGAAATACAAATTAACGTAGCAAGCCTCGATTTTCGGGTGAACAGGATTTCCTGGGCAAGGGGTGAAAAGCCCCTTACAGGGCCAGGATGGAACTAGCTAGGGGGGAGGGTTAGCTTAGCCTGACGGCTTATGGGGCAGGGGTAAGTCTCATGGAGCCGTGGATCGGATAAGGTAGAGGGGGGATTGTTATGAGCTTTAGGATGGTAAATGGGAAATGATTTTTTAGAGATTTGAGACAGTGACGACTTTGAATGTGTAGAGGGGACGTAGCTTTAGCTACGTAGTGTTAAAGAACGTGTATTAGTTTAAGGGAACGTGGGGAGCAGAGTTAGTTAGGGGAGGGGTAGTTAGAAGGATTGGCAGGATTCGGCGGTGTGTGTTGAAAGAGTTGGAAAGCTGTGAGGTAGTAATGATGAGTGGGTGAGCGGCCAGCGGGTCTTGTGGAGTGAGCGAATGTGGAATGCTGGTGCGATGAGTGTTGGGGGGAGGAGTGACTCCCGCCCAAGGGACCCGGGGTCCGTGTAGAGTGGTTAGCTGGGTTAGTTAAATTGACAAATGGAGGTCGTTTGCTGTTTGGTGGAGTGTAGGCTCGGAAACCTGTTTGGAGGGGTGCAGGAGCCCTGTTGACGGGCTGGGAGGTGGATGCGAACGGTGAGTATCGCTGAGTGGTACCGGGCACCGGAGTCGGCCGTGGTAGGCAAGGGCGCATGGGGGGCGGGTTAGCGGTAGTGGGCACGGGTGGCCCGCTTGGTGGGGGGCGAGCGCCGTTAGCGGGTGGGCAAGTGTCGTGGGCACGGGTGACCCTCGGAAAGGGGCCCGGGGCGCCAGCTGCACGTTGCTTTCAAAGGGGAGTTGCCATGGGGGCACTCCCGGTGTTTTAGGGACTGGTAGGCTCGGAAGCAGTGTGTGCGCGGGGGTGCATTGTGGTGAATGGCAGAGGTCGTGCTGCAAGGAGCCACGCGATCCACATGAGACCGTGTGAGGGCACGGGAAGAAATTCGAGGGGAGGCACGAAATGTAAGGACACAAACAACAAGGCGACGGAATCTGGGTTGTTTAGAACAATAGATTCAGCGAGAGGCGCTTGTTGATAGCCCGGGGTGTTTTAAGGTTAATGGATAGGGTAGATTAGGAGTGTACCCTGCCGCACATCCATCCCTTCGCTTGTTGGTGGCCGCGGACTCTTTGGGTTGATCGTGAGATCTGGGAGCCATCTGGAGGCTTGGTTGGGCTCGGCAACAGGACCGCTAGCTTCCCCTTATTCCCTCCGGGAAGGAACGTAGGGTTGGGAGTAGGCTAGGTGAAGAATAGGGTTAGCGAACAAGGACGATAAAGGGGTTAGGGGACGATTTTTAGTGGGGAAGTAGGGAAGTGAAAATAAAAACAACAAAAAAAATAAGTTTGGGGCTAATTGGTTTTTACAAATTAGGGAGTGGGTAGGTAACAGTGAACAGGCAAAGGGTAGGTTGGGGGGAGACAGGTAGGGTTAGGTCGAGTCCAACTTCTGTGTGGCACACCACGCACTCCTCCACAACTCACTGCAAGGCAACAGGCTGCCAACTCACATCGTCTGGGCTGTGTGCTGCGGGGCTGTGCCGGCCACTTCATCGCTGGGTTGTTTTGCAAGGCCTGTTGCCGGCCGGATCTCTGCTTGTGTTTTGCTGCAAGGCTGTGCGGCCGAGTCGTCGACGGCTGTTTGTACTGCAAGGCTGTGCGGCCGACGTCCGACGGCTGTTGTTTTTACTGCAAGGCTGTGCCAGGCCGATCATCTGCCGCTTGTGTTTTGCTGCAGTGGCTTTTCTCGGCTTTGTATGCCTGTTTACCTTTTCATGCATGCTACTGCTCGGTCTTTTGCCCGACGTCCAGTTTTGCTTTTGCCCCTTGTTCATTGCCATGTGGCCAGATGTCGTAGCAAAGTTTTGCCGAGGCTGGCGACTCTGTCCTGTTGGCAGCGGCAAACGGCCTGCAGTGGCGGCCCCGTGCACCGTTTTCGTTTGACTTATTTTACTGCAAGAGTCCATTGATCCTGGGCATGGTTTAGTTGTTATTATAAGGCTAGTGTGTATGTGTATTGTGTATTGTAATTTGAGTGCGCCCCGGATGTTGTCTAGCGCCGGCATTTTATTTAAGTGCGTACTGTGGTGAAGTGAGTTTGTTTTAGTTAGTTACCAGCCCTCAGGGTTATTTATTTGGGGCAACGAATAACCATGAATGTGCACTCGGGATCGTAGGTAAACGTACTAGGGGAGAACTTTCAATGATGGCACACGTAATTTGACGACTTCGGGAACGAGTCTGTAAAAAGGGGAGGGGGTAGTGTTGCGGCTGTGGAAATTCGCATTCCGCATAAGGTCCCGTAGGTGGAGATATATTTCTTAGTAATGTGTAGTTTAGCCAAACCCTTGTAATAAGAGGGATTAATGTGATTCATTCGGGCTGCGATCTTTGAGTTAGGCGTTTTTTTCTTTCTGTTCTGCTTTAATTTTCGAAGCCAACCACACTCAACGTCAAAACGCCAACCAACAACAACACGTAACACACGCCACATCTAACAACGCGGCACCGCACCTCACAACCCGCCACCATTCAAACGCTACCTACACCAACCGAACGCCATCCTCAGCGGTCTACGTACGACGGTTTGCGCGTTGGAAGGCGTCGAGCGGCTTCGCCTCGCCCCACAGACGCAGGTGGGAGGGGGGAACGAGAGGGACGCCCCCTTCTCGAACGCCTCGAAGGAGGGTGGAGCCGGAACGGGAGGGGCGCCGGGCGTATAAGACGCTGAGGCTTGCGTCTCCTCTTCGTGTCGATAGCTTATGCTCTCTCCGGGGTTCGTTGATTTCTTCTGGTTCGGCGCTCGCTCGTTACTGGCTGCCCGGGTTCGCGTGTGCTCTCCCTGTCGTCGGTGCTCTGCATGAGGGTCGAGAGGCAGCACGAGCAGGCGCGAGGGCGGCGCCGGAGAGGCCTCGCCGACAACGCTCGAGCGGGGAGTCAGGCAGAGGAGTCGCCGAGGACTCAACACCGCAGGGAAGTCGACTTTCCATTTCTTTTGGGGTTTTGTGTGAAGTGTGTGTGTCGGCGCCAAGTCCGTAGGTAGAATTGTTTTAAGTGGTCCGTGTGTCGCGTAATGGTCGTCAGCTCTGCGTCATTGCTTCTTTTTGTTCTATGTGTATAATGTGCATTTCTGAACTGTTTTGCTTATACGTGTGCTTTTTGTGTCGTCTGTGTAAATAAAATGCGTCTTGTTTGAATTCTTCCCGTTTCGCTGCGTCCTTCTTCGTTGGGTTCATCTTGTTTTCACGTAAAGGGGTCGTCGTGGCGCGCGCCCGTACATAATCTAACCGTCAAGGCGACGCATAACACCGCTCGGTTATCCGTTTAAGCAGGACGGGTTTCGCTTAAAGCGGGTGTCCGAAGTCGCCCTGTGGCGAGGTAGCAACCCTCGGTAGGTTTCCCGTGCGGGTATTTAGGTTATATCGACTTCCGGCGATTCTACCTATTCCGCGCGGGTAGAATGCGGACTGGGTTGTGGTGAAGGCCGAAGGTCACCCGTGACTGGATCCGGGTTAGCCGGGAGGGTCACGACTGAATTGTCCGTACCGGTGGGCGAGGCGGTCGCGATCGAGTCACGTGGCCGATCGCAAACGGCCGAGGGCGGCGAATTCGCAACAATATATATAACTTTTGCTTTGAGTGACAGCTTGCTTTGAAGAGAGTAGGAGGTGGCTGAATTGAGAGGGAGGGGTGAGAGGGAAGTTTGAGAGGGAGGGGAGATGAAGAGCAGGCACGATCATGGAGGAGGGAGAGAGAAGGGAGGGGTGGGGAGAGGGGGAGGATGAGACTGGGTATGGTATGGTAGAGTGTCAGAGCAGGTGGGGTAAGGGACAAGATTTCAAGGGATGGGAAGAAGATGTGATGAGGGAAAAAAAAGCGGTGATAGAGATAATTGGGAGCTGGTGTGCTGAATGTAGTGGAGACATTTGATAAACATAAGATTGGGATATCAGATGGGGATCTGTTATAAGGCGAGGCAGTGGAGAAGATGCTATGGTGGGGGGCAAGACGGGAGGGGTAAGGACAGGGCATAAAGGGAAAGGAGTTGGGAGTAGATTTAAGAAGGGGGATGAAACGTGCACTGAAGTTGGAAAAAAAAAAAGAACGATTAATAAACAGAAGATAAAACAGTATTGTAAAAATGGGATTTTAAAATTTGTGTCGGTGAGGATTCGTTAATACTTGAAGATGGATGGAGAGCAGAAAGAATTGAACAGAGTGGAGAAAGGAAGCGTTGTGGAAGATGGAATTTTTAGACACGGGATGAAAAAGGTCGAATTGAATACAGGAAGTTTGAAGACCGGGCAAAGAGGCTTGAAGTTGAAGCAATTTTTTTTGTTTTTTGAAGATTAAGGAGAGGGGGAAGAGAGCTAAAGGAAAGTTTGATGAAAAGGCATGAAGGTGTGTGGTGAGACCTTCACGATCAGAGGTGGGATTTGGCAGGGAGATAGAGGGAACTAATACGAAGAAGCAGAGTCGGTCCGGAAGTCATGTGGTAGTGGGGGTATAAGGTGGAGAAGGGAAAAGTTATATATATATAATATTATTATTATATTAATTATATTTTATATCTCTTAAGACATGAAGCCAGATGTATAGTTGGAGGGAAAGGAGGAGGGTGGACAGAAAGTGGAGAAAATAAAAATTACCCCGTTTGGGGGTGACGGTCATCTCTTGAGCTCTGTAGACGTGGATCTCTGATCGGGCCTTAGAATGGTTCGATGTCGTTTGTCTTTTGGTTCAGCGTACACGCGAAAGCCGGAGTAAAAGGATAGAAAACTCAGAAATCAAACTACATTTCTTTGAGTTATCCGAGGATTAGATTTTGAAATGGTTGAATTTGGAACATTTATGATAATGTGTCTTAAAAAGATTGAAACGGACCTCAGAAATCAAGAGCGCATTCTGGTCATAAATGGTGAGTCATATTTTGACATCGACGATTTCACAAGTTTACAGCATCGTGACTTGACATTGAACCTCAATCAGGTCTAAAGTTCATCCGTCGTGCATCCTCATAGACCCTTCTACATACCAATTTCATAAGATCGGGCGAATTTTTTTTTGACCGTATCACCATCCGATTTTTCAACTTTGAAGCACGTGACTCGATAACGCTGGAGATTTTTAAAAAAACGGCCGCAAATTTAGATATTGTTTCCATATTATCAGAATCGAAGAAATTTCGAAGATCGCATATAAAAGCGGCGGAGGAGAATTAAGATTTTGAAATGGACGATTTTGCAACTTTGGAGTGGCTTGACCTTGACTTCAATGTGTCAAAATCATACCGTGTGCATCACTCACCGACCCGACTACATACAAGTTTCATGCAGATCGGCGAATTTTTTTTTGACGTATAATGACAGAGTTTCAACTTTGAAGACACGTCGTGACTTCGATAACCAGGACGAATTTCAAAAACGGCCCAACAAATTTAGATTGTTTCCTATTATAGAATTGAAGGAATTTCGAAGCTCGGATGGATCAACGGGCGGAGGAGATGATTTTGAAAATTGACGATTTCAACTTTGGAGTGGCCTTGACTTGACTTTGAAGCTTCATCGGGTCAAAGGTCATACGTCGTGCATGCTCATCGACATCTACCCCAGATCCAAATATCAAGAAATCGGAAGAAAAATGGGGACGTACGTAGGTAGTGACGGGC
>CM068968.1:52575641-52585682 GCA_035128595.1 Eptatretus atami
TACGGACGGACATCGAGACTGGTTTTATGAGGTCATCTCTAATGAGATGATGATGGTGGTAAGGAGAAGATACAAATAAACATGATTGTGCACAAAGACGGGTCAGTGTCAGAGAAACCAGATATAAAAATACCGACAAAAACTCACCAAATTGGCACAAGTTTTGAAACAAAACCGAACTAGGAACACAGTAAACATGGAGGCAACAAAATAAACAGTTAGAACATGGCAAACGACGACCGGAAACTTATCTTTGAGAAAGCCAACAGAGACCCCTGGAGAGAACCTACCGTCGCCTCAAAAACCGGAACCAGAAGTGAGTTGGGGGAATGAGTAAGGCAAGGGGCTAGAAGGGGTGGGGCTAGAGGGAGACTGCAGGCACATGCATGCAAGAGGGGAGGAGTGAGAGAAGGGGGTAGGGCTAGAGGGAGGGGCAGGCACACGCAGGAGAGGGGACAGTTTTCAGTAAAATCCGTCCACAACCTGAATATGTTATATATCATTGGCTCCACCTATCAGGAAGAACACTTTAAAAATTCTAGTAGTACAGATCTGATTCACCAAAATCAATCAGTTGTCCCTTGACACACCGAACTTCACAATTCATACTGATCCGCACACCTCTTGAGAACATCCGTACGCAAACAACAAAAGGGGGAAAACCTCCTTCACCTCGTGCAGGAACAAACAATCAATTGCTAACAAGAAATTATCATACCCACTCAAAAAACCAACGTTCAGGCTAAGGATTTATTGACGATGAAAAATCATGATCAAATTCCAAGGAAATTACGAGTACATCAGAATGAATTAAAATTGTTTTATCTGTTAAAAACTTAAACAGGCTCCCTCATTCGTCAAAATTGAAATCACATCATTTCACACTTTTGCACGGATTGAAGAATGCACCAGATGTGACACGAATACCAGTCATACAGGTACAACACGCACATAACACAACACATTTGTGAAGTTGAACACAATAAACCCTACAAACTGTACACAGCAAGTTGTAACTTAAAGCACGACAACAACCAAACTATCCAAGCCTCCTGGCATGTCCAAATGAAAAGCCAGTATGGGGAATTTACTATGCCAGAACATAGAAAGCATTAAATTTCAAGGTTGTCTAAATCGAGTCTGTGTCTCGTCGATATTGAAGTGGGTTGTGATACCATCTAGCAATCGCTTCTCATCCCCTTCCTCGTTCTTTAAACATGAGCACATTGCAAAAATCGTTTCCACAGGTAAAACAATCGTGCAAAACAGTTTGGGAGATCAAAACAACTCACATTCACAATGGACCCTTTAGTAACATGTATACAGGTTGGTTCATAGATGTAAGGAAAAAAAAAAAAAAAGAAGAAAAAAAAAAAAACCCCATTTGGGAAAAATTGGAAAAGGGGAAAAAAAAAAAAAAAAAACAGATAACGGTTGGAACCGAAACCCCCCCCCCAATATAAGGTGGATGGAGCTTCGAGACTTCACGCAACTTCACAACCAAATCCCTCTTTACCTCTCACACAGCAACGTAGGAGAACAGACAAAGCACGCATACAAACCATGACCGCCCCAAAGGAAAAAAAAAAACCCAACAAAAACCCCAAACAAACCTTGTGATTTTTTGAAGTCAAAATAAGGTGATTTAGATAAAAATCATCAAACAGCAAGGGGGAGAGAGGGGCAAAGCAAAAGTAGGATGATTGGGGTATGGAGGGGAGGGTTTTGTTTAACAAGTAAGGCCATTAATAGCTAATAACACAGAAGCATAAACAAGGCAGGAACAAGAAGGGGTAGAGAGAACACAAAAAGTGGGAACAAAGACAATAGGATACTGAAGGGAAGGATATGCGGGGACACGGGTAAACAAGAGTAACTAACGGACTTAGAAGGAAAACGGATGAAGGAGGGTTGGGGGATAAGGGGTGTAAAGATCAGGATTTGGATGGGGGAAGATATGAGATGGTGTGGACAGCTGCTGAAGAGCTGAAGAGAATGAGAGTTTGTTCCAGAAGGAAAAAAAGATGGCAAAAAAAGTGAAGGACATGGATCCTGATTGGCAGTTTCAACCACGAAGGGGAATTTGGAAGACATTGAGAGCTATGCAGGAAATATAAGCAGGGACAGATTACAAACGGAGCAGGGGGGCAAGGCCGGAGAAGAGATGGAGAAAGAGAAAAACACGACCTGCCCCTGTTTGGGAGAAAGTGAGAACACCCAAAGACTCAGCCCATCGCGGAGATACAAATGACCTGAAAGCCTGGTTCACAGCGTGAAGTGAGTGGGTAGAGGCAGCACACCACCCCAGGTGGAGCAGTAACTCCATCCAGACTGTGATGAATAGCTGGTAATGATTAGAAGCTCAGGTGTAACCAAGGAAGACTGCAGACGTAGAGCCCAGTCAGCAATGGCTGAGTCCTGTTTGAGAGTTGTCTTTCCAGAAAGACGTGGCAGAATAGTGGTGACCAAAAAGCGCAATGAAAGGAATTTCAAAGGATGTTGAAGAAGTAAAAGGTGGTGGGGGTGGGGGGTGGGGGGTTCCAAGACGATCTTTCGGAAAGACATGGTAGAAGATTTGTCAGGATTGAAAGACATATCCCAATTGACAGGCTTGGAATAATGCAGGTCTGCAGAAGAGGTGAAGAGGCTGCTGCTGCCAATCAGAGGAACGAGAAGAAATGGAACGGAAGAGGGTGGAGTCAACAGCAAAAGCTATAAAGAGATTTTCAGAGAGCTGAGAATCATTGATGAAACAAGAAAAAAGCACAGGCAAGAACACTGCTGAAAAACTCCAGCCTGGATGGGAAGAGGAGATAAAGACTTCCATTAACAGCCCATGCCATTGACGCAAACAGAAGAAGTCGCGCCAGAGTGAGATTGACTTGGACACCACAAAGAGAAGGTTTTGACAGTGCGGGATGCAGACCATAATCGATACTCGCAATATGTCTCGGGAGATGCTCGATCTCAAGTCTGGCATTGAGACCTCCACCGCCCAATTGTTGGGAAGCAAAGTGGCATGTCCAGAGTAGAGTGACCTGTCGAATCCAAATTAACGAAAATCAAAGCCATGAGAGAAGAGGAAGGATGGAATTCAGAAGTGATATGGATCCAGACTGCTGAATTGGCAGAGGCTGATGGTCTGTAATGCAGAATCAGTTTTTGCACCTTAAGCAGAGCGGTAATGTTTGCTGATTTCCAAGCAGATGGCTTAGAAAATGATAGGGGATGGAACAGAAGAGGGAGCAAGAGCAGAGGACAGGTTTAGAACACGTGGGCTAAGCCATCTGGAGACGGTTGCAGAATCTAGTCGACATTGACAAGCAAGACTCCACCTTGGTCAGAGAAAAGGACACAGTACACAGAATTTGTGAAAGAATCCAGGAACGAGTTGATGTCAAGAGAAAGTAGAAATGGGAGACCAGTTGAAGTTAAAGGCTGTTTGAAACCCTCCAGTCCGGGCCCAAGTAATGCAAGACTCGTTCGGCGCTGAGGTGTTCGAATAACAAGCTAGAGACATGAACCGCTTTAACAAGCATATCAGCAGTGAACCGAGTTGAGCAGAAGAACAGTAGACATCTTCTGGAAATTGGTCAAAATCAAATCCAAAGAGATGGATACGTTGGCTGAGACTGGTCAAGGAAATGTGACAGATTTGAGTCAGTCGCAATGAATCTTCAGAAGTCCTTTGCTGAGTGCATGGCAAGGTGAGAGAGGTACACACCAAGCCAACGGGCATGATGGCATTGAAGTTGCCACATAAGGAAGAGAGAAATTTGGATGAGAGAATAGAAGTTGTCGATGTTTCTGCCGAGTGAGATGTAAATGGATCATCACTTTTTGTAGATGGTACAACACACATAAAACAGAGATGAGAGCGAGGGAAGTTGTAGCCAGAGGTATTTCCTGAGGGTGTGGAGGAGTGAGGACATCATGGGAGTGAGGAAAGAGTTTGATAAAGAGAACAATCCGCAAGGACGGCTCAGGTCTGTCATACCGTGGAGGTAGTAACCAGGGAGAGCCAGGCAGCGTTTCCAAAACCGTTTGATGGCCCATGGCCCCCCACCGAGTCTTAACATTCGCGGTCCCCTGCCCCTCGCAATAAAAGATGCAGATCCGTTTGAATGAAATTTAATTTACTCAGTCTTAAAAGATAAATAAAGTAAAACAATTTTCTAAGCAACATACAAATGAGCACACTGTGTGGCTTGTCTGAACGAGGCCTCTTATGCCGGCTCCGCCTTGGACAAGCAAGGCGAATAATCGTTCCCAATGTCAAGAGGTCTCGACTTCGTTTATAATGGCGCGAGGTCCAGAAAATATCCAAGATTCGCAAGAATATGTTGTGCGAATGAATGAGCATTACAGATCCTTCTTGCTGAGTAGTGGATACGCCATCCTAGAACATACAACCAGAAGTTGAGTGGTCTCTTTGTACTGAAGACCAGCTCATTGTTTGAACCTTCAACTCTGCAGCTCCTCTGCTTCATCTTCAGTAGGTTCAATTTGGGCGTAAACTGGTCTTGCGGCTAAACGAACCATCCAACGGTGCATGTCGAAATACGATTTGAACTCAGCGGTAGAGATTGTGTGAGATGTCTAGTGAGCAATCTTTGATGCGACGGAAGCTCATCCTCTGCGTCCAAGGTGCTCTCCAAGAAAGGAAAGGCTGGACCCTGGCTTGATCGGC
Organism: Eptatretus atami; assembly: GCA_035128595.1. Taxonomy (NCBI): domain Eukaryota; kingdom Metazoa; phylum Chordata; class Myxini; order Myxiniformes; family Myxinidae; genus Eptatretus; species Eptatretus atami. The sequence continues at coordinate 52,580,332 of CM068968.1, forward strand.
TGCCAGACTTCCATTCTCAGACAGTCCGGCAAGCTTGTCTTGGAACGTAACTGAACTGTCAAATCACGGCCTTGCAAGACTGTTCATTTCGTTGACCGGGGCGAAATATCGCCAGGTAGGCGAGAATCATAGAAACGAACTCTTCATTGTCTGAATGTGGACATGGAGGTTGTTTCGGTTGTCTTTCGCAGGATAGATTTCCACCTCAACCCGAGTTAATACAGCCGAAGAGCATTTCCCCTCATAGCCACCGGACTTGTGTGGACACGAAGTCCAACATGTCCGCTCACATTGTTGCCAGGATTGGAAGAGCCGATGATTTTTGGCTATCGACGATGAATCATCACATTGCCGCGACGTCCATTGACTTCCAGCAAACGAGGCGAAGAGTCTTTCGACGCAAGAGCGTATGGTGTAAGCGACAGTGGGAGACGTCAATGGGCCATTCTTCTTTCACAAGCGTGATGAACGCCTCTGACGCCGACCATCGCTGGGCAACATCATAACAAATGTGCTTGAAATTCTGGGCCAACCGAGTCCATAGTTCAAAAAAAGAGTCCACAATAGCTTTTGATATCTGCGCTGTCGTGTTGGTTGGTAAGGGGTATTTGGCCCAGAACACGAATCTCCTTCTCTTTCCCTTCTCTCGTAGCGAGCGAAGGCGATCAACTGGCTCTCCAGGGCTGTGTGTCGGTAGAGATCCGTCTAATTGAAGGCTAGCCTGGAGCGTGCTTTGTTTGATTTCGGGCAAACTTGACGGCATACATCAGCGCCATGTCGTCAATCCGTCGCGGACATCGTGTCATTAGAGAGCGAAACTTGCTGGATCTTCTTTTTCGCTTCTGGTCCGATCATCATTTCCACACCATTTTCTCTGTACATGGCTTGATAAGGTCCTCAGCAATAGTGTGCGGCTTCTTGCACTTCGCAATTCGGTATGCCACTTCCAGTAGCTGGATTGAAGAGCAGGTTTTTCTTCTGGCCGAAATCCAAATTTGGGAAAAGTGTCGCTCACGGTCATATCATGATCGTTTCGCAGACAGAGCGTCGATATTATCTTCCTTCCTTCCGGGATGCATCTTGTCGCGATGGTTTGAAAGTTGGGAAGGACGTAGTGACGCATTTGACATCACGACCGAGCAGTGCGACATTGCGCGCAGTCCACGCCATCTCGACTGACATTCGTGAATCAAACTTGACATAGCTAGTCATTCCATTGTTCGAACCTTCGACAATCTGAGAAAAAAATTGAAAAAAACAAAATTCTAACATTTTTGTAAACATTGGTTTAACTATGATGCTCTGTGGGCTCCACCTTCTCTTTTAAAATCGTGGTTAAACTCATCTACCCTTTTTACACTTTGACACTATGACCGGAGACTCGTCACCTTAATTGTACATTACAAGCTTCTTGCATTCTGAATCGCAGTTTTTCGGCATCCGCTCATGGCCCCCGGTCGAAAGGCCGATGCCCCCTGGGGGGCCACGGCCCCCCGGTTGAGAAACGCTTCTAAGGGAGTCAGAGACGTCTTGAAGGAGGAAGATTTCCTGTTACACAGATTATGTCTGGTTGTCAGTGGCAACCTGTATAGAAAGATATATATAACATTTTTGCTTTAGTGAAGCTTGCTTTGAGAGAGAGGAGATGGCTGAATTGAGAGGGAGGGGTGAGAGGGAAGCTTTGAGAGGGGAGGGGAGATGAGAGAAGGCACGATCATGGAGGAGGGAGAGAAGAAGGGAGGGGTGGGGGAGGGGGAGGATGAGACTGGTAGTGGTATGGTAGATTGTCAGAGCAGGTGGGTGTAAGGGACAAGATTTCAAGGGATGGGAAGAGATGTGATGAGAGAAAAAAAAAGCGTGATAGAGATATTGAAGCGGTGTGCTGATGTAGTGCGAGACATTTGAAAACCATACAGATTGGGATATCAGATGGGGATCTGTTAGTAAGGCAGAGGAAGTGGAGAGATGCTATGGTGGGGGGCAAGATGGGAGGGGTAAGGACAGGGCATAACAGGGAAGGAGTTAGGAGGAGGTAGATTTAAGAAAGTGGGATGAACGTGCACTGAAGTTGGAAAAAAAAAGAACGATTAATAACAGAAGATAACAAGTATTCGTAAAATGGGATTTTAAAAATTTGTAGGTGAGAGATTCGTTTAAATACATTGAAAGATGGATGAGACGAAGAAAATTGACAGAGTGAAGGAAAGGAAGCGTTGTGACAGATGGAATTTTTAGACAGGGATGAAAAAGGTCGAATTGAACTACAGGAAGTTGAAGAACCGGGCAAAGAGGTGAAGTTGAAGCATTTTTTTTTGTTTTTTTGAAGAATTAAGGAGAGGGGGAAGAGAGAAAGAAAAGTTTGATGAAAAAGGCATGAAGGTGTGTGGTGAAAACCTTCACGATCAGAGTGGGATTGGCAGGGAAGATAGAGGGAAATAATACGAAGAAGAAGAGTCGGTCCAGGAAGTCGTGTGGTTAAGTGGGGTATAAGGTGAGAAGGAAAAAGTTATATATATAATATATTATATATATATATCTTTCTTAAGACATGAAGCAGATGGTATAATTGGGAGGGAAAGAGGAGGGTGGACAGAAAAGTGGAGAAAATAAAAATTACCCGTTTGGGGTGAACGGTCATGCTCTGAAGCTCTGTAGACGTGGATCTCTGACGGCTTAGAATGGCTTCGATGTCGTCTTGTCTTTTGTTCAACGTACAGCCGAAAGCCCGGGAGTAAAAAGATAGAAAAACCTAGAAATCAAACTACATTTCTGAGTTATCCGGAGATAGATTTTGAAAATGGTTGATTTTGAACATTTATGATCAATGTGTCTTCAAAAGGATAGAAACCTGGACCTCAGAAATAAACCGCATTTCTGAGTCATAAATGGTGGATCATATTTGACAATGGACGATTTCACAAGTTTACAGCATCGGTGACCTTGACATTGACCTTCATCAGGTCTAAAGTCATACCGTCGTGCAATCACTCATCGACCCTCCTACATACCAAATTTCATCAAGATCGGGCGAATTTTTTTGACCGTATCACATCCACGATTTTCCAACTTTGAAGACACGTGACTCGATACCTGGACGAATTTTTTAAAACCGCCCGGACCAAATTTAGATATTGTTCCATATATAGAATACCGAAGATAATTTGAAGATCGCATCATAAACGGCGGAGGAGATAGATTTTGAAAATGGACGATTTTGCAACTTTGGAGTGGCCTTGACCTTGACCTTCAATCGTGTCAAAAGTCTAACCGTCGTGATCACTCATCGACCCCTGACCTACATACCAAGTTTCATCAAGATCGGGCGAATTTTTTTTTGACCGTATCACAATCGACGAGTTTTCCAACTTTGAAGACACGTGCGGTGACTCGATAACCAGGACGAATTTCAAAAAACCGGCCACCAAAAATTTAGATGTTCCATATTATCAGAATCTGAAGAATTTCGAAGATCGGATGGATCATAAACGGCGGAGGAGATGATTTGAAAATTGACGATTTCGCAACTTTGGAGTGGCCTTGACGTTGACTTTGACCCTTCAATCGGGTCAAAGTCATACACGTGTGCATCCCTCACTCGACATCTAACCCAGATACCAAATATCAAGAAAATCGGAAGAAAAAATGGGGACGTAACGTACGTACGGAGGACATCGAGACTGGTTTTATGAGGTCATCTCTAATGAGATGATGAGTGGTGGTAAGGAGAAGATACAAATAAACATGATTGTGCACAAAGACGGGTCAGGTCAAGAGAAACCAGATATAAAATAACGGCAAAAACTCACCAAATTGGCACAAGTTTTGAAACAAAACCGAACTAGGAACACAGTAAACATGGAGGCAACAAAATAAACAGTTAGAACATGGCAAACGACGACCGGAAACTTATCTTTGAGAAAGCCAACAGAGACCCCTGGAGAGAAACCTACCCGTCGCTCAAAAACCGGAACCAGAAGTGAGTTGGGGAATGAGTAAGGCAGGGGCTAGAAGGGGTGGGCTAGAGGAAGACTGCAGGCCATTGCATGCAAGAGGGAGGAGTGAGAGAAGGGGTAGGGCTAGAGGGAGGGGCAGGCACACGCAGGAGAGGGGGAGGGGGAGCCAGGATGGCGCACATGTGAGAGGGACCAGGGGGAAGGCACGAGAGAGGGAGAGGGCCGGGGAGGATGGGCACGAGAGAGGAGAGGGGCCGGGAGGACGGGCACGAGAGTGGTGAGCATGGGCAGTCCTCCCCCTACCCACTCATAAAAAATTGAGGGGGGAAAAATTGTTGGAAAATTCCTGATTCCACGTCCACCAACCCACCACCCCCAACCCCACCGGCCCCATTTCCCAAAAAAAATTCTTGTTCCTGCATTTCCCACCCCCTGTGCAAGGGGACCATACCATTGGTGTCTTGAACTTGTGGATTACCACTTCTTTAGCTTCCGGAACTGTTGGAGGGAAGAAAAATGTAAACAGAAGGCGATATAATTTGTGGATTCAGGCCCCCTTTTTCTTTCAGGCAGGATAAAAAAAAAAAATTTTTCACAGTAACAAAAACAAACAATATGTGATAGTCAGATTACATTTGTGATGGATTTGTAGCACAGCTGTTAATAATTTATTCCTTCATCTTGTACAACTCCAGGCAAAGACTGATTTTGCTCCAAAACACTGCAATTACGTGTTTTCAGTTTAGAAAAATGTAGTGAACTGATGTTCAGATCACAAATCGAAGAGAGATTATGATGATTGTGTGGAAAGTGATGCAAAGTGGTATCGACAGATGCAAGCAGTTCAAATTTGTTCCACAGGTTTGGGGGGGGGGGAGAAAAGAAGGGGAGGAGATGAGCAGTAATTAATGGATTTGGGAGTTTTACTAAAAAGGGGGTTGCTAGTGGACAGTGTGTAGCCTGGTGTTGGCTTAGTGGTGAGGGGTGCGGCTTGGGATCCTTGGGTCCTGAGTTCAAGCCCGTTGGCCGCTGATTTAAATACACCAGGAGGTTGACTCAGCCTGTCATCCTTACCGAGGTCAGCAAAATGAGTACCAGTGTACTGGCAAGGGGGACACTGCATCAGCGGCACAGCCGCGTCCAACCAATGATGCAACCAGCAGCCATAGGCTGCACTCGATAGAGAGAGAGAGTGGACAGTGTATGCCCTTCAGAAATCTCGTGGGGGGGGGGGGGGGGAGGTGTCAACATAGCACAAAGAGGGCAGAGGGTGCAAGAACCAAGAAGGAGGTGAAAAGACAGACAGACCACTGACCTGTCGCAATGGCAAAGTGATAGGCCCATAGAATCAGCTTCATCACGGGAGATTCCAATGATCTTGAAGGCCTTTGTTTACCT
>CM068968.1:52607475-52617918 GCA_035128595.1 Eptatretus atami
TCCATGGCAACCTTTGGAGAGGGGGTGGATTTTGCAAGTATTGTGCTCTGCACGTCGTCTTTTTCTTATTCAACATAATGTTTGGAAATGAGTTTGGCGTGCCCGTTTGTGTCCTTTATGACATCCTTAAAAACAGCAAATTTCCTGTTTGGAATGATTTTCAATTTTGTTTGACTGCTGGGCAGACAGACAAAGTATTATCTCGCTCCTCTCTGCACATGTGCGATCAGGAGGAATTCAGATCCAAAGTAGTGTTAAACTGCAGGTTTGTTTTCTGATTAGTGTTCAAAATAAAACATTCAATTGAAATAAAGTTGTTCGATCATAAAATGATGCTTGTAGATGGATGGATGGAGAGCCAGCCAGTGAACAAATTGCTTAACCTTGCTTTTTCACTTCACGAGCACGGAGTAATAAACCTGGAGTGAGGTGAGGCAGGTATCTGTCTACTTGTGTGCTATTTCCCTGCTGCTGACGTACTGACGAGTCCTTTCGCAACATATTTGACGGATTACATGCTATTCTTAATTTGAGCCATTCTCCTGGACTTGTAAGTTGGATCTTTCCTACCATAAGTGCTGTTCTCTCTCTGCTGCAAACAGCCTTAAAGTACAAATAAACTCCATTTCTTTCCGTTTGCACTGGTGTACTGAACCATTTTGTTACATTTTCACCTTCTTAGAATTGCTCTGCAAATCAAATCGCATTGGCATTGTAAATTGCCATTTTAAACCCAAATCATCACACCTCCCCCTCTTCCCAACCACTCAAATTGTGTGCCTCCCCTTGCACCTGCTCCATTCTTCACCATACCACTACCAAGTCTCATCATTCCCCTCCACCCCACCTCTCCCCTCTGGCCGTGCCTGCTCTCGTCGTCTCTCCTCCCACACAAAGCAACCTTCACTCTCTTCCCCGTCCAAGCATCCCTCTCTCCTTTCTCAAAAGCTCCCCCTTCAATTCTCCCCTCCAACCCTTCTCCCTCCAATCTCCCCCTCAAAAAGCCCCCCCCCTCACATCCACAAAGCTATCTCCTTCTCCTGCCCTCTCTTTATTACTCCCCACTGTGCCTCATCTCATAACCTCCGAGCCTTTTGTCCTCTTCCTCATCCGACCCTCTCACCTAGCTCTTCTGCAATCCCCCACACACTGTCAACAACTGTTCCTGGACTCTGTGTCCTTTTCTCCTGACAATGTGGAGAGCTCGCTGTCAAACCTCGACTCTGCTTTTGCAACCCATCCAGACGACATCAGCCCAGGTGTCCTAAGAACCTCTTGCTCTGCTGCTCTTGCTCAAATTCTGTTCTATTCACCTTCTCATTCGCTCAAGATCTGCCATCTGCTTGAAAATCAGCAAACATTACTGCTCCACACAAAAAAAGGTGCGAAAACAGATCCATGGTGCAAAACACAGACCAAAAAGGTGCAAAACACAGACCAATCAACTTGCTCCCAATCATCAGCAAGGTCACAAAATACATCATCGCTTCTGACATTAAATCCTTCGCCTTCTCCAATGACTTGATTTCCGATCATCGATTTGAGTTCAGACCAGGTCACTCAACCCTGGACATGCTGCTTCTGCTTTCCCAACAATGGATGGAGGTTCTTAATGCCAGACATGAGATCAGAGACATCTCCCAAGACATATTGTGACCTTTCGTGATGATCTGCAGCCCACACTGCTCACCAAACTCTCTTCCTATTGTGTCCAAGAGAATCTCCACTCATGGCTTGCAGACTTCTTCTCCTGTCACAGTCAACACGTGGCTCTTCATGGAATTCTCTCATCTCCTCTTCCTGTCCAGGCTGGAATTCCTCAAGGCAGTGTTCTGAGCCCTGTGCTTTTTCTGGTTTTCATCAATAATCTCTCTGACTCTTAGGAAAATCCTCTAGCTCTTTGGTGATGACTCCAGCCTCTGCCATACAATCTGTCATCCCTCAGATCGTCAGACAGTAGCCTCTTCACTCTCTGCAGACTTGGATAAAATCATAAGCTGGTCAAACACTTGGAACATGTCCTTCAATCCTGAAAAATCTCACACTCTCACTGTGTGTCACCGAAAGGACCGTCTGGAAAACCCCCTGCCCCCCTCCCCCCCCCCATCGACTTCCTCAACAATCCTCGTGAAGAAATCCTTTCATTCAAGCTTCTGGTCTCACCATCTTTCCTGGGAAAGCCACATCTCCAAGCAGGCCTCCAAAAGCAGTCACCGAATGGGCATCCTCCATCGTGCAAAGTCCTTCCTTGGCACACCTGCACCTGAGCTCCTGACCACATTCAAAGCTTTCATCTGCAGCCTGATGGAGTACTGCTCTCCCCTCTGGGGTGGTGCATGAAACAATGCACCTGTTGAAACATCGTTATTCATTATTCATGAAACAAACTGTGAAACATCAGTCTCATAGCCTCGTTACAAGGCTGGCCTCCAAAGCCAGTCGCCGATTGGGCATCATCCGCCGTGCAAAGTCCTTCCTTGGCACGCCTGCACTCCTAACACATACAAAGCTTTCATTCGCAGCCTGATGTCGTACTGCTCTTTCCTCTGGGCAGTCTCCCCTGATTCACATCTTGCTGAGTTTGACGTCGTGGAAACAAAGACCATCAACATCATTGGAATCTCCTGTGCTGAACCTGTCTATGGGCCCATCACTTCGCCATTCCAGACAGGTCGGTGGTTTTCTACAGTCTACTTTCCGGCCTCGCCACCCCCCCCCACTCACCCACTCTGTCTGTGATCTGTCCCCCCCCCCCTCCTCCCCATCCCATATTTCCGCAAGGCGCTCAAGGTCCGCCAGCAACCCCCTTCTGGTGAAACTACCAAAAAAATAATTACTGCTCACCTTCACTCTTTCATTCCTCTTTTCCCCACCTCTGGAAGAAACTCCCATACTCTCTTCAATCCCACTCTTCCCTCCAGGTCTTCAAAACAGCTGTTCACCAACATCTCTTATCTTCCCCCATCCAAAACCATCATCTTTTCTACCCTCGTTAATCCACCACATACCCACCTCCTTCAAATTCCCTGTTTTCCTTCCTGAAAGTCCCTGTAGTACCATGTACCCCGCACCATGTATCTTGTTTACTCCATGTAAACCGTGCCCCATCACTCTCCTTTCCACAGATCTAATGCTTCTGTTCCCTACTGTTTTGTGCTTCCCTCTCCCACCCCTCTTGTCTCCTGCTGCCTTTGTTATATGTTCTGTGTGCTCACTCTTATACGAGCCTCGACAATTTATACAAAAAATAAATTGGAATCATGGCTCACACGACTATTTTGCAAAACGGGAAGAATTTGAGGTAATGATTTAGCACCAGAACTGGTCTGCCATCTTCTCACCTGCTTTGACCCCGTGGTGTCTCGCAGCCGCTCTTTCCATGCTCTCCTTCACACAGTAATACAGCTCACGACACTGAAAAAAATAAAGGCTCGGTTCACAAATCGACAAATGATGCAATGTTGAACAGGTGCCAATGCAGTCCTCAATGGGTGGTTACCTTCTTAGTGTAAAACTTGTTGAGCTGAGTTTCGGGGCCTTGTCTTCGCCAAAGGCAAAGAACCTTGGTTTTGGGACAGTAAGTCATGTTTATGAGCTTCTCGTACCACCAGCGCTCAAATATGGTTCCAATGCTGCTCCTCAACACAATGCAGTCATCACACACCTGTGCACACGAGTGCACACCTTCAGTGAAGCAGTCGGACATGCGATTAGATTTGTGTACCCTCGTGTCATGGAGGACCTTATGTCACGGATGTTTAATCACACGCAAGATGAGGAAATTCGGAGCCATGTGGAGAAATGTACTTTTAAACAAATCACAAGAACCAAGTAATACAGGACGTGAGATGTGAACCCAGGATAACAACACGAGCTACGTGCTCAGGTAGGAACATTGAACAAGCTAAACTAAAACAAGCAAAAGATATCGACGGGGCCTACAGGTGCTATTTCCTTCCAGGAAAAGCCATCCGTCGTGTACGACAAGCCATGATATATGTGCACAACGGACTTGCCGTGCGTGTCTGTGCTCCAAGTGCTTAAACCTTAGTGTATTTCGTTGTGAGGAGGTATTCCTTTAATTCATGTGTCCAAGGGTTTTCATATAAAGAGGAGAAACAGGAAAACAAAACAATTCCCAATGGAAGCTCCACACCACTTTGTGCCAATCCCAAAACAAATGATAAGCACCACTTCAAACAAAGCAGGTATCACCAAAAAAAACCACATCAACATGATCACGTGACGGACAATGTGAGGGTCTCGTTCCACCTTCAATCATTGCCGTTATAGATTTACAGCTCAAACTGTGCAGACGATTGTTGAATAAAGAACTAGTCTACCTGCATCGGCAGACACGTAGAACAACGGATGAAATCAACAGGACATTCATTGAGGTGAAGGACTGCCATGTGAAGGACGAAGCAGCTGATAGTTTGGACATTAACCCTTCATTAGTGTCAAACCCCTTCTTTTGCTCCGACGAAGGTACAATGCCCAAAACGTCAGCTTCTAATGCTTCCCACAGCAGTTAGCATACCTCGATAAAAGTCCTGCTGATTTCATCCTACGTTCAGAAAGTCTTGCCTTTCAATGAAAAAGAAAGTTACCACAGCCAAGTTAACCACAAACTTTATACTCTCACTAATAAAAGCACGAGGATGCACCTCGTTCCACCTCGAGGCCAAATGTGGCACAATGGACGAGTCAACCACAAAAAAGTGCAAGAATGGCTGCTCCACTTCCGACAGAACTCGGTGTCAGAAAGGGTTAATTCTAAAACACTAAACTTATTGAATTACAAACAACAACATTATGATCCAAAGGAAAACTCAAATCCAACTCCGGAAAGGAGCTTAAAACAAACAACAGTTGCAAAAGTGTAACCCATGGACACAGAACCTTCACATAAACAAAGTGGGTACTATTCAGACCTCCATAAAAAATATGTCTCCTTGTGTGTTGGTGCCAGAATGAACCACAAAGGTGTGCTTCTTGAGATGTCTGCTCCCGCACACCTTCACAGGCACACTTCGCCCACTCTGCACGCACACCGCACGGTACACCTTGGTGTGCTGCACGCAAAACTTCAACGTCCTGTGATCACAATCACTAACAAATGTCGTTCATGAAATATATGGTACAAAAATCACAATAAAGGAAAGCCAGTGACCGATAACGCATCATGGTATGACGTCTATGGTCACTGGATAGAAGGAATACCTGTGTAGCAATGCTGTCCAAAAGTTCATTCAGTTCCTGGCTGTGACTCAACCCGATGTGTGATTTCCCCACAAGCCTTCGAACTTTCTTCTTGATGTCAGCTGGGACTACCTGGTAGAGCATGTCAGGTTAGTTTAACCGACATCCACAGTGGTGAAAGGGAGGGAGAGATCCCGATGGACCATTACCATGGAGCACCACCGAACCAGGGTTCCAGTGGTGACGTATTTTTCCCCCAGTTCATACCCCTGCTTCTGTTTCCTCGGTGGTCAATCAGCATCAGCATGCAAGTTGTGAGGAAAATTAAATTCAGACAAGAAATCTCAAACAAAATTAATCCTCAATCCAGGCAAAGATCCTCCACAGAGCATGATGATGGACCATCACCCAAATGGGACAATTGCGCCATGGCAAAATGACACTTGCCTTCACCATGACCATGAAGGCAGTCATGTTGTGGAGGAGAGTCGCCAACAGTCGGTCTTCATCATTCTCGAGTCTCCGCCTTTCATTCTCACCAAGGGAATGGTACCTGTGCACAGCACAAAGGTATTCATGAAAATGTCCTTCAATGCCATCTTGAGACATGTCACCACCACTAACAACGCTCATAATATATTCACGAATCGATGATGAAACAGGAAGACAACTTGCCGATCGATCATGTCCCTCAGGCCCTGGTCCATTCCCACTCCTTCTCGCTCCAAAGCCACGGCATCCAGAAATGCATCCTCCCAGAACTGCAGCTGATCCCACAGGGTGGAACGCTCCTTACCTGCAGTACATACATTGTGTTATGGATGCACACTTGTACAGACGCAGAAAAAAAAAAGAAAAAAAAAGTCTCCACAAACAAAGCAACTTTTAAACGACGACAACTTCGTATGAAAACAAATTAAATGATGACACTGGGAGGGCTTTGACACTCTCGGACAACAATCTCAATGCTCACTTAATTTGATGTGGTCGCTCAACCACGGCAAACCGAGGCGAGCCGGTCGCCATACCCAGCCGAGGCGGGCCGGTCGCCATACCCAGCCGAGGCGAGCCGGTCGCCCTGCCCAGCCGAGGCGAGCCGGTCGCACTGCCCAGCCGAGGCGAGCCGGTCGCCCTCCCCAGCCGAGGTGAGCCGGTCGCCCTGCCCAGCCGAGGCGAGCCGGTCGCCCTGCCCAGCCGAGGTGAGCCGGTCGCCCTGCCCCAGCCGAGCCGGTCGCCCTGCCCAGCCGAGGTTGAAGCCGGTCGCCCTGCCCAGCCGAGCGCGTAGCCGCGTCGCCATACCAGCCGAGGCGAGCCGGTCACCCTACCCAGCCGAGGCGAGCCGGTCGCCCTACCCAGCCGAGGCGAGCCGGTCGCCCTACCCAGCCGAGGCGAGCCGGACGCCCTACCCAGCCGAGGCGAGCCGGTCGCCCTACCCAGCCGAGGCGAACCGGTCGCCCTACCCAACCGAGGCGAGCCGGTCGCCCTACCAACCGAGGCGAGCCGGTCGCCCTACCCAACCGAGGCGAGCCGGTCGCCCTACCCAGCCGAGGCGAGCCGGTCGCACTACCACAGCCGAGGCGTGTTGGTCGCACTACCCAGCCGAGGCGTGTCGGTCGCCCTCCCAGGCGAGGCCAGGCGAGACGGGCGGTCGCCCTACCCAGCCGAGGCGAGGCGAGGCGGGCCAGTCACCCTACCCAGCCGAGGCGAGGCGAGGCGGGCCGTCGCCCTACCCAGCCGAGGCGAGGCGAGGCGGGCCGGTCACCCTACCCAGCCGAGGAGAGGCGAGGCGGGCCGGTCACCCTACCCAGCCGAGGCGAGGCGGCCAGTCACCCTACCCAGCCGAGGCGAGGCGTGGCGGCCGGTCACCCTACCCAGCCGAGGCAAGCCGGTCGCACTGCCCAGCCGAGCGAGCCGGTCGCCATCCCCAGCGAGGCGAGCCGGTCGTCCTGCCCAGCCGAGGCGAGCCTGTTGCCCTGCCCAGCCGAGGCGAGCCGGTTGCCCTGCCCAGCCGAGGCGAGCCGGTCGCCCTACCCAGCCGAAGCGAGGCGGCCGGTCGCCCTACCCAGCCAAGGCGAGGCGAGGTGGGCCAGTCGCCCTACCCAGCCGAGGCGAGGCGAGCGGTCGCCCTACCCAGCCGAGGCGAGGCGAGCCGGTCGCCTACCCAGCCGAGCGAGGCGAGCCGGTCGCCCTACCCAGCGAGGCGAGGCGAGCCGGTCGCCCTACCCAGCCGAGGCGAGGCGAGCCGGTCGCCCTGCCCAGCGAGGCGAGCCGGTCGCCCTGCCCAGCCGAGGCGAGCCGGTCGCCCTACCCAGCGAGGCGAGGCGGGCCGGTCGCCCTACCCAGCCGAGGCGAGGCGGCCGGTCACCCTACCCAGCGAGGCGAGGGTGAGGCGGGCCGGTCGCCCTACCCAGCCGAGGCGAGCGTGGCGGGCTGTCGCCCTACCCCCCGAGGAGAGCCGGTCGCCCTGCCCAGCCGAGGCGAGCCGGTCCCCTGCCCAGCCGAGGCGAGCCGGTCCCCCTGCCAGCCGAGGCGGCCGGTCGCCCTGCCCAGCCGAGGCGAGCCGGTCGCCCTACCAGCCGAGGGCGAGCCGGTCGCCCTACCCAGCGAGGCGAGCCGGTCGCCCTACCAGCCGAGGCGTGTCGGTCGCCCTACCCAGGCGAGGACAGGTGAGGGGCCGTCGCCCTACCCAGCCGAGGCGAGGCGAGGCGAGCCAGTCGCCCTACCAGCCGAGGCGTGTCGGTCCCGCCTCCCCAGGCGAGGACAGGTGAGGGGGGCCGGTCGCCCTACCCAGCCGAGGCGAGGCGAGGCGAGCAGTCGCCCTACCCAGCCGAGGCGAGGAAAACCGGTCGCCCTACCCAGCCGAGGCGTGCCGGTCGCCCTACACCCAGCCGAGTGAGCCGGTCCGCTACCCAGCGAGGCGAGGTGGGTCGGTCGCCCTACCCAGCCGAGGCGAGGCGAGGAGAGGAGGGCCAGTTGCCCTACCCAGCCGAGGTGAGGAAGGTGGGCCAGTCGCCCTACCAGCCGAGGAGAGCGAGGCGGGCCAGTCGCCATCCCCAGCCGAGGAGAGGCGAGGTGGGCCAGTCGTCCTCCCAGCCGAGGAGAGGTGAGGCGGCCGGTCGCCCTCCCCAGCCGAGGAGAGGTGAGGCGGGCCGTTTGCCCTCCCCAGCCGAGGCGAGGCGGGCTGGTCGCCTTCCCCAGCCGAGGCGGGCTGGTCGCTCTCCCCAGCCGAGGCGAGGAGGCGGGCCGGTCGCCCTCCCCAGCCAAGGCGAGGAGAGGGGAGCAGGCCAGTCGCCCTCCCAGCTGAGGCGAGGAGGACCGGTCGCCCTCCCCAGCCGAGGCGAGGCGAGGTGGGCGGTCGCCCTCCCCAGCCGAGGCGAGGAGAGAGAGGTGGGCCGGTCGTCCTCCCCAGCTGAGGGGAGGGGAGGCGGCTGGTCGCCCCCCCAGCCGAGGCGATGCGAGGCGGGCTGGTCGCCCTCCCCAGCCGAGGGGATGCGAGGCGGGCCGGTCGTCCTCCCAGCCGAGGCGAGGCGAGAGAGGCGGGCCAGTCGTCCTCCCCAGCTGAGGGGAGGGGAGGCAGGCTGGTCGCCCTCCCCAGCCGAGGCGATGCGAGGCGGGCTGGTCGCCCTCCCCAGCCGAGGCGATGCGAGGCGGGCCGGTCGCCCTCCCCAGCCGAGGCAATGCGAGGCGGGCCGGCGCCCTCCCCAGGTGAGGCGAGGCGGGCCGGTCACCCTCCCCAGCCGAGGCGAGGCGAGGCGAGCCAGTCGCCCTACCCAGCCGAGGCGAGGAAAACCGGTCGCCCTACCAGCCGAGGCGTGCCGGTCGCCCTACCCAGCCGAGGTGAGCCGGTCGCCCTACCCAGCCGAGGCGAGGTGGGTCGGTCGCCCTACCCAGCCGAGGCGAGGCGAGGAGAGGAGGGCCAGTTGCCCTACCCAGCCGAGGTGAGGCAAGGTGGGCCAGTCGCCCTACCAAGCCGAGGCGAGGCGAGGCGGGCCAGTCGCCATCCCCAGCCGAGGAGAGGCGAGGTGGGCCAGTCGTCCTCCCCAGCCGAGGAGAGGTGAGGCGGGCCGGTCGCCCTCCCCAGCCGAGGCGAGGCGGGCCGGTTGCCCTCCCCAGCCGAGGCGAGGCGGGCTGGTCGCCTTCCCCAGCCGAGGCGGGCTGGTCGCTCTCCCCAGCCGAGGCGAGGGAGCGGGCCGGTCGCCCCCCCAGCCAAGGCGAGGAGAGGGGAGGCAGGCCAGTCGCCCTCCCCAGCTGAGGCGAGGAGGACCGGTCGCCCTCCCCAGCCGAGGCGAGGCGAGGTGGGCCGGTCGCCCTCCCCAGCCGAGGCGAGGAGAGGAGAGGTGGGCCGGTCGTCCTCCCCAGCTGAGGGGAGGGGAGGCGGGCTGGTCCCGCCTCCCGCGAGCCAATGCGAGGCGGGCCGGTCGCCCTCCCCAGGTGAGGCGAGGCGGGCCGGTCGCGCCTCCCCAGCCGATGGCGAGGCGAGGCGAGCCAGTCGCCCTACCCAGCCGAGGCGAGGAAAACCGGTCGCCCTACCCAGCCGAGGCGTGCCGGTCGCCCTACCCAGCCGAGGTGAGCCGGTCGCCCTACCCAGCCGAGGCGAGGTGGGTCGGTCGCCCTACCCAGCCGAGGCGAGGCGAGGAGAGGAGGGCCAGTTGCCCTACCCAGCCGAGGTGAGGCAAGGTGGGCCAGTCGCCCTACCCAGCCGAGGCGAGCGAGGCGGGCCAGTCGCCATCCCCAGCCGAGGAGAGGCGAGGTGGGCCAGTCGTCCTCCCCAGCCGAGGAGAGGTGAGGCGGGCCGGTTGCCCTCCCCAGCCGAGGCGAGGCGGGCTGGTCGCCTTCCCCAGCCGAGGCGGGCTGGTCGCTCTCCCCAGCCGAGGCGAGGGGAGGCGGGCCGGTCGCCCTCCCCAGCCAAGGCGAGGAGAGGGGAGGCAGGCCAGTCGCCCTCCCCAGCTGAGGCGAGGAGGACCGGTCGCCCTCCCCAGCCGAGGCGAGGCGAGGTGGGCCGGTCGCCCTCCCCAGCCGAGGCGAGGAGAGGAGAGGTGGGCCGGTCGTCCTCCCCAGCTGAGGGGAGGGGAGGCGGGCTGGTCGCCCTCCCCAGCCGAGGCGATGCGAGGCGGGCTGGTCGCCCTCCCCAGCCGAGGGGATGCGAGGCGGGCCGGTCGTCCTCCCCAGCCGAGGCGAGGCGAGGAGAGGCGGGCCAGTCGTCCTCCCCAGCTGAGGGGAGGGGAGGCAGGCTGGTCGCCC
>CM068968.1:52621884-52636521 GCA_035128595.1 Eptatretus atami
TATGTAGAGGTTTTATTAAGAGAGTTAGGTATTGATACGGTTAGTTTCACGAGTATAGGAAATAGCACATATGTTCCTTGTCACAAGTCACTACAAGATATAATCTCTGATCATCATGAAGCTTTAGTTAATAATTTCAGCATTAAATGTAAAGAGGTAAATCTTTGTATCCCTCGACTTTTCTGGATTCCTAAACTTCATAAGAACCTGCACAAGTGTAGGTTTATTGTGGGTGCCAGGCAGTGTTCCACCAAACAGTTATAAGTTATCGTTAACTCAGGTTTACAAGTTATTAGGTAACAGTTCAGGAAATGTTGTTTATCAATTGAGAATAATTCTGGCATTCACACTTTCTGGAACATTAATTCATATTTAGAGTTCTTAGATAGGATTTGATGCCTCAAAATCAAGTTCGTTGAAGTTTTTGATTTTTCAACTTTATATACAAATTAGGATTTAGTACTTGTGAGGGATTCATTCTTCAAAGTGAATGACAAGGTTTTTAACTCTTTTAATAAGTTTGTATGCGTCAGGTTTGATAGAACATTATTTTCTCAAAATAATCTCATACATGTCGTTATATCGATGATATTTGTGTGGTTAACTATAATTTTTTTGACAGGCAGCTTCACAAGATTGATCCAGATAGTCTGATTGTAAACAGAGTTGATAATGATTGTACAGTTGCTGCATATCTGGATGTGTTGGTGAGAGTTGGACAGAATAGTTTCAGTACAAGTGTATATCATAAAGTTGATGATTTCAGTTTCCCTGTAATCTTGTACACCTTTCCTTGTTGCAATGTACAAATCAAAATGGGTTACAATGTATTTTCATCTCAGATACTTAGATTCACAAGAATTTGTTCAGTGAACGATGATTTGTGGAATGTGCTGCGAAGGTTTTTTCCATCATGTTAAACAGAGGATATTTGGTGATTGTTTGATCAGGTCTTGTGTGAATGTCTTTAGACTCCATCGTCACCTTTTATTTAAGTTTGGTTGATTTTCATGTAAACAAGTTCCCACTGCATTGCATTTGGAGAAGGAGGAGGAGAAGGAGGGGGAGGAGAGAGAAGAAGAAGAAGGAGAAGGAGGAGGAGAAGAGGAGGAGAAGGAGGGGAGAGGAGGAGGAGAAGAAGGAGAAGAGAAGGAGAGGAGGAGAGGAAGGGAGGAGAGGAGGAGAAGAAGGAGAGAGAAGAAGGAGAAGAAGAAGGAGAAGAAGAAGGAGAAGAAGAAGGAGAAGAAGAAAAGGAGAAGAAGAAGGAGAAGAAGAAGGAGAAGAAGGAGAAGGAGAAGGAGAAGGAGAAGGAGGAGGAGAAGGAGGAGGAGAAGGAGGAGGAGAACGAGAAGAACGAGAAGGAGAACGAGGAGAACGAGAAGGAGAACGAGAAGGAGAACGAGAAGGAGAACGAGAAGGAGAAGAACGAGAAGGAGAAGGAGTATTAGCCCACGCACATAAATCGAAAAGCGGAGTTAAGCAATCGGTCACGTACATAGTTTGTATGTATGTATGCATGTATGTATGTACATACGTGTCTGCATTTTGTTAAGAGCGTACAGTGAAAACTTCACCAGAGGAAATTGAAACTTTACCACGTTACACGACCATTTGATAGAGCGCACATTGAGTGTACATCGGAAATTTTCAAAGTTTAATTTGTCCACATCTACCTCAGAAGTGCAGATAGATGCAATTACTAACTTGCCACCAGAACAGTTGGCTGACAACCCAGGACCGCCGAGAGCCAGAATAGGCTCTGAAGCTATATCAAGTGTAGGGCCCCCTTCAAGTTTTTAATTTATTTTTACAACCTGTACAGAGGTTTCTGTATTTTTGTCATCAGAAACACATGCCATGTTTCAGGGAGATTGGAGTGTTATTCACTTAGTCCTACATGTACATTTGTTGAACACACTTTATCCGGATGGTGCATGCACACGTGGCCAACACTCCTGTTTTCATTTACGTCATTGCAGCAATTGCGATTAAGTTAATTGTTCCCACAGTGGTGTATTTTATGAGGGAGGGCATCACTGTCCATGGCAATGGCACGCCGGGGAATCACCCTGAATGGCTTGGAGGCAGACACAAAATAAAGTTGCCACCGGTGTTTTATCATCACAAACAATCCTTAAATGAAACCAAAAAATATTGAAGGAATAATTATTTATAGGTCCCTATTAGGTCTGAGCCCTGGAGTAGTTACTCCACCTGCCCCCCCCCCCCCCCCACCCCACCCCAACCCCCTTTTCAGCACCCCTGCTCACACCAAGTCCTTCTTAAGACTGTGTGGGGTAAGTAGTCTATGAATACCATCTAGTTTTAAACAGCACCACTTACTTCAGACAAAGGTGTGATTTTTTTTTCCCATTAATTCAACTTTCAAAAGTACTTCAGAAATCACGTGACAAGACTCCAGGTTACTCGTGATATAACTGCTAAATCAGTTAGAACCCTGGCTGTGGTTTGGATGCAACAAGCAATGATGAAACAAGCCCAGTGTTAAAGGGGCAGCGAACCAACAATCACCAAATTATATTAGAGCATGCCACACACATTTATTGATTGGACCACAGTTCAAGAACCCAGTTTCAGAGGGTTCTGAAAAGTAGGACATTTCAGGAAGGAGTTCACCTACCAAGCAATCCTTCATAGATGAAGACCTTTTGTGGATCCAGTTCTGGGGCAGGTGGTAGGATGGTGGGTGTGGGCTTCATAACCTGCGCAGTTTCCAAAGGACCCTGAGGGAGATACATTGACCAGCTATTCAACGTACCACTGTGTGATAACCCGCAACAAGAGTTCATAGAACACCTTACCCCACACAGTCTTGAGAAAAAGGACATGGGAAGAGTCTTTTCAACTCTTGCTTTGCGTTTCCGAGCACGATCGATATTAGCTTCGTTCATGAACATTGAATAACAGCCATGAAGGCAACCATACAAAGTTGATGGGTCAAATGGAACAGTCCAGGGCGGAACCTTCTGCCAATTCCTCTCGGATAAACTGATGATTTTGGAACGATCTTCAAGAAAAAGACGCGAGAAACAAACAGATCTTTTGGACGAGGTTAGCTCTGTGGCTGTATTGCTAGGTGATGCCATTCTTGTTTGAATCCCACTCTGTTGTAGAGCAAATTTTGTTCCAGCAAATTGGCAAGTTTGATTGCTCAAGACGGCACAGATTTTTGCCCAAGTGTGGGTTTCTGGAAGTCGAAACAAGATGATTTGCGTTCTGCAGTGTTTAACTATAAACCTCAATTGAAATAAAATAAAAGTTTTAAAAGCTGTCGAAACCCCCACCCCACCACAAAAACCCACCGACTCTGAAGTTTACCACGATCAATGCATTGACACGTTACATTAGTTATTCATGCCTGTTGTTTGTGTCCTTCATGATGTCCTTAAAAACAGTAAGTTTCCTGTTTGAATGATTTTCAATTTTGTTTCACTGCCAGATGCATGGAGACAGAAAATTACCTTACTCCGACGTGTGCATGCACCCTCGGGACGAAATTCCATACAATTTACCAAATTCAGAACCCAAGTACTACTAACCTGCAGGTTCATGTCCCGATTCGTGTTGTGGTGTTCAAAATATAAAATTCAACCGAAGTCAAGTAGTTCCGCAATAGTAGAAATAGACTGGCAGAAAGATAGAAAACCAATTGCTTAAGCCCGATTTGCACTACGCAAGCATGGGTTTAAAATACACGAAGTGTCGGCTTGCTCACCAAGTCTGAACGAATGTCCAACTCGCTGTCCGACACCGCAGTGCGGAAGAAGCTCGCAGACGCCTGGCCTGGACCAGACACCCCTTCCCCTCCTCCGTCGCTGTCGGCCCCCAATGTTTCTCCAGAGCTGCTGCTTTGCTGGTGAGATATCACCCAAAGCACAACCACAATCAAATATCAAATACAGCCACGTGACAAGTCCTTCATGTGACAATAAACTTCACTTACATTTTAGACTGTAGTGAGGAAAAGAAAATAATTTCCTGTCGATAATAAACTGTACTGCACAATAACATCACGGTTGTACGACTCATACAGTACAACAATATTCTGGCATGCAAACACAGCAGCATGTCCACGACTCATCTGTGAGAAGCCAAAGGTGGAAATAAAACAATCTCGAATGAGCTAAGATCCTCGTCCTCTTAATGATGACGTCATAAAAACGAATATGACGTCATTGTGATGTATCAGGTTTGCGATAAATTATCTGTGCTAATGCCCGGCTTGATTCCCGCAAACAAATTCAAACAGCTTGCCTAGTTTCGGAGACAATGGTATAGGCGATTTCCATTTAGCGGCGATATGACATCAACTTTTTTTCTAGGAAGAATTTGAAAATCGGAGATGGTTACTGCTTGCGCATGGGCTTTCTGCATATACATGGCAAGTTTCACGAAGATCCGATGAAAACTCTGAGTTGTGAAACAAAAATGTCAAAAAATAGGAATGACGTCATAAAAATTGATATGACTCAGAGTGATGTATCATATGTGCGGTGGTAATTCATCTCTGCTAATGCCCTGTTCGATTCCCGCAAACAGAATTTAAAAAGCTTGCCTAGTTTGAAATAATTTTTTTAGGCGATTTCCATTAGCGGAATATTTTGACGTCATAACTTTTTTTTCTCGGAGGAATTTTCAAAATCGGAGATGGTTACTGTCTGCGCAGGGTATTTCTACATATTTATGCCAAGTTTCAGGAAGTTTCGATGAAAAACTGTAGGCTGTGAAACAAAAAAGTCCACAAGAACAACAACGTGAGTAAGACTTGGAGATCCTCCGCGAGGATCTAACAAAAAAGTCCACAAGAACAACAACGTGAGTAAGACTTAGGGATCCTCCACGAGGATCTAAAAATGGAATTCAGAATGATCATAGTCTTGTTCAAAGGAAGTTACAAAGACAATTCTCATCCTTGAACGGAAGCAGAATCTTTAAACAGCCATTGCTCACGAACTCAAGCAGCTGCAATCAGCAAAAGACCAGACTAGAAATATGGGGAATAGAACACGAGACTCAATCCTGCAGGGTCGTGTACATCTGCAGAGGGACAGGTAGAACTATGGATGAAATCAATAGGACCGTCATTTGAGGGACACACCACCGTGGGAAGCAAAGAGAAGCTCAAATTTTTGGTGATAATGCAAACATTTTATGAAGAAACGTTTGTTTGGAGCAACAACAAACAAACATACACAACATGGTTGAACAACAAAGGTAAATATTGGAGACAAATCCCTGCTAATGTTGGAGACATTTGAGAGAAATCAGCAACAAACTTCGAAGTTTAAACTTCGACAAATAAGATTTTAAAGGACAATTATCTGAGTGTTTTAATTGTTTTCATCATCAATGTGACCTGCGACACTGGAGGGGTGGGCACGATCGAGTCACGACATGGGAAGAGGGGGTGGGACATGATGCAGGTGAATAGTGGAATGCGAGGTGAAAAAGCAAATTCTCACCATTGTATTGGTCTCGCTCTCCTGGCTGGAGGATTTAACGAGGCTCGGGAGGGAAGCACCCGGACTACTTTCCTGAGCAGAACAAACAAATATTTACAAACAAACCAAACAAAGCAGTCTACACATCATTCAGAAAGGCGTGAGCAATGCCGGTCAAAACAGCAGCACTTTAAAAGGATGGATTGATACATAAGGAGCAATTTGCTCGGGTGAGTGGACCACTGCATGCATTGCCTGGAGGTGGACGAGGCAACCCGATCGATCTGATCAGGTCGCGTTGCTCTCTCCCATGGTCTAATCAGAATAAATTTTCTCTGTATCAAGATCAGTCGTCAGACACACATCATTGGTTTTCAGCTCTACCCCTCACAACATGTACAATGGCGACCCTCTTTAATCCAAATTGTTTTGCCCAAATGTATTGAAAATATCCTTTGTGTAGCACAGTTGTGCCAACAAAAGGGTTTGAGAGAAAGTAGTATCATGTGGTTTATCTCGCAACAGTGATCTCGTTCGGAGATGGGACCGAACATGGTGGTGTCAGGTCATCACTTCACCTGCATGGCATGTACCACCCCCTACTCTTTAGCCTTCAAAACAATCGATCCCTCGTCACTTCGACATTTTAGCAACCATTTTAATGGTGCTGGTGCTGGTGCTGGTGGTGGTGGTGCATGCTCAGTTGTAGCCAGAATCGTTTCACCAATGAACAAAACAATTCACTTTGAATGAAGTGATAATATCTAGTTAAAGTTAACTATGCTAACTACACAATTGGTTTTGAAAGAATCAGAGCAAAAGGTGAACCAAAAAAAACGATAACATGGTAACCGTTAACCCTTAAAGGAGTTGATTGAAAGAAAAACAGAGGATTACGTGACGAGTTTGAGAAGATTAAAATCATAAGTTGGAAAAGTTTCAACGGAAGATCCACCCAAAGGTTTTTACAATGCAACAGATTATGTCTTCAACACATTCTGTTTCACGAAGACCCATGGAAGTCTCATGTGAGTACCTGTTGAAGCATGACAGTGTGAAGGGAGGTAATCTCCTGAAATTCTCTACAACCCTTAAACACTGAACAATGGAGCTCAAAACAACCCACTTCACGAGTCTGGGAGCTAGCGGAATTTCCATGGTTACTTTTTTCAAGGGAACTGAGCATGCGCTAGTACGCTGAGCCCGAAGACGTGAAGCAAATGGTTCACACATTTGGCTCCTACTCGGCACTAATGTTGAGGGTTACTGCGGCAGAAGGTGCTGAAGATGGCTTCCTTGCACCATGTTGTCATAACCAACAAAATAAGTTTGTTTAAAGCATTTCGATTCAATCTCTCTGAGAAAGATAATGGAGTGTTGGTTATGGCACAGGCATGATGAGCCAAAAGGCCCATCCTACTATATGTCTAATCAATATCTATATATCTCTATCTCTCTCAACTTTATATGCTGCATGTTTGGAAGATATTTAAAATAAAAAAAACAACAACAGCAAAAAAACATTACACTGCACTGAACACAAAAAACATTCATAAACACACAAGATTTAAACGAGTTCAGTTAACTTGTTCAATGAGAACGCTCGGAGAGCCAAACAACCTATGGGTGAGGTACTCGAGGAGTACTCCTTACTCCGCCCAAAACACGACGAGCAGACGTTACGTGCATTCGTACCACGTTCCGGCGAGCACGCGATCCGCTTACCCGAGCGCTAGACAGGCCACTCACTGCACTGTCCGAGCTCAAGCGAGAATCCGAGTCTCTCGCCACTCCCAAGCCGCCTGTCCCTTGCTGTTCTGCTCAAAACAAAAAGTGCGCACAAGAGGAGGTCATGGATGATTGACAAAAGTGAATGGACTCTCAGGCATGCACGATGGGGAGCAGAAAAGGTCACAGTGCAAGGGGGGGGGGCTCAATGAGGTGGCTCTGTGCACGTGGCAGTGAAGGTGGATGGAAAAGGGAGGGCAGCAGTGTGCGCAAAGGGCGAGGCTGCGCATTGAGAAAAGAACGGCAATGCACAGGAAAGGGGTCAGCCTGTCGGCGTTCCCATCTGAACTCCAGGGTAATGATGCAGGAAACTCGGGTTCAAATCTCATGAAATACACGTTTGTCCATAGTTTCCGTATGTCCTCACAATTCATGTAAAATCACAACAATGCCTGAATCTTTCTCCCAAATACGACACAAATACGTACAAGCTCCTCCAAGGGCCTTAAATCATTGTTTATTAACAAAGAGAAGGTTTGTTTACACTCTGCGTTAAGCAGCTAAGATAGCCGGGTTTCCGAGAGAACATGTGGTTTAAACGTTAAATTGGCAGCGAGCCCCGATTAAACCGGTCAACCTCAGCCGAATTGGAGAAAGACTATCGTTCTGTTTACAAGACAAGTGGCCACGGTCGTGGCTTCATCAAATTTGGTCACAACGTCCGAGTAACGAATGCGGAGAAAAAAAACAAATTGCGAGCGAAGCTGCAAGTGGGAGAGGTCAAATTTGGGATCACTAAAAGAACGATCCTTCCAACCGACAAACCTCACAGTCAACCTTACGTGATGACAACATCAGGCTGTCTGCCGAGCGTAAATGTGAAAGGAATGTTAACGCACCGCTTTCCAAGGTCAGAGCCTCACTGGGTAAAACCACTCGGCCCCCTCAACCAATTGCGTCTCGTGCAAACGAGCTTCAGGAAGCGGGAAAGGAGGCCTTACACCATTGAAAAAGTGTAGAGAACAGGACAGCATGCGATTAGGGGGATCAAAAGACGACACGTCTTACTGTGTTTACTGGAACGACAGCGAGATTGCTGATTCTTGTCCCACATAGCTGCTCACAAGTGTGCATTTTGGGGTTAAAAGGTGAGAGATGAGGTTACATGGAAAAAAATAAAATGAGATTTTGGTCGGAAGAGCAACAGGGTAAAAAGCCAATGATGTGAATTATGACGAGGTGAAATTAATCATTCCCAAATTTTTTGATCATGCGATTGCGTTCACATCAAACAATGATGTACCGATGGAAGCCGCAAAATTCTCTTCATTGAGGCTGTGGGTGTCCGCCTTCGAGCCCATCTCGTCTCCCAGCGCTGCTGGGGTACCGAGCACCTGGACAGCGGTTTGGCTTGTTGCCGGAACCAAAGACCCTCCGGGCGCTCGTCGCACCCCGATTCCCAGTACGCTCTGCCGGCTCGAATCGTCTTGCGGTGGTTTCCTCTTATCGGACTCTGGAAAGAACGGCGAAACGAGACGATGGAATTTGCATGGACGATCCTCATAAGCAGTGCACGAGGCATTTTTTTAAAAATAATGTCGTGTACAAGGAGACCTTTGCTGTAATAATGCGAATGGGCCAGCTCTAACAGAGAGAACATGCTGGCCATGCCCCCGAGGCCTGCCCGGCTGTAGCTGTGCTCCAAGCCACACACGCAACATTTTAGAAGGTCCAGGACACCCTTGTACACCTTTCTCGTCACCTCCTGCACAGGATACACAACAGAGGAAAGTAAAGGTGAAACGGCGCGAGGGCCCAAATTCACTCAAACAACTTTCCTTCCATGAAAACCATGAAGGTTTTTTTTTCCCCCCCAATTTTGTAGGCAGATAAGATACATCATCATCATCATCATCAGTGGACCAAGGGATCCTCACTGGAAGTCCACAGCTCGAAGAAACCCCAAGCAATCAAATACAAGGGTGGGGAAGGAGTGTTAGTCGAGATGTGCTGTTTGAAACAGTTAGGGAATGAAGAGTAGAGAACTAAAAGAAATCACGCACCGTGCGATGAAGAGGAACAAACATTGATGAAGTGCAATGAAAAGGAAAGCCCAGCAATGCACATACACTCTGCGGGACTCACAAAGTCCGGAAGGGTTTCAGGCCGAGTCTCGTCGCTGTGCAGGGGACGTGCGAGACGTGCGAGCACAAAGGCACGAAGACCTTCCGACTCCATGAGCCGCCGCACCCTCTTGAGTTTGAAATAACCAACTCCCTGGCCCTCTTGGACTTCACTCACAACCTCTTTAAGGAAGATTTGATTTTCACTGCATAAAAACACACACACACACACACACACCATTATTCCCTTGGCTATTTTTATTTATTTATAATAAAAGGGTGCTTCAAATTAGACCTGGACCTTTAAAAGAACAGCAATCTAGGACATTAGTAACTTGTCTTGATGGTATTAGTAACCAATATCTCGAACCACGTTTCCTGCTAGTTACAGAAATTAAATAAACAATGGTGGCGAACAGGACCACAAGATGGAACAGTATGTCACCGATAAGTTTCCGATCAACAAAAACATCCAAGTTTATTGGATTGGGTGTTGAGTAAAATAAAGTGTCCAGCAAGACGATCGGTATTCGAGAGCACATTGGCAGCAAGGTTTTCATGATGCCCTGCACGGCTATGTAGACATCCTGGAGAATTATACACTGAAGATACACAAAAGCTTCCACTCCAATTGGACGGGAATGTGCCCAAGACTAGACTAATGTATATATGGTACAAGCTTGTTCCAGCACCCAAGTACAGTGTAAACAAATAGCCCAGGTCTAATATGAATTAGCCACAATTCCCAGCACAAAGAGCACAGTAGGTCAACAACAATGACTTATGGCCTTGGCACAAAGTACGATTAACCATCCTACCCTTGCTGCTAACAGCAGCACATTAAAAGTTCTGTAAGCACGTACGTCGGATGCACAGAAGTCGATTTTGAACTAGATGGACAAGCACTTGATTCACAATGGTCCAGACATTTGGAATAAGGGCAGGTTTACATCGTTTATATACAGCTATAACATTTTCATGGTGTTCTGTGCACACAGCAGTGTTAAAAATGGAATATATAACGAGGCAAATCAACAGGAAGAAAGAGCAAGTTGAGGAAAAACAAAAGGGAAGAGACTAACCTGTTGCTCGTTTTGTTTGTGCTCTGTGCTTGTACACGTTTCACCGTTGGTGAGTGTTTTATCACAGACTTCTGGTCCACAAGAGCCCGCTTGGTTCCTGAAACACGATCAAACCCAAGAGGCAAGTGCTTCACTCCACAGCGAGCATGTGAATAGCATTTCCAAAACAAACAAGAAGGGCACTCGGTAGAGCGCACATCTCCACCCCGTAATGCCTGATCCACTAGAACATATGTGGCCAAATACATTTTTGAGATATTGTGCTATATATAGTTTTTCAGCCCTATCTCTCAATGGTGAAGAATCACTTTAAAAATTCTAGGAGTCGGATCCGGAATCGGATCTTCACCAAAATCGAATCAATTCTTCCTTGACACACACCCAACCAACCTGTCCAGAACTTTTTGAGATATCGTGCTATCGGTTTAGCCCTATCTCTCAATGGTGAAGAATCACTTCAAAAATTATCAGATCCGGATCCAGATCTTCATCAAGATTGAATCAATTCTTCCTTGACACACACCCAACATGTCCACCAAGTTTCGTCTGAATCCGTCCATAACTTTGAGATATCGTGCTATATATCGTTTTGGGCCCTATCTCTCAATGGTGAAGAATCACTTAAATAATTCTAGTTGGCGGATCCGGATCCGGATCTTCACTAAAATCGAATCAGTTCGCCATCGTCACACACCGAACATGCACACAAAATGTCATCCGGATCCATCCACAATTTTTTGAGATATCCTGCACACAAACAGACAAACAAACAAACGAACAGACAGAAAGGAGTGAAAACATAACCGCCTTCACCTTCGGTGGCGGAGGTAAAAAGGGTTTAACACCTGGGAGTGAACATCAACTCATTTGATGAGTCAATTAAATAACAAGAAATAGTCACGAGGTCAAGACAAAAGCACAAAATTCAGTTTTCTTGTGTATGAGAATTCCACACACCAAAATCATGAAATTGATCACCACTGATGTCTTGTCTTCTCAAAGAGCCTGATATCTGTCCATCAGTTTGGATTCTGTCCTGGTCACTCAACATTAATAACCTCTCAGACAGTCTGGAAAACCCTCTCGCCTTTTGGCAGAGGACTCAACATTGCATCGTACACTACCCCAATCCCACTGATTGGCAGACAGCAATCCCACATACCTCTCGAGATGTAGTACTGTATTATTTATCTACAATTCCAGCAATCTCTGTGTGTGTGTGTGTGTGTGTGTGTGTGTGTGTTGTGTGTGTGTGTGTGTGTGTGGTGTGTGTGTGCATGTCTGTGACCGCTGTTTCTCGACAACCGCTGGTCCGATCTAATTGAAATTGCCAGGTATATTGCTGGGGCCCTGAGGATGTGCCTTTTCAAGGTTTGATATTAATTGGACAAGTGCTTCCCAAGTTATGGCCATTTATTTACCAAACCAATGACAAGACACGTTGTTGCGTGGGCGTGGCCGATGGGGAAGGGAAGCTCAGCCGCGTTCCCATTACGGGTTACAACGTACGGACTTCCGGAGAGTGATGACTTCGTGTATTCTAATAATTTCTCGATTTCTTATGCGCATTTATAGATAAATACAATGCCCCAAGTTATGATCGTTTTCATATTAGACGGTGCTAAAATTTCGGTAACATCAGAGTGCTGGTATGCTCCGAACCAGGAAGTAAATTTTTTCTCTCTCTTCTCTTCTCTTTTTGTTTTTCCTTGCCACGACATTGCGAAAAGGTAAAATACTTTGGCGCTAATTGAATAATTGGGTATTAAAACTAAATTGCGAATAATCGTAACTGCGAATAATATGCGAACTTCCAGGTCACGCACGTCCGGGCACACGAGAGCGAAGAAACGGCCTGTGTGGTTGTTGTTTGTTGCTCGCGGTTTGAATATTTATATTTAATTTTTTTTGTTTTTTTTTACGGGCACGTACTAGTATATATAAATACGGTTGTGGAGGTAGATGGAGGAATTTCATAAGAAAGTTAGGATTGTATAGAGTTGCTTGGTCTGTGGACGTGTAGGAGACATTCCGATGTAAATAAGTAGGGAGACTGTGAGTTTAAGTGTTACTTGTCACCACATGGGGGGGGTGGTCTGTATTAATTAGATAGGGATTAAGAAGAATTTCCCTCTGTATGTAATTGCCCCCTGTGAACTTTCCTGCATTCTTGTATTTACAAGCCAGCCATGAAAAGAGTTGCGTTTTTATAACAAACACCACCACAACAATAAGACAGCTGCATGTCCAAGCAGGCGAGAAGCCCCGCCTTCCCGGGTTTCGTGCCAACAAGCCATGCCCGGAGGTGGATGATTGAGGAGCGTGACGTCAGAAGGAAGAGGTTTTGGTTTTGTTAGTTTTGAGTTGGAAAGGGACGCACGCGGTCGAGAGATGAGAGAGCTAGGAGATCCCATGAAAGATCAGGGCATTACGACTGGCTTTCCTTCGACGCATGAAGAAGATGGCACGATTCCCGTATTCGTGCTGAGGGGAATTGGCTCACGTGTTGGAGCAGGACGCTGGCCATTGACTCTTGGTTGAGTCATGTGAGAAGGACCTCGAAGCCTCGTGTATCTCACCGAAGAAACGGCGCCATTCTGCAAAGCAGCGGGTCAGTAAGCGCGATCGACAAAGAAGCTGCACGACAGTTGGTGAATGGTGAGCCCTGGTGTTGAATATCACCTCACAAATCACCTCACATACTTTTCCCATCCAGAGAGCGGCTCGGCATCATTTTTTGGCATGTCTTCCCACGCAGGACGAAGCACCTCAATCCCAAAGTTCAATAAAGACCATCCCTGGACCAAGCTCAGTGCTATAATATCGGGAGGATTTTCTTTTATTTTGTTTTCCTCTTGTCTGTATTAAAGTCCGTGTGTAGAGGCGCCTCGACTTTAGGCTTAATTTACGTCATGTATTATTATTACATTTTTAATTACACTTGTAAATATTTCCATTTTAATTAAATCCCCTTTTTTATTTTAAGTTGTGTCCGTGTATCTGTCATGGGTTCGAGTGTAAACCCCCTTGTGCTGTGCTTCCATCGCTCCCCCATTGCCGCCCTGCCCCTCCCCCTATAAATCGCTGAGGATCACGTGTCCGCCTCCAAAGGAAAACCGCTCGGCTATCTGGGCCTGGTCAGTGTTATCCGCCCGTCCACCACAATTGGCGGTCGGGAGGCGGGGGGAGGGGGGGGGGTTAACCCAACCGGCCAGACCCGTGACAATATATATGTATGTATATATATATAATATATATATATATATATATATATCTGTCTTGAAATTATTAGATGCTGGTCTGATAATATGGACCGTGTCCTTCAATCCTGGAAAAGCTCAGTCTCCCGCTCACTTCAGAATGATCATAAAACAAACCCACATATCTATTTCCTTGGTCATCCACTGGAAGAGGTTCAGTCTCTTCAATTTCTCAGCCTCACCATCAGACATGACCTTTTCCTGGCACGACCATCTATCAAAGTTGGCCTCCAAAGCCATCCGTCGATCCAAGTCTTTCCTTGGAAAATCAGAACTACTCCGGTTACAAGGTCTTTTGCATACGCCTCAATGAAGTACCGCTCTCCATCATTTCTTCCCTCCCTCTGCCTAATCTTTTCCCATTCGTTCATTCCCTTGATTGTGTCGCTCAGTTGCCCCACAATAACATTGGCTTTTTACCCTCTTTCATGAGCCTAGACATTATATAAACAAAGAAGAATGGCCAATCCAAACTAACTTTGGCAAAATCCATAAATAACAAAAAACAACGAAACAAAATCCCATCTCAACCTGTGTTAAGGCTTTCTACAAAAAAGACAATTAACTAAAACTGCACTAACTACAAAATACAAACGGTTTTGTAACATATCAAAATGGCCACACATGGAGGAAGATCTATAAAACTACACATCAGAGCTCGTAATAACAAATAATAATAATAAAATAAATAAATAAATAAAAATCACCCGAAAGAAGGGAGGGACTTTTGTTTCTGATAAAAAAATTACATAAAATAGATTTTTCACCTCTTTCAAAGAGGTGAATACAAGCTTTGAGACGATGCATACCTCGAACACTAGGGAAAGGTGTAGAACGTTCCTTCGTCTGCCGTCCTGCCATTGCGATGTTTGACAGACTGAAGCTGGTGCCGTGGTTTCGGTACAAGTTGCCTGTGGCACGTAAAAACATGTGCACGTGGCACGTAAAAACATGGCTAAAGCTTCACTAAACAGAAATGAAT
>CM068968.1:52636531-52649161 GCA_035128595.1 Eptatretus atami
GGTAGTATGAGCAATTAGTGAATCAATATTAAAAAAACAAAACAAAATTCCATCATGAGCAAGCCAGTGCTAGTAAATGACTCAGGTCCAATGGGACAGATCGTCCACCAAGCAATGACAAAGCAATACTGTGTGGCAAAGCCATGCGAATGAAATCTCTGGTAAGGTAAACCTGTGGCCATCTGCACTTGTTAATTGAACTGTATCGGGATGAGGGCAGGAGGACAACAATGATTGTGCTTCCTTAATCAGCGTTTCCATGAGTAATACAAAAAGTACCCCCAATGCAGCATCCGGTGGCCTAACCCGAACAGCAAAGCAGGAGATAAGACAGATCCTCAACATTATGAAGAGGGGATGAAATTATGGAGACATGATGCCAAGAAAAGGATAAAATGACAAACTATGGTGTGCCGTGCACATCAGCATTCAGCTTGGCATGGCCGGTTTCACTCATAGTGAGAAAAGGTTTCACTAAATGGAGTTCTTTCATCCCCTCTTCCTGTCCAGGCTGGAGTTCCTCAAGGTAGCGTTCTGGGCCCTGTTCTTTTTCTGGTTTTCATCAATGATTTCTCCGACTCTCTGGAAAATCCTCTATATCTCTTTGCTGATGACTCCACCCTCTGCCGTACCATCGGTCATCCCTCAGACCGGCACGGCAAGCAGCAGCTTCTTCGCTTACTGCAGATCTGGATAAAATCACAAACTGGTCCAACACGTGGAACATGTCCTTCAATCCGGACAAATCTCACACTCTCACTATGTCTCTTAGAAAGGACCGTTTACAACCCCCCCCCCCATCCACTTTCTCAACAATCCTCTGGAAGAAGTCTTTTCTTTCAAGCTTCTGGGTCTCACTATCTGCCATGACCTTTCCTGGGAAAGCCACATTTCAAACCTCGCCTCCAAAGTCAGTCGCCGCCTGGGAATCCTCCGTCGTGCAAAGTCCTTCCTCGCCCACCTGAGTTCCTGACCACTTACAAAGCTTTTGTCCACAGCCTGATGGAGTACTGCTCTCCCTCTGGGCTGGTGCTCCTGCCTCCCACCTTTCTCGCTTCACGCTGTAGAAACCAAGGCATTTCGGATCATCGGCATCTCCCGCAATGAGGCTGTCTTTGGGCCTGTCTCATTCACCGCACGTTGGTTGGTGGTCTTTCTGTCTTCTACCGTCTCCTCTCCAGCCTCGCCCCCCCTGCTCTCTCTGCGATTTGTCCCCACCACATTTCCGCAGGGCGCTCAAGGTCCGCCAACAACCCCTTTCTGGTAAAACTACCAAAATCACGAATCACTGCTCACCTTTACTCTTTCATTCCTCTTTTTTCCCGCCTTTGGAATAAACCCCCTCACTCTATTCATTCCCATTCTTCCCTCCAGGCCTTCAAAACAGCTGTTCACCACCACCTCTTATCATCCCCCATCCAAATCCTCGATCTTTTCTACCCCCGATAATCCACCCAAGCCCACCTCCTTCAAATCCCCTGCTTTCCTTCCTGAAAGTTCCTGAAATGTCCATGTTCTATTCCCAATGTTCCCCGTCCCATCCCTCTCCCTTCCACAGATCTCCTAATGTCTCTGTTCCCCACTGTTTTGTCCTTCCCACTCCTGCCCCTCTTATCTCATGTCCCCCATGATGTGCGTTGTGTGTTAGCTCTCACACGAACCTCGACAAGGTATACAAAAAAATATAAAAAAAATAAAGGCAATCACGTACATCGCACGTTACTACATATCTGGATTTGTACAACACTAGGTGGGTATTCAGCATTCCCGGACTCAAGTAATGGTGCAGCAATCTCTCGGGCTCTTTATGCAGCTCTTCTATGAGCCTCAACCTTTGTATTAAAAAATAATGGTTTGTCACGTGTACAGACGGTTGTTCAAGTAACATAATACAAGTACGAGCAGCATTGTAAAGTATAACACATGACAAGGAAATAAAGGTTGTGGTGAATAGTACAAATGTTTTAAATCATTAGGATGCAATGTAAAGACAGTGAGATGGATTAAATAAGGGTAACAGTACTTACTGGCGAATGACATTAAAGAGGAAAGACTGTCAGTGGCTGCAAGCTCTGCCTGGCTTTCTGCTTCTACATCATCTCCCCTGAGCCTGCTCGGCCTGCACAGCACACGTGGGTGTGAGCAATTGAGGATGAATATGTGGATTTACCAGATCACAACTCGGCAACAAATTAACACAATTGTTACAGATTACAACAATTAATTACCTCCGCCATTGAAGGTGGACGGAGGTTATGTTTTACCCCTGTCTGCTTTCTGCGAACAGGATATCTCAAAAGAGTTGTGGACAGATTTGGATAAAACTTGGTGGACAGGTTGGGTGTGTGACAAAGACACATCACTTCGATCCAGATACGAGAATTTATTTTTAATTTTTCAAGTGATTCCTCACAATTGGGAGATTAGGCCAAAAAACGATATCTAGCATGATATTTCCAAAAGTTGTGGATGGATTGGGACAAAACTAGGTGGACGAGTTGGTTAAGTGACAAGAACAAGCAAATTCGATTCTGGTTCAGGTCCAGATCCGGATCTGGCATAATAGTGCGTTACAAAATGTAAACTGTTGAGCCTGGCAGAGGTATGGGCTCTACCATGTACCATTCTAGTTTAATGAGTGATCGATTCCAGCTGGGGGTATACATGATGCTGAGTATTACCCAGAAGTGGGGAAGTTTGGGGTGTAGCTTTGCTCTTCGTCGCCATCCACGCTCCGCCGACTTCTTGGCTCAAAGCATGGATTTTCAAATTCTTCACCAGATCCAATGCCGACACCAAGCATCACCACGCCCTTGTCCACATCTGTGTTCTCTATGTCTCCTGTAATAATTGATAATTCAGATTCCACATACTCTCCACTAATTTGTTTTTCGACCCCCTTCATAGTTTCTTCCACTTCTTGTTTGTGGCTCTCTTCCTGCTCCAATTTCCCTTCCTCGTTGTGCGCGCCACTCTGCTTAATTGCTGCCTCGGGTTCCTGTGTGGAGTAGGGAAAAATAAATGAATAATTTGAAACCATGGATATTATCAAGTCCTTCTCAGACAAGTAATGTCCACATTAAATTTATGCACACTCTCCCATGATCCTTACATCAATGTATATATATATATGTATATATATATATACATATAAAATTACAATCAAAATTATGCGAGACAAAATGAGTTTTATGGACGAGGACAATTGATGAAAATCACAGAGACTTGGTTATAATAAGCACAATAGGCAAATTAACAAACAACCAAACAAACAAGCGGTCATAGACTGGTACTTGCGAAATCAGTCGCCGTGATGTTGCCCTTTGGAGCTCAAAAACAATACGCTTCCAACTTTTGATTAGTGAACCAACAAGCAAATTCCATTAAAATTTCAAGACAATCGGATGGAAATTGACTAGTTAACAAGCATGACTTTTCACCTCGAAAACAATAGGCTTCAGTGACCCAATATGCAAACCTGATAAAATTTCAAGTCAATCGGATTAAAATTGACGATTTTATGTGACCCTGACCTTTTTACATTAAAATAAATAGGCTTCCAGCTTTTAACTACCTCTACCATGTGGATAAGTTTCATGAAGATCGGTGTAGAATTGCAACCTGAAGGCAATTGAGACAGACAGACAGAATAACAAGATACATGTCGTGCTTAGCTTGATGCTTACAAAATCTACCCTTCCCCCCGCCCCAAAAAAAAGTTGCCATGAATACATCAAATTGTCCATTTCATTAAAATTGACAATCTTAATCAAAGCTCAGGTCTATCGGATGAAAATCGATTCTTTTTCAAATGAAAATTGATTTTAGAAAGTTCACCTTTGACCATGTGACCTAAAAATGGTAGGTTTCCTAATTCAATGATGCATTATGCAATCGATATTAAATTTTCAGGTTAATCGGAGGAAAATTGGCGATTTGAGATGAAAAATGCTGATTTTAGAAATCCGACCTCAAGATGACCTTTGACCTCAATCAATAGGCTCATCAGTTGTGACTACCACTACGACTCGGTGAAGTTTCGTGAAGATCGGTTTAAAATTGTGACCTGTAGGTGATTGACAGACAGACAAACAGACAGACAGAAAAATCACTCAAAGAGCAACACTTGGCAAAACAGAAAGTAGAACGGCACTCGGTAAAGCCAATACCTCTGCCAGGCTGAACAGTTTACATTTTGCATCCCACCGATCGGCTGGATCTGAACCAAAATCGAATCGGCTTGTTCTTGTCACCTAACCAACTCATCCACAACTTTTTGCGATATCATGCTATATATTGTTTTTGGCCCCATCTCTCAATGGTGAAGAATCATAAAAGAAAAAAAAAACATCTTCAATTTGGATCTTCACCAGAATTCAATCAATTTGTCCTTGTCACACACCCAACCTGTCCACCAAGTTTCATCCGAATCCGTCCCCAACTTTTTGAGATATCCTGTTGACAGACAAACAGACAGACAGACGGGGTGAAAACAACATCAATCCACCTTCAGTGGTGGAGCTAATAACAGACTCACCAACCAATATACTTAGAAATCTTCGATTTTGCAAGTAACAAACAGCTTTCACCATGTACAGTAAGTACAGAGAACAATTTAGACTCTTCAGTGAAGCAGAAACTTGACTCACAGTAAACTCCTCATTCTTTTGGACTTCAACTGCACCATCGTCTCCTGGGTAATGCTGAAAAGGTTGGAAACCCTGCGTGGGGGATAGACCAACAGAGTCGGAGATCTCTGCAGAAGGGCTGTCTGTAAAAACACACAAACCACACAACTTCACCTTAAAGAAATGTCTCACCCAACCCGATCAAAATCATGTGCACACCACCGATTCACACATCACATCTCAACCACACCTTCTACTTCCCCTCGGATGTCACACAGCATCATCTCATTCACAAAATCTCCAAGGGACGAATAGGAAGAGCTGGAATCGCCATCCTCATCGTCACTGTTACAACTGCTGCAAATAAAATAATATATGGGGAATATCAGCTCAAAACATTTAAAAAGAAAAGACATTTTCGGAAGTGATGACCACAAAGGAAATCAAGCAAAGGCAAAATGTGTTTCATTCATTCCCTGGAAAAAAAAAAATTCCTTCTCAACAAACACTTCATCCAATCAAATGCATTGCCCAGAGACCAACCCCCACATCTCATTCATTTTGAATACCTGTGTGCAGGTGAGGCAGGCTGTGCTGGGGGAGCGTGCAAGGCAAATGCAAGAGGCCAGCGAGGCGCGCACACCGAGTAATGCACAGACTGCAGGCGGTGCGCATACCACTTCGGCTTATCTCCAATGATGGCAGGATCAAACACACCTTCCACGTACAAACGTAATTATAAACAACAATCATAGACGAAATTAATTTTCAACAATCATGGCTGCTGCACAAACAAGAAGAGTAACAACTACCTTCGTGCACTCGTTGAAAGGAGAAGTTGTTGGGAGTGAGTATCCACTCCGCGTAGTACTCAACAGCTTGAGTGTGTGCAAGCGCACGTGTAAAGGGACCGGCCTGGGGACGCGAGGCAAGAAATGCGGCCGACTGAAAAGCCACCACGGGCCGGGGGTACAGCCGAAGGGTGCGAGTGTGCTCGGTAAACCCGCCCAACACGTTGGGTGAATTTAGGAAGCGAATGAGAGCCACTCTGGGTCAGGAGACGAGAAGATAATAAATAATTAGGAACAGAACTGAGAACGGAATCATCGCATTCCCACTCAACCAGAAAAGGGGCAATTTTTTTCACCTGACACTCAGATTTTGCTTGAAAAATTCACCTGGGAGTTTTTCAAGCACTCTGAGTTCACAAATACAAGTCATCATCTTCCCCTTTTTTTCCTTTTCATTTCCCCTTCAACCTGTGACCTGGCAAAGGTCAACCCAAAGTGAAAAATATACCTTGACCAG
Source organism: Eptatretus atami (assembly GCA_035128595.1). NCBI lineage: Eukaryota > Metazoa > Chordata > Myxini > Myxiniformes > Myxinidae > Eptatretus > Eptatretus atami. Next base: position 52,642,468 of record CM068968.1, read on the forward strand.
AAAAGATCAATCACCCTCGGCTCTAATTAGATGCTCCAACCAGGAGCCCCAAACTCCGTTTGGCAAGTTTCCAGACAATGGGGTAAGTGATGAGTCTTATTTGAACTTCATCCCAACTTTTTACCCTGTCGGGGAGGCAGATCCTAAAATGTATGTATTTCTGTAAAAACCTTTGGGACCAATCTTCCGGTCTGGCAGATTTGGTAGACTTCAATATGGTCTGGCACCCTGCCCTGCTCACCAAACTCTCTTCCGATGGTATCCAAGGCAATCTCCACTCATGGTTCGCAGACTTCCTCTCCTGTCGCAGGCAACATGTGACCCTTAATCGAGTTCTCTCATCCCCTCTTCCTGTCCATGCTGGAGTTCATCAAGGCAGTATTCTGGGCCCTGTTCTTTTTCTAGTTTTCATCAATGATCTCTGAAAAATCCTCTTCATCTCTTTGCTGATGACTCCACCCTTTGCTCTACTAGCTGTCATCCCTCAGATCAGCAAACAGCAGCCTCTTCATTCTCTGCAGATCTGGATAAAATCACAAGCTGGTCCAACACATTGAACATGTCTTTCAATCCTGACAAATCTCACACTCTCACGATGTCTCTCTGATAAAGACACGTCTGACGCCATCTAATGCCTTCAAGCCTAGGGGGACCCCCCCCCCCACCCCCCTCCACCACCATCTACTTTCTCACAATCCTCTTGAAGAAGTCCTTTCTTTCAAGCTTCTGGATCTCACTATCTGCCATGATCTTTGCTAGGAAGCCACATCTCCGCTCCACAAGGCAGTCGCCGATGGCATCCTCTGTCATGCAAAGTCCTTCCTTGGTACACCCTGAGCTCCGACTACATCAAAGCGTTCGTCCGCAGCCTGATGGAGTAATGCTCTCCCCTCTGGGCTGGTGCTCCTACCTCTCACCTTTCTCGGCTTCACGCTGTAAACTAAGGCATTTAGGCTCATATGTATCTCCCACGATGAGGCTGAGTCTTTGGGTCTCTCACTCTCTCACCACAGGCAGGTCGGTGGTCTTTCTGTCTTCCACGTTATCCTCTTGGCCTCGCCACCCTGCTTGTCTGAGATATGTCCCCCCCCCCCATATTTCCACAGGGCACTCAAGGTCCGCCAGCAACCCCCTTCTGGTAAAACTGCCAAAATCAAGAATCGCTGCTCACCTTCGCTCTTTCATTCCTCTGTTTTCCCACTCTGGAACAAACTCTCACACCCTCTTCAATCCCACTCTCCCTCCAGGTCTTCAAAACAGCTGTTCACTACCATATATCATCCCCCATCCAAAACCACGATCTGTTCTACCCCGCTAATCCACCCCAAACCCACCTCCTTCAAATTCCTTGCTTTCTTTCCTGAAAGTCCCTGTCATGTAGGACCTAAAGTCCCTGTAGTGTCCATCTTGTTTACTATTGTACCTCACCAATCCTCTCTCCGCCTCATCTCTGCTCCATCCTCTTCTCTCCACATCGTTTTTCCTTCCTCTACAGCCCCTCTTGTCTCCTATCCCCTTGTTGTACTTCTGTGTGTTAGCTTCATACTGAAGCCTCACAGGATAAACAAAAAAAAAAAAAAATGTCTTGCTTTCCAGTGTCAAGCTGATCAAGATGTGAGGCAGGGGAGCCAGCCGAGAGAGGAGAGCAGTACTCCATCGACCTGCGGATGAAAGCCTCGCCGGTGGACAGGACCTTCTGCTGCATACGAACCAAGAAGACCAACCACATTCTGCAGGAAACTTTCACCAAGTTTAGGATCCCTTCTTTTTTGTGATCTTTTGTCTTGTTATTAGTATACACTACCGGTCGAAGGTTTTAGAACACTCCCATTATTCAGTTTTTACTGAAATTTAAGCAATTCAAATCCAGTGAATTACCTGAAATGGTACAAAGCTAAGCGGTAAACTGCCAGAGGTTAAAAAAAAAAAAAGTTTAGGTTCCCAAAAACTGAAAATAATGTAAATTTCAGAGTTGTTAAAAAGGCCCTTTTCAGGGAACAAGTCATGGTTAGCAACTGCAGCTGTTCTGCAGCAATGGAAGTAAATAAGCCTTGAAAATTGATGCAACAATTCCTACAGGTGTCCCAACTTTTGTTGATTAGTTACAAACCCTCGTTCTGAATAAAAGCAGTGTTGGAACAGACTGTGTTGCTGCACCCTCTGAAGCATTATTTGGACAATATTGCACTGCAGGAAGTAGTATATTGCTATCATAATGTCGAGAAAAAGACAAATTAACAAAGGAAGACAGACAGACCATTATAACCCTTGAAAGTGTAGGTCTTTCCTTTAGAGAAATTTCAAATGAGCCAAGGTGTCAGTGAGTACAGTTTCCTACACCAAAAGGCACTTGTAAACTGGAGGAAACTCTGACAGGAAGAGGTCTGGGAGACCCAAAGCCCACAACACAATCAGAAGACAAGTTTCTGAGAGTCATAGCTTGCGTGATAGGTGGCTGCACAGGACAGCAGCTTCAAGCACAGCTAAACACTGGTCGAAGTAAGGAAGTCTCAGTTTCAACTGTGAAGAGAAGACGTCAAGCTGCAGGTTTGACAGGTCGATGGCAGTAAGAAAGCCATTGCTAAAATGGCAAAATAAGAAAAAGAGGCTTGCCTGGGCCATGAAGCACCGCCAGTGGACTACTGAATACTGGAAGAAGGTCTTATGGACCGATTAATCAAAATTTGAAATCTTTGGTTCATCACGCAGGGTTTTTGTATGCTGTCGAGTAGGCGAAAGTATGGTTCCTCAGTGTGACACCAACTATCAAACATGGAGGAGGAAGCGTGATGATCTAGGGCTCTTTTGCTGGATCCAGAGTCGGCGACTTGCACAGAGTGACTGGCACCCTGAACCAAAAGGACCACCACAGCATTTTGTAGTGCCATGCAATACCCTCTGGTCTACACCTAGTTGGTCAGGGGTTAATCCTACAGCAAGATAACGACCCAAAACGTACCTTCAGGCGATGTGAGAACTACCTTAGAAGAAAAGAACAAGACGGTAGGCTTCAAATCATGGAATGGCCAGCACAGTCTCCAGACTTAAACCCCATTGAGCTGGTTTGGGATGAACTGGACAGAAGGGTGAAAGCAAAGCAACCTGCAAGTGCAACACATTTGTGGGAACTTCTGTAACAGTGTTGGGAAGAACTTTCCAAAAAATATTTGATTTCCATTGTAGAAAGAATGCCACGAGTATGTTCGGCTGTTCTATCTGCAAAGGGTGGCTACTTTGATGAGTCAAAATTTTAGATTAAATTTTGTTCAATAAAACGATCCCATGATTTCATTTTTATCTGCAATTGTTTATTTGTTCTCTGCTTTAATTTCAGACTACATTGAAACATTAAACTGCTTAAATTTCAGCAAAAACTGGAATAATGTGGGTGTTCTAAAACTTTTGACCGGTAGTGTACTCGTCATAAGGAGTAAGATTTTTTGTTCGATTCCAGTAGGAGAACCATGGTAATTTATTTATTTATTTTAATCAGGTTGCAGTTTTTAAAATGCAAGTAGGTGAGGTGTTATTCATTTCAAATGTCATCATATCAAAGAAATCTAGGTTCCACACCCAAGTTCATAACCCCTCAGCTCCAATCAAGTGCCCCTGGAAGCACACACTATCACTTTTTATTCTAGATCTAACCACAGACAATGCAAAATTTAAGATAAACGCCAGTTCGGTTAGGACCATGTGGTACTTTAACCTCACCAACATGACAATAAGCAATGCTTGAATGTATAACAAATGGAACTTCAAACATCTAAAAATCCACAGATACCAAAATATTTTGCTCGATTCCTGCAGAGCTCACCATAATCTATCCAAAATATATATATTTGGCCAATTTATTGTCGCCTACCTCCTCCTCCCACCCCCCAACACTTTCCAAATGAATTATTTTGGTCTAAACTTGGTAAAAAAATAATAAAAATTTAATTTCAGAAGGGTTCATGATCTGTGGGGAGACCTGAAACTATGTGTTTCAAAAAATTTGGAAGACTGGTCCCTAAGATTTTTACAGCAATACTAACATTTTAGGATCTACATCCCTACGAGGTAAAGGGTTGAGATGAAGTTCAAAGAAGACTCATCAATTACACCTTGTCTGAAAACTTTCCTAAAGTGAGTTTGGTGCCACTATTTTTCTCTCAAAACTCTCAATCATTACGAGTCGAACGGGGTGCTACACATGATTGTTTAATCTACATTGAGGCCAGAATTATTTTTCTGGTCAAGGCCACTTTTTCCATTTCCAGGTCACAGGTCAAAGGGGTGAGGGGGGAAGAATAACTACCATTTTTGAATTCCACAGACATGAAAACCCCCAGATGAAATATTCCAGCAAAATCTGAGAGGGCTGGGTGACGGACGGCTTCAGTTGAGTTGGTATGGAATGACCCAACAAAATTGTACCCTGTGGGCAAAGGTTTGCAACATTTCACCTTGTAGCTACGTCCACGCTGTCGATGTCATTGCCGTAGATGAAAGGGTTAAACTCCTTGCTCGAGGTGGCTCCCTCATCTCGGCCACCTCGGCCTCCAGTAAGACCCAGCAACGGGACCTCCAGCCCCTCAGGAAGACGGTCCAGGTTCGGTATTGGCTGCGCGTTCAAGCTCATGCTAACCAAGGCCTAAGAGAAAGATTATCCAGAAAACTCTCAGGAACCTGGAAAAAGAAATAACAAGAAACCTCTTCATGACAGCAATTGCTTGCTTTCACCAAAGTGAGATTCAGGCCATTCCATTGTTCTGCATCAGACACTTTGTGCAAACAACGACAGAGGATAACTCTTGATGTGTTTACATTCCGATAAAAAAATTAATTTAAAAATAAATAAATCTAAAGTTGCCTGTTAACCGCAAAGCGAGCCAAACTCACGTGCAATTGCAAATAAATTTTGAAAGGGAAGCGAGCGAGGAAACAAACTAACCAGCCAAAAAGGTCTCAGAATTCAACGGCTAATTAAGGATAATAAATAAATAAAATAATTCAAGGGCTGTGTTAAGAACAGACAGAACACTTCGACCCCTACAACCGTGCCATTTGCGTCACGTGTGCCAATTAAACCGGAAACATTCTCCGTAAAGTTATTTGCAATCAAAAATAAAAATAAAAAACAAGAGAAATAACCAAAATAAATGTTTTGCTTTGTAACAAGGCAACTGCTTCTCCAATTCCACAGCAGCCAAAGGAAAAGGGAGCTGGAAGGATAACCTCCACAGGCAAGGAGTAGGCAGGAAGCTGGGTGTCAGCCATTGAAAGAAATCACACCCTGGCTATGGTCATGTAAATCAGCAGCAGATCAGCTGAGCACAGTCACAAGCAAAAGCCTCTTGGGCAGCATAACAGATGACAATAGGTGGGGTCATTGCCATGACAATTATCAGCATCTCCATGTCAAGCAAGTCATTCTCATGCAAAGAAGGAAATAAGCAGTATGGGAGAGACCAGGCAGTATGAAGATGAGGTGGAAGAGGAAATTTGAAAGTTTGTGAAAGAAGGTGGAAGGTGTGCTTAATCATCCGTTTTCAATGGCGGTCCGATACCAGCCCGTTTGCACCGCAAAAGCCAATCAAGCGCCTCACACCAATCAGAATGCAAGAAAGTAGTGACAAACCTGCTCAATCTGGCCTGTGATTTGAGGTAAATGCTTGTGGCAAATCTGGAAAACCCAATGAGTTAAAAATATACTGCACTGTATGTATAAAACGTAGGTCTTTTGAAAGCCTGTAAAACATCTACGACATCATATTAAAAAGTTCCTTTATCCGTGTTATTGTCTTGATTTCAGGTCAGGTCAGGTATGGGAGCATGCGCCGGAGCAGCGCGTCGCTGCGTCCACTTTCTGCCGGTACTCCAGGGGCCTCCGTCTGGCCATCCCCCAGGCAGATGCCTGGCCCATCCTCATCTCCTTGAAATGCTGATCAACCTGCTGCGACCACGAGGCATGTGGTCAGCCCATTGGCCTCATCCAATCACAAGGCTTCCTCGCTGAGAGAATCTGGTGAGCAGGATCTCTCATTTGACACTCTCTCAGCAACTGCTCGTTGGACACAAAGTCCGACCAGCGATAGCCAAGGACTCTCCAAAGAGACCTGGTACCAAAGGAATTAAGTCCCGTCTCAGATCCCTGGTCAGAGTCCAAGTCTCACACCTGGAGAGCAAGACTGGAAGCACCAAGGACCTGAAGACTCGGACTTTCGTCGTCCTGCACAGGTACCGGCAGTGCCACACCCCATGATCCAGTGAATCCATGACTCCCCTGGCCCGGCCCAGATGTCCATTGACCCCTGGCTTACAGCCAGCAGAGACATGAATATCACTGCAAAGGTAAGTGAATCTCTCCGTGACCTCAACATCCTCACCGCAAACAGGTACAGACAGGATAGCAGCATCCAATATGTCATTGAAAGTCTGGATCTTAATTTTGACCCAAGAAACCCGTAATCCTAGCGGCTCCGACTCCTCATTCAGCACCTCGAGGGCCTCCAAAAGGATATCAGGAGTCTCCGCAAAAATGACTGCATCGTCTGAGAAATCAAGGTCAGAGATCTTGACATTCCCAAACGATGCACCTCAGCTTAATCACTCTGACATCCTCCCCAGAATCCAGTCCATACAAGTGCTGAAAAGTGTGGGGGGCAGTCGACACCCCTGACGAACTCCAGTAACAAATGGAAATAAGTCA
>CM068968.1:52666762-52680011 GCA_035128595.1 Eptatretus atami
GGAGAGGTGATTTAGACCTAAACCTTATAACTTTACACTAAACCATGGCCCAGGACATGGACTCTGTGGAAAAAACAGCAGGGAGCCAGGCTGCTCACATGCAGTCTCTGGCTCATGAAATAAATGCATGGTGCCAGGGAATGTGGCCAGCTGCTCACACACAGTCCTAGGCCTCCCCCTTTGAAATGAGCGCAGTGAACACAAGCGGTGCACGGCCGCCAATGGCAGTCCCATGATGCGGCTGCCTACAGGCAGTCCCTGCAGCACGCGCGACGATCTGACGCAGCAACAAAAAAACGGTGCACGGGCTGCCAATGCAGTCCCGTGATGCGGCTGCCTACAGGCAGTCCCTGCAGAATGCGCGATGATCTGACGCAACAAACAAACACAAGCAACTGAGTGGATTGATGGATGGATGATGCAACAACACGGTGCACGGGCTGCCAATGCAGTCCCGTGATGCGGCTGCTACAGGGCAAGTCCCTGCAGCACGCACGATGATCCTGGCGCACATGGTGATGAATGGGGGCAAATGCAAAACAGAAATGGGGCAGGCATGGGGCCAAGGCAAAGGCAAGCAGGCAAGGCATTGCAAGGCAAGACAAGGCCGTTGTAGCAAAACGGGCCAGTGGTGAAGCTGACCGGCACAGGCCTTGTAGTAAAACAGCTGGCAGAATGATCCGCCGGCACAGGCCTTGCAGCAAAACAGCCGCAGATGAACTGGCCGCACAGGCCTTGTAGCAAAACAAACAGCCGGCAGATGATTCGACGGCACAGGCCTTGCAGTAAAACAGCCGGCAGATGAAAGTTGGCCGGCCTCTTGCCTTGTTCAAGGAGGTTGTGGAGGGAGTGCGGTGGTGCTGGCCACTCGGAAGGCGGGCTCGGACCTACCCGACTGTCTCCCTCCCAACCATCGCCTTTGCCTGTCTCTGTCCATACCCACTCCCTTAAATTTAAATCATTTTGTGAAAAAATTTATCTATTTTTAATTACAATTGTTATAATTTAATTTTGAATTTTTAAATTTTTAAAAAATAAATAATTAAATTATAAATTTTTTTTTATTTATATATAATTTTTATAACAATTCCCACTTTTTTTTTGTTTATTTTATCCCTCTATAACCTCCTAACCCTTTCAGTCTCTGTTCGGTAACCTATACATCACCTAGCCTACTCCCAACCCTCGTTCCCTTCCTGGAGGGGAATAAGGGAGAGCTAGCGTCCTGTGCGAGGCCATTCAAGCTCAGAACGGCCTCCTCAGATTTCAGCGATCTAACCAAAGTGGTCAGCGGCCCACACGAGAGCGAAGGGTGATGTGCGGAGGGAGGGGTACACTTCCTAATCTACCCTAACATTTATTCTTAACTACCCCGGGCTTTCAACAAGCGCCTCTCGCTTAAACTATCGGTTCTAACACCAAGATTCCGTCGCCTGTGTTGGTGTCCTCACAATTTTAGGGCCTCGCCCTCCAATTCCCTCGTGCTCTTGCACGGTTTCGTGCTGGGACGCGTGGCTCCCTTGGCAGGAACTACCCTCTGCTGATTCTCCAACAATGGCACCCCCGGGCACTACACTGCCTCCGAGCCTACAGCTCCTAAAACTGGGGAGTGCCTCTCTGGCGACTCCCCTCGATGCCCACGTGGCGTGTTGGCGCCCGGGTCCTTTCCGAGGGTCGCCGTGCCCAGTACACTGCCCCCGTGGCATTTGGCGCCACGGGCCCCGCATATGCGGGCCACCCATGCCCACTACGCTATCCGGCCCCCATGGGCCCTTGGCCTACCGCGGCCGACTAGCCGGTGCCCGGGTACCACCAAGCGATACTCACCATGTCGTAGCCACGCTCCAGCCCGTCAACAGGGCTCCTGCACCCTCAAATGGTTTTGAGCCTACACTCCCACCAACAGCAAAACGACCTCCATTTTGTAAATTTAATACAACCACCAACTCACTTTACACTACCCTGGGGTCCTTGGGTGAGAGTCACTCCTCCCCCACCCCAAATCACTCATCGCACCATGCATTCACATTCACTCCATTCACTCAGGCTCGCTGGCCTCACTCACTCATCATGTTTCCACTCTTCTCTTCTCACACCATCGCTGAATACATCCCTAACTACCTCGTGCTCCCACGTCGTCCTTACACTACAGCACGTTCCTTTTAACACTACGTAGCTAAGCTACAATCCCTCTACACATCCAAAGTCTGTCTCTGTCCTCAATAATTCTCCATCTCCCATCCTAAATCTGAACTAAATCCCTCTAACTAATCCATTCCCACGGGCCCCATGAGGACTTACCCTGCCCCATGAAGCCGGTCTAGCTAGCTAACCCTTCCCCCTAACTAGTGGTGTCCTGTGCCCTGGTCAAGGGGGTCTTCACCCTTGCCCGGGAATCCTGTTCACCCGAAGTGAGGCCTTGCTTTTTATTTTTTTTAATGCGCGCACCAGCGCGGAAACTCGCAACCTGCGCTCCTTTTTTTTCTCCGTGACGTCATGGCAGCCGTTCGCGCTTGGCGCACCTCGTCCTTTCCGGACGGTAACATCCGGCAGGGATTTCCCTACTGCCGGATTCAACCATACGTGCAGCCATGACGTCACCTGCGCATCCAAAAAACAAGCCTCGGCGTTCGAGGGGTTCCCCACACGAACACATGTGCTCTCCCGTCCGTAACCTGCGCCGTGCGCTCTGCGAACAGAACACACTGTGCAGGCCACATGGAGCTTTCACACACGCACGCCTGGAGAACCCATCCGGTCCAAATCCGTAATCCAGCCTACCTTTTTGTCCGTCCGCGGGATCGGCAAATCCACTGCGTGCGTTTACGGACCGGGCTTCACTTGCGCAGGCGCGCACGTGGCGGCCTCGTGCGTACCACAGCACGGACCCCGCGCGCGCTGCCCGTGCAAACCCGGCACGGTTCCCAATCCAGCTACGGCCGCTACTCGGCCTTTGTCTACCATCAGGCACCGTCGTCGTCGCACTCTCGCGCACAAGCTCCCACGTGTCACGACACTTAACACACCACATCATGACACTCGGACATGCGGTTGCGTGCTCCCGCATGCCCACTGTCATCTCCCTCTCATACACACACGTTTCTGTCACACATCGTCTTCCACTCACACACAACCTTTCATTTACGCATGTCATTTCCCTCACACACGGCCTTCCACTTGCACAGGGGGTCTCACTCACACAATGCGTGCTAGAAAGCACGCATTTCGGCACACTCGCAAGCACAACACCTGCACAATCACAACTGGGATTCGTGCTACCACAAGGGGTCCCGGGGTCTCCATACCCCCAAGCTCTGTGTGCACCTGTCCACAGCACTCGCCCTCTACCTTGCTCGGCACGACCGACCCACCTGGTCACGATCAGCTTCAAGGGAGCATAGCGTCTCCCTCGCTTCCTGAAGGAGGCTATCCGGCTGCTTGCACGGGTCACGACACAGTCTGCCAGCTCGCCCCATTAAGCCTCGCTAACTCATGTGTGTGTGCTTGTCTTCCACCCCGTCTTTATCGTGTAGTCCTCTCTAATTATTCTATCTCCACGTCTCTATACATTTTATTTCTGTTGTCTCTCGTGTCTATTAGTTTCTTCCTGGATCTTCGTCTCTTTTGATTTTTTCGGAACGTCGTCACCTCGTGTCTCGTCTTGCACGTTCAGTCACCCGGGCTCCCGTTATTATTTCCACTGTCTCCATTTTCAGGTTTGCCTCTAATTGTTGTTTCATCCGACGAGTGATGTCAATCAAGTCCCGCACCACTAAATTATTCCCTGTGGTGCTGTCATACATCCACCTCATTGTGCTGTCTACTTCCTGGCTCCTTTTTGAGTCGTTCTTCCTCTCCGAACTTTTTGAGTTCTTCGTTATCTTTCCGGAGTTTTTCCATCTCTATGGACTTCAACCTTGCTCTCTCTCGAGTTGGTTAATTTCAAATTCATATAGTTTTTGTTTTCTTCTCCCACCGTTCCTCATTCTCCATTTTCATGGTTTCCTTCAATTGGCGAATCTCCCTTTCCTGTTTCGTTGTTGTTCTTCATTATCTCCTTGTACTTCCACCTTGTTTTTCCTTTTGTTGTTCAACCTCAAATTCGTACTCTTTTTGTTTTTTATTCCACTGTCTCTCTTGTTCCTCATTCTGCAATCTCGTTTTCTTCAATTGCTGATTTCTTCTCCTGTCTCATTCCTTGTTCCTTCAGTACTCTTTCTTGTTCCTCATTCTTTAATCTGGCCTTCGCTTACAGCTGTTCGATCTGTAACAGTGTGGTTCCTTAACGTGTCATTCTCCGTTCTCGTTCTTTCCTCACTCAACATCTTCAGTTCGTTTTGTAATCCCGTTTCTTTGTTTTGGTGTCACGTAACTCAGAAGCTTTTTTCTCTACCTCCTTTCTCATCTCTGCACACTCCAACCCTGCTTTGGCCTCCAACCGTTTGATCTGCACAGTGTGGTCCCTCAAACGTTTCATTCTCTGTTTCCGTTCTTTCCTCTTTTCAACGTCCTCAGCTCGTTTTGGAATTCTCTCTCTTTGTCTTGGTGTTTCTGTAACTCAGACATTGTTTTCCATAATTCCTCTCTCACTTTGCATGCTTTCTCACTTCATTTCATCCATTCTCTTCTCATCTCCTCACCTCTTTTGCATGTTTCCCTCCTCAATTCATCCCTTTTCTTACTGGATTCCTTTAGTTCTTCCTGCCATTCCTTTCCTTCTTTTATAGGCTTTCTCTTTAAAATTGGCCTGTCCTTACCTCTCGCTTCAGTTGTTCCAATTCCACATCGTGTTTCCCGTTTTTCCTCTTCCCACTTTGTTTGCCATTCTTCTTCAAAGTTCTCTCTATCCCAGGAATTACTAATTTGCTCTTCCTCTATTCTTCGTTCAGTTTCCTCTTCTCTTGTTCCCACTCATGGATACTCAACTCTACTTTCCTCACTTTCCCTGTGTTCTTCAAACTGTCTTGACTTTTCCAATAATTCTTCCTTCCTTTCCTCCAGATGTTCTCTCCTCTTTTTATCTTCCACTCTAGGCTTTCTCTGTCCTGATTGCCTGATCTTACCTCTTCCTTCAGATGTTTCAATTCCAAATCGTGTTCACATTTCCCTTTTCCAGCTTTTTTTTCCATTCTTTCCTCCAAGTTCTTCCTATCCCGGGAGATACTATTTGCTCCTCCTCCTTTTTTGTATTCAGTTGGTCGCCTTTTGTAACACAAACCCACGCATGCAATCTACTTGTGTCGTTTCCTTATATAGTTCCTCGACTGTGCTGGTTAATTCCTCATTCAGCTCCCAAATTCGTTCCCGTGCATCGGCCAATCAGTTTGCAATGTACTGCCGTCGCCCTGCCTCGCCTGCCATGCCCACGTGGTTTGAACCGGTGGGCGGAGAGCTTTCGTCGTGCCGCGCGTTCGTAGCGCCATTAATAGCGGCCCGCTCACGCCTCATGCCGCACTGAAGTGCGGCCGCGCCGCCATCTTGCGACTCAGAGGTTGTTTGCCGGTAAAGTTCATGCTCAGTGTATGAGGGTGAGCTCCTCCACTGATTACAATTTTCTGATACGGTCCAAACCGCATGGCGACAGCGTCCTTGACCATGGATTCTACCATTTCGAAAGGCATACCTAATACCCCCAGCTCCCGTTCGCCTTGAAAAGCAATCTTGTTTCTCGAATAAATTTTAAACGCTCAAATTTGGTGGCAATCGAGGGTCGCTCACACACCCTGAACCGATTCCCGTTAATTTAGTTTGGAGGCGGGGTGGATTTGAATCCCACTCCAGGACACCAGTGTCACGAATTCGAGCCCGCCGGCGTGCGATCGGCCGCGTTTCTCTAATCGCAACCGCGTCGCCCACCGGACAGACAATTCAGTCGTGACTTCCGGAGCAACGCCGGAACCCTGTCACGGTTGGTCTTCAACCCCACCACGGCCTAGCCAATTTTCTACCTGCGCAGAATAGGGTCAAGCGCCGAATCTCGATATACCTAAGTACCTGCGGCGTAGCCTACCGGGAGACCGTACCTCGGCTTGGACACGAACCCCCAAGCGGTCCGTTCCGTTCGCAGTGATAACCGAGCGGGTATTAATCGCCCAACCTCGCCGGATCCGATTCTATTTAACGGTGTTTAAAACCCAGCTATTTATTCTGCGATGCAAAGATGGCATTTTCAATAGGAGAGGACGCAACGAACGGGGTACATTTGAACCAAGCACATTTATTATATTTACACACAACACGTATGCAGGCAAGGCAATGAAATAATCATACACGTATGCAAAGAGACAAAAGCAATCACGTATGCAAAGAGACAAAGGCAATAATTATTATTATTATTAACGTACAGTCACTTAACAGTTTTACTTATGGACACGGTGCCATCAACATTCATTCGAAGAAAAGAAAAAGAAAGACCACCCCCATAGACAGGGGGTCAGACTGGGCCCGTGGGCCTTTATGGCGTGGGACTTGGGTGACCGAATGGGCCCCACGAGACCGACGCTGGTTACCTGCACCCTCGTGGTGCGAGGTCGGCGAGCTCTCTCCGGCACTCTCCCTCTCGTGCGTGCTCGCCCCTGGACCACCGCACACAACCCTCACGACTTGGCACCCAGAGGGAAGGCACCCGGAGCTCGAACCACCACGAAGCAGCAGCAATCACCCGACCAGAAAAGGCTCGACGACAAAACACACGAGCTCACGAGCTCGACGAGACCAACCAGAAGAAAAACCACGCACGAAGCAAACCACACGAGCCGCAGACCTGGCGTCCTGCACGCCCTTATATACCCTGGGGTCCAACCCCTTGCTCCTCCCCGTTTTCTGCTCAGCCCCTTCCAGTTCCTGCGAGAAGCTTCCCGAAAAGGGGGCGTTCCTCCGTTCCCAGCGCCTCATTCCACGAACCGACCAATGGCGAACGATCTGCCTCACCCTTCCCCTGGGGTCCAACCCCTTGCTCCTCCCCATTTTCTGCCCGCCCCCTTCTAGTTCCTGCGAGAAGCTTCCCGAAAAGGGGCGTTCCTCCGTTCCCAGCGCCTCATTCCACGAACCGACCATGGCGAACGATCTGCCTCGCCCTCCCCCCACACCAAGTGCGGAGAAAACAGGCGGGAATATTAGGCGGGAAAAATCCGCGCGCCATCGAAGTTCTTTGGTTTCCTTTTGCTCGCCTTTATTGACTGAATGTGGAGAGATGAAGGAATGTGTCCGTGGAGAAGAAGGGAATTGATAGCTGGCGTAGCGGCGAAGGTGGTTAGGTGGTTGGCGGTAGAGGCGATCGTGGTTGTGGCGTTGGTGACATGGTTGGCGTTGTGGTTAAGGGGCGCGATGTTGGTTGTTGTAATGGTGGTGGAGATGTGGTTGGTTCAAAATAACGATAGAAAAAGAAAAACCTACCTCAAAGGATCACAGCCCTGTGACACGAAAAATTCCCATTAAACAACGGTGGGGAAATCTAACTGAACACAGACTTATCGATCTAACTGAACTACGGACCTTTATGGTGTTCTGTGAATTTCCACAGCCGTAACAATATATATATAAATGTACAATCGAAACATGTGGAGCGTGACAAGCACTCCCCGATCCCCATTGGACAGTCCTATATCAGAGTCACCTCCAACACCGAGGCCTCGGCCTGGTGACTCTGTAAACAGACAAATACTACATGGTCAACATCAGTTAAACATAAAACGGAGCCACTGATCTGGATTTCGGGCTTATTTGCCCTCATCTGTTGGCGTACAATAAAGATAGAACCAATGATGACCACATTAATCGTTTATACATCAGACACACCTCCTGACTGTTATGGTGAGCATCGCCGCAGATTATGTCTCACACGGTAAAAACCGCTTAATCCGCTCAGAGCAACCGTCCCTCTGCCACCCAGACAATTGTTCCTGCTAATGCAAACCATTCAACCAGAAAGCACGTGATGTGATCATTGGGCAATTCGAAACATGTGGAGTGTGACGAGCACTCCCCCGATCCCCATTGGACAGTCCTACACCAAACGACTGTGTCCAGAAAGCACCAGGTGATAGCAGAACACCGAGGCACGAGCCTTAGAGGCTGCAAATAAATAATCAAAACAAGAACGGTGACACACCAACAGCAAGGTAGAGGGGATACAACAGAGGAGGAAGAATGGGTGAGGGGAAGAATTAAATTAAAGGGAGAGAGAAGTAGGAGAACACAGGAGGCAGAGAAACTAGATCAAGCTCAACAGGCAATAGGAGGAAGGGAAAACCAGGGTGAAAAAACCCGAAAGGGAACAAAAATAATGAGAACGGCACTCTTCGACGTTGCCACATCGACAGATATGCCTCCCACATTATTACATCATTATACTTGTACAAAGTTTGATTTAAATCCCTCAGCTGGTCTCAAGTATCATATTTTAACCTGACATGACCTCTGACCTTTGACCTATTGATGCCAAAATCTAATCAGTTCATCTTTGAGTCATCGAATATATAAAGCTGAGTTTGCGTCTGTGGGTCTGTCTGTCTGTCTGTTGGTCGGTCGGTCAAAGTACCGGCCAATTCTACAGGCCACGCCTCCAGCCTTCCAAGAATTGCCACCATCTTTTTCTCTCTCCATGCAGCTCAGATTGTTTCAAGGCCTCATGTACATTTGAAGACTGAACAACGCATCTTCTGTCATTAAATGATGCCTTTTTGAGGAGAAATAAAAGTAACATTTTAATTACAACTGAAACGAGGTAACACGTTTTGGCCGCAGCGATCACGGCAGCTGTCCATATACACTGCCAATGAAGGTTCGTTAATTCTTATATTATGCAGTGGAAATAAAATAGTGACATTTCATTTCAAAAATAAATAAATGAATGAATGAATAAGTAAACTTGTGGGACGTCAAACGCAGTTACTTTCTGTCTGCGAGACGGTGACGTGTCGCTTATAACTCAGTGTTTGCTTACCAGAATTTGCAATGACTGTTGCAAGCAAAAATATCTCGTGTTTGCTTCCGTGCGAAGTATGAAAAAAAGACGTCCCGACACGTGACGCCATCACGCATTGATGCCTGCAATAGCAGGAACGCAATAAAAGTTGGAGCCTTTTTTTTATGACATACTAAATCATGGAAAAATGATACGATAGAGGATAGAAAGTTTATTTGCCGATTACTATGGAAGGGAGAAGAAGAAGAATAGATAACAGGAGTAGGAAATATCATGCAAACATGGCAGTTTCGTGCTAGGCGTCTCACTGTCACCTAATCTATATAATAAAACTGAGTTCGCGTCTGTGAGTGGATGGGTGGGTCTGAACAAGGTAATTTTTCATTAACAACGAAAATACTCGTGATTAATATTTGAAATGTTTAAAAAAAATTTAAGCTCTTTTGTCGGTGTTTTGTATGTACTGTATGCTGTTGAGATGTACAGTGGTGTGTTCAGTTGCAAAGCCAGCTGTTCCTTATCAACAGTTTCTAATGGAGTGCTTGCTTGAGTGCTTCAGCCACTGGCAAGCACTCCGACAAGAAACTTGGTAACTGACACACCCCAAGATTTGTGACACGGCGATGAGGACAAACATCGATAGCATCATTATTCAGCCATAATCAATGAATTCGTCCTTCAAGGAGTGATGTGGGGAGAGGGACCTGACATTGCCTGGCAACGCCGGTACCCCTGCTAGTAATATATAATTATACAAAGTTTAGTCAAAATCCCATCACTGGTTCACAAGTTAGCATGGTAACAGAATTTTTACCGAACGGGACTTCTTCCCTTTAACCTCTTGACCCCATAATCTAATCAGTTTATCTTAAAATCATTAAACATAGTTGTACAACTGCATCTCTCTCTGTGTTAAAATTTCATTTGTAGTTGTGCTAGAATTTTTTTTTTTCCATGATTTCAAGTGTAAAGTGAGTAACCCATATTATACAAGTGCTCTACAAGAAACTTGTAGTTGAACACACCCCTGAGTCACAGTTTGTGTTTGTGTGTTTATATATATATATATATATATATATATATATATATATATATAATATATATATATATATATATAATGTGTGTTTGGATGTGCGTGTGCGTGTGCGTATCTTGTTATGTCTGGGCTTTCTTCTGGGACGACAGTGCAGTAATTGGTCTTTATTTTGATTGTACAAAGTTTGACTTGGAAGTTGGATCCCTTCAGCGTGAAATGAAAACCTATCACGGATGCACGGACAAGCACAAAATAATGCCTCTGACAACTTCGTCAGCTGAGGCACGAAAAAATAAAAATAAAAAACTAAAACAGTCAAGGGAGAAAGGGGCGGACGAAACAATAACCTACAAAAGGCATGGGTGGGCTTGGGGAAGGGTTATTCAGGGTAGAGTTCACAAATGCAGATTGGGGGGGGGGGGATGACCTGAGGTGGTGGTGAGCAGCCATCTTGCAACCCTGGGGAGGGAAGAATGACATTGACAGACTGAGGAAGTTGGTCCCACATATGAAAAGAACACAAATGAGTGCAGGTGAGCAGAGAGCCTGGATTTTGGAGTTTCACTGGAAAGTGGAGCAAGAGGTGGGAGAAGACCGAGGTGAGTGATCTGTCCGCAATGTGAGAGCAATAGGCCATAAACTCAGCTTAATCGTGAGAGATTCCAAAGATCTTGAAGGCCTTGGTTTTCATGGCATGAAACCAAGCAAGGTGTGAGGTAGGGGCCAACATCCAGATGGGGGAGCAGTGCTCCATCAAGCTGCAGAGAAGACCTTGTCAGCAAATAAGAATCAGGTTTGCCAAGGAAGACTTTGCATGACATAGAATTCCCAGACTGACTTTGGAAGCCAACTTTGACATGCAGTTTGCATAAGAAATATCATGGGTGAGAGTGAGGCCCAATGGTTTGAGTGAATGAACTTCAAGAGGATTGCAAAGAAAGTAGATGTGAGACAGACAGACAGAGTCAGTCAGTCAGACAAGACAGACAGAGAAAGACAGACAGAGAAAGACAGAAACATCAGAGTCAGTCAGTCAGACAGAGAAAGACAAGAGACAGACAGAGAAGACAAGAAAAGAGACAGACAGAGAAGACAAAAGAGAAAGAGAAGACAGAGAAAGACAAAGAGAAAGAGACAGACAAAGAGAAAGACAAAGAGAAAGAGAACAGACAGAGAAAGACAAAAGAGAAAGAGACAGACAGAGAAAGACAAAGAGAAAGAGACAGACAGAGAAAGACAAACAGACAAAGAGAAAGAGACAGACAGAGAAAGACAAAGAGAAGACAGACAGGAGAAAGACAAAGAGAAAGAGACAGACAGAGAAAGACAAGAGAAAGAGACAGACAGAGAAAGAAACAAACAGACAAGACAAAGAGAAAGAGACAGACAGAGAAAGACAAAGACAAGAGACAGACAGAGAAAGACAAAGAGAAAGAGACAGACAGAGACAGAAGACAGAGAAAGAGACAGAACGAAAGAGAACAGACAGACAGAGAAAGGACAGACAGAGAAAGAGACAAGACAGACAGAGAAAGAGACAGACAGACAGACAGAAGAGAGACAGAGAGAGACAGACAGAGAACAGACAGAGACAGAGACAAGCAGACAGAACAGAGAAACAGAGAAACAGACGAACGAGAAAGACAGACAGACAGACAGAGACATTTGTCAGGATTGAAAGACATATTCCAAGTACATGAACAGCTTGTGATTCTATGAAGGCCGACATAGATGAAAGAGGCTGCAGCCTGCCTCTCTGAAGGATGAGGGATGTTACAATAGACAGTGGAGTTATCAGCAAAGAGATGAGCTGTAGTTTTCAAACAATTGGTAAGATCGTTGACAAAGATGAGGCACAGGACTGGATTAAAGACACTGCCTTGGGGCACTCTGTCCTCAACAGGGAGAGGAGATCAAAGTATTCCATGAAGAGCCACGTGCTGATGAAGAGTGAAGGAAGTCAGTAAGCCATGACAGGAGTTGGCCTTGAATAGGCAGAGTGTTTGGAGAGCAAGGCAGGACGCCAGATTGTATCGAAAGCATGAGACATGTCCAGAGAGACGACCCTGATGTCATGTCTGACATTGAAGGCCTCCATCCATTATTGAAAGAGAAGAAGCAGCATGTCCAAGGTCGAGTGACCTGGTCTGAATCTGATTTGGTGATCTGAGATGAGGCCGTTGGAGAAAATTAAGGATTTCATATAAACTGCAATGATGGATTCCATGACTTCGCTGAAAAATTTAAGTATGCCAATAGACATATCGTTAAGAGATTCTGTTATTGCACCACGTTTGTGTAATGCAGTGATGTTTGCCAACTTCCAATTGGATGGTGATCTCGAGAAAATGATCGGGAGAAGAGAGCGGAAAGATGATGTGCAAGGGCGGCAGAGCAGATTTTTGTGTTTTTTTTTTTCGACATGCGCTGATGTCATCCAGGCCTGTTGCAGAATTTGAGTCGAGGTTTGTCAGAAGCTTCTCCACTTTCTCATGTGAGCAAGACAAAGTGTGCAGGAGTAGTAGGGTAAGAGGTCACGTATCTGAACAAGGGGTTGGGTACATGAGATTTGGAAGCAAACTCGTCTCTGTTGTTGGTTTGAAAGGATTCCACCAATGGGAAACCTGGATTGAAAGATCTTTCAGATTGCAGAAGAGGTCTGGGATGTTAGAGGTCCGTACAGTTATGGATAAGGGATGTGCTGCTGTTGGCATCATGGTGTGTGAATGCGGAGGAGGTGGGGGAATAGGTGGTGGGGTGTGGGAGAAGCGGTGAGGACGTGAGTTCGAAGGACACGGAATTTGGGGACACAGGGTGGGGGGGGGGGGGGGGGGGGGTGAGAGAAGGGCGACGTGGTTCTTTCGGTGTGCACCTCAAAAAAAACCACCTTCCCAAACCACTTCGTACCACAACAACACACGGATGGAGCTCGTACATTCGGCCTGTACCTGGAACGGCCTGTAGAAATTCATGCACACGCCATAGCGGGTGAGCCCCGAATCCTTGTCAGTCAATGTGAACACGAAGGAGGCGTCGGGTCGAAGGCTGGGCCGGCGCTGACGGATGCTCACGCAGCCCTCCGGTTGGCAAAAATACACCACATCTGGGGGCAAGGGGAAGGCTGTGTGGTCCGCCACGGGAAGCCGTCGAAGGAGCTCCGGGGTCTGCGAAACCAGGTCTCCCCTGGGTTTCCTAAAAGGTGTGAAAGGTCAAAGGTAGATTTCGGGCTCAGACATTGTAATCTAATTATATATACATATACAGTATACATAATTATATATATATAT
>CM068968.1:52717276-52735592 GCA_035128595.1 Eptatretus atami
GTGGCGGGAGAGTGAAGGACAAACCAGTGGGGAACAGAGACATGAGGAGATCTGCAGAAGGGAGAGGATGGGGCGGGAACATGGGGAATACAAGATGGACATTACAGGGACTTTCAGGAAGGAAAGCAGGGAATTTGAAGGAGGTGGGTTTGGGTGGATTCACGGGGTAGAAAAGATCGAGGTTTTGGATGGGGAAGATAAGAGGTGGTGGTGAATGGCTGTGTTGAAGGCCTGGAGGAAGAGTGGAATTGAAGAGAGTCTGGGGCGAGAGAGGGGGAGGCGAGACCGGAGAGGAGACGGTAGAAGACAGAGACCACCGACCTGCCTGCGGTGAGAGAGTGAGAGGCCAAGGACTCAGCCTCATCGTGGGAGATGCCAATGATCCGAAATGCCTTGGTTTCCACAGCGTGAAGCCGCGAAAGTTGAGAGGCGGGAACACCAGCCAGAGGGAGAGCAGTACTCCATCAGGCTGTGGAGAAAGCTTTGTAAGTGGTCAGGAGCTCAGGTGGGCTGAGGAAGGACTTGGCACAACGGAGCATTTCATTCAGCAACTGGCTTTGGAGGCAGGTTGGAAATGTGGCTTTTCTAGGAGGTCATGGCAGATAGTGAGACCCAGAAGCTTGAATGAAAGGATTTCTTCCAGATGATTGTTGGAGAAGTGATGTTTTTTTTTTTTTATGGTCCTTTCGGAAGACATAGTGAGAGTGTGAGATCTCGGATTGAAAGACATGTTCCACGTGTTGGACTAGTTTGTATTTTATCCAGAGGTGGTTGAGTTTAAAATGGCTTCAATTTTCAAGTCAATCGGATGAAACTTGAGGATTTTAGAAAATTTGGCCTAAATTGGCCTTTTGGCCTGAGTTGATCTCAAAACTAAAAGGTGGTTGAATTCCGTGACCTGATGTGCAAATGGTCTTCAAATTTCCTGTGAATCGGATGAAAATTGACAATTTTAGAAACAATTTTAAAATTTGGCCTATTTTGTTTGACCTTATGGCCTATGTTGACCTTTTGACGAAGATAACCTCAAAAGTAATAGGTGGTTGAATTCAATGACTGATGTGCAAATCCCGTCCAAATTTCAAGTGAATCAGATGAATTTGAGGATTTTAGAAAATTTGGCTCAAATTGGCCTATTGGCCTATGTATACCTTTTCGGTCGACCGAATTTTACGAAACTTCAATGCAGGACCGTGGCAGGGTCCGTGACATTAATCTCTGAAAACTTCAGAACGATCGGTTAAGCGGCTTTGGCTGGAGGCGAGCGGCTCCCGTGGATGATAAGGAGGGGGGGGATAGCAGTTGTGGGTTTGTTTATACAATTAGTGCCCCAATTTTAATCATACCCCAAAGTTTCTTCGACCTCCAAAGAGTACACCACAGTAGGGGAAGAGTAAAGATGAGACAGATTTAGAGGGAGGGAGGTTGAGGCTTTGGGCGGGGGGGGAGTGGTTGAGGACTTTTGGTGGGAGAAACGGGGGTTGGGGAGAAGTTTAAAGCTTGAAGTGGGGAGGGATTGATGCCTTAGGGTTGGGAGGGAGGGGGTGAACACTTGGATTGGTGGGGGTGGGTGGGAGACCAAATATGGGACAGAGTTGGTGGGAATGTTGAGACTTTGCGGCGGGTGGGGGAGGGGGGCGGTGAAGATTTTCTGTTGTTGAGGTGGTGTCAGAACTGCATGTATAAGTTTACTGAGAGTAAAAAATAATTGGCTACAGGTGTGTAGGTGATGTTGGTTGTCATCTCCATATATTGCGGGTTTCAGAATGTGTTGTGTCGATGCAGTGGGTCGAAACAACCCCCCCCCCCTACAGGAAAGTGCTATTTCTCCTCAATCTAACTCTTTCCTTCAGGTATTTAAGACAGCTGTTTACCACCATTTCAGATGATTATCACCTAATTATCACCTCAATTCTGAAGAAAGTCCTCACTGAATCCGACCCCAATTTGGCTAAAGTCATGGAACAGCCACTGCTTGTATGCAAACTGCCGAGAGAGCCTGCGTGTGATCTCCACAAGTCAAAAGTTATCCAGCAGGACCCATCGGTTAACAAGGTAACCTTTGGCTACAAGCAAAAGTGTTTTAGCAAGCCACCAAATTCACCTCCACTGGTGACATTCCTGAATCTACCCGGAAGGTTGGGGTAACTTGTTGGCGTTGTGGTGGTAATCATCAAGCTTTCCAATGTCGTACAGTAATTATACCTGTGACAACTGTGGTAAGCGGGGACACTTGAAGTGTCGTTGTCCTCGATCGGGTCGAAGAACTTGTCTCCTGCTTATCACATTGGGGTGAATCCTGATGCAGGGGATGAAAGGTCACAGAGCACAGCCTGCAGCCGAGAGTCAAGTGAGGAACTTTATGAGGTTTTCTCTGTTGGAACAAAGAACTCCGATGCTCCAATTATTGTTGATGTAACAATCGATAAGATCCGGTGAGGATGGAAGTTAATACTGGTGCTTCAGATCGATTATGAGCGAGAGCAAGTTCACCTCCATCTACCCTCCGAGAAAGGCTCCTGCACTCGCCTGTATCTACTGACTTGGAAAACATACACCAAGGAGGTGGCTCCTGTAGTTGGCTCAGCTAACGTAACTGTAGGATGTGGAAACAGTACTCATGTCCTACCACCACTGATAGTGCGTGGAGAAGGACCAACCTCTTAAGCTGAGATTAGTTACGAATAATTATCAGACTTAATTGGAGCGACGTAAACAGAGTTTCAACTCTGATGCTGGATACGATACCGTGCTCAACAAGTACCCTGGCCTGTTCAGTGATGGTGTTGGCACCTTTGCAGGGTCTAAAGTGAGGATTCATGTTTCTGCAGATGCTCAGCCATTGTTCCATAAGGCAAGACCTGCGCCCTACATGATGCGATCAATGATCGAATGTGAGCTTGACCGCCAGCAGAGTGAGGGTATCATCTCACCAGTCGAGTACTCCGACTGGGCAGCACCTATCGTTCCAATACCAAAGCAGATGGAACAGTGCGCATTTGTGGGACTACAAATGACGATCAACCGCTATTCAAAGCTGGATGACTACCCTTTGCCCAAAGCAGAGGATCTGTTCACCACTCTCATGGGTGGCCAGACATTACTAAGCTTGACTTGACAAATGCCTCTGCTCAATGGAACTGGATGATGATACCAAGCCTGAAACATGCATCAACACTCATCGAGGACTCTACATGTACAACAGATGCCCATTTGGTATACGTTCTGCTGCACCAATCTTCCAACGTAAGATGGAGACATTATTAAAAACTGTACCAAAGAGTCGTATTCCAGGACGACATACTAGTGGCTGGCAAGTCACAACATAACATCTCGAAACCTAACGAAGTCCTCAATTGGCTGTCACAAGCTGGTTACACCTAAGGTATGAGAAGTGTACCTTTATGACATGTGAAGTTGAATACCTGGTCATCATCTCCTGTCAAGCGTTTTGCCCTCTCCAAGCAAAGTTGAAGTAATTGCGAATGCACCAATGCAACAAACATTTCAGAAGTTGTGCATTCCTGGGTATGTTGACCTCTTTGATTCTGCCTCAACTAAGCACACCGTCGAGCCCTGCATCTTCTCCTCGGGAAAGGCTTTCTGGAAAGGGAAGCTGCCCAAACAAGAGCGTTCAAGGCCCTAAAACCATGCTGTCCTCCTGGCCGTACTTGTCCATTACAACCATCCAAGGAACTTATTCTCAGTTGTGATGCTCTTCATGTGGCATCGGGTGTGCGTTGTTGCAAACAATGGAACCGGTAATCTCCAGCTGTTGCTAATGCACCACGAACCCATCTGACACTGAACGTCGCTATGCTCGAGTAGAACGAGAGGCGTTAGCGTGTGTGTGGGGAACCTTAAAGATGCACTGATATCTTTGGAAGACATATTACCATTGAGACTGATCACAGACCCTTGTTAGGTCTCCTGGGAGAACCAGAGCCATTCTGTCACATCATCAGGTTGTGTGCAACGTTGGGCGTTGATTACTTTTCATTGGTTTACCGCCCGGGTAAGAAAATGTACTGTGCTGATGGCTCAGTCGCTTTCCGCTTCCCGTAACCATCCAGAACCTCCACAATCTGGCGACATCATCACTCATGGATAATGTCATTCATGATGAGGCGCCGTAACCAAGCAGATTGCTTGTGCTACCAATCCATCCAGATTGTCACAATTAACGCTGTGTTGTGCAGTAATTGTATCCACTACGGAAGGGGTGAAACCGTACCTCATCGGAAGGATGGTTTCTCTATTGATGCAGAATGCCTGCTTTGGGTAGCCGAGTGATATTGCTAAACTCCGCAGAAAAGATCAGTGAACTCCACAATGCTATCCAGACATAGCACCATGAAGGCGATTTACTCCCGAGCCATGTTTGGTGGTTGGTTTGGACAGTGACATTGAGTCGTGCGGCCATTGTTACACTTTTCAAGCCATCCAAGACACCGCCACAGTCTCCATTGGCAGTGGTCGGGCCATAAACCATGGTCCAGACTACACATCGACCATGCCGGTCCATTTCAAGGAAGTCTTCCTTATCGTAGTTGATGCCCACTCCAAATGGATTGAAGCTCTCGTGGTGCCATCCTCATCCTCTGCTGTAACAATTGAAGCTCACGTATCATGTTGCGCAACATGGTATTCCAAACTCCATTGTATCAGATAATGGATCGTCATTTACGAGTTCAGAGTTTCAGACTTTTGTAATATGAATGTCATTGAGCATACACATCTGCCTCCTACAACTTGCCGGTAATGGTCAAGCCGAACACTGTTCAGATCATCAAGATGGTCTAAGCCACGTCAAGGGAAGCTCCTTCAATCTCGTCTACTCGTGTGTTGCTCAACTACGCGACAGACGCACACATCAAACACCGGTCGCTCACTGCCAAGCTTCTGATGGGTCGTGAATTACAAACGGTTATCATTAGTGCACCAGGACGTAACGGTCGAGGTCGAGAATGACAAGTATCATCAGATATGTATCACGACCAACGTCTGTATCCCGCACTTCCAGATCAATGATCCCGTGTACGTGGTGACTCCGGATGTGGACCAAGTGTTATCTGGCATCATATGGATAAAATCGGTGAAATGATGTTTCTTGTGAGTTGTGTGATGGTAGATACAAACGTAAACATGGTGACCAACTCAGGTTACGTCATGGGGCGCCAAACATTGAACCGGCTCAAGTCGCTTTGTCACCCACACCTGTATCAGCACACCTGCGTTTGAACGAGGTGTTCCTCATGAAGGCTTTTCACCCAAATATACCTGAACTCCTTCCAGACCCTTATTGAAAAGTCCACAGCAGTCACAAGCAGGAAACCCTCCACTAGACATCAGAGATCAGCTCGTGTGTGTGAACCTCTCTGAGCGTCTTGATTGTAAAAAAAAAAAAAAACAAAAAACCTCCCCCCCCCAAAAAAGGGGGGAGGGGGAGATGAGATGTCAGTGTTTATGCTAATGTTCAAATAGGCGCATGGGGGCGTGGTTTAGCAGAGTCAGGTGACCGCCCATGTCCGATGCTGTGGCGGGCTGTGCCGCTGATGCATGCCCTTGTACCGAGGTTAAAGCAGGGATTTGCAATTTGTTCAGTGTGCCGGCGAGAGCTCGCCAACTCTTGAGGACCACTGGGATCTTGAATGTCCACCAAGGAATGCCGGCAGACGGGACTTCCGTTGAACGTCCATCGAGGGGACGGCACACGCACATCGATGAATCACCGTGCCTGTGAAACACCAGGACGGCAGTTTACGGCTGTGTCGGGATTCGAACCCAGACTAGACGGCTTGGAGGTATTGTGTGAACCTCTCGGGAGTCGAGGCCATCCTGTCAGGCCGTCTTTACACGACACGATATTTATACTGGCCTGGGGACCTTGGGTAACGGTATGTTGAGTTAACCAGCAGTAAGCTAGCTAGCGCTTGCCAAGCTAGCGTTCATTAAAGCGCACAAAGAAACTTGGTAACACTTCACCCCCCTGATCCACCTCACACATATAACATCAAATGACACCTCAGATGGGGGAATTAAAACGACGATGAGTTCTGTGATTAATCGTGCGGTACGTAATATCGACATGAAAACCGGATTATTATTTAGTTTCAGCCTCCACCGTGACGCATCCAACGTCATTGCCCTCCGAAATGACGTAACGCACGCACGGTCGTGCGTGGTGCCGTCACCTACAGTGGTGCACCCAGTTTTTAACATTTCGTTTTGTGCGTCATACGTAACGCACGCACGGTCGTGCGTGGTGACGTCGCTGAGTGCGTGCACCCAGTTTTTACATTTGTCGTTTGTGCTATGACGTAACCTCGTCGCTGAGGTGTTTTTTTTGCATGACGTACCTTACGTTGGTGCATGCGCGCGCGCCACAACCTTCCGGCATGCGTGAGCGGCCGTGAGAACAGTTTCGCACGGTGATGGTGGTTTTGTGTGAAGGTTTTCATTTTGACTCGTCTCCAATAGCGGTCTCTAATTTATTATCTTTAATACAGTATGTCTTTGTCACTGGTGTCGTGCGTCGTGCTCGTATCTTTTTTTTTTTGTTCCTCTGAATCCCCGCTCCTGAGGTTTCCAGTGATGACAGCGGGTTTTGAGTGTTTTCTGTGTTCCTTCGTGCTTCGAAATGCCTGCGTCCGCCAAGTCGTGTCCGAGTTGTTGGATTACCTGATTGTGGTCGTGCAGGTGAGACCCCCTCCACTGTCCTTGATCCCTTCACTGGATTCTGATTTATATATATATATATATTATTATATTATATATTAATATACTATTATAATATATATTATATACATATATATCTAATATATATATAATATATTTAACTATTTAATATTTTACTAATTATAACATAATATATATTTATTAATACATATTAAAATTAATATATATATACATATATATATTATATACATTATATAATTATTTATATACATATATATCTAATTATGTATACTGTATATGTATATATATATAATATGTATACTGTATTGTATTTATTGATACAATGTCTGAGCCCGAAATCTACCTTGACCTTTCACACCTTTTAGGAAACCCAGGGAAGACCTGGTTTCGCAGACCCGGAGCTCCTTCGACGCTTCCCGTGGCGGACCACACAGCCTTCCCCTTGCCCCAGATGTGGTGTATTTTTGCCACCGGAGGGCTGGTGAGCATCGTCAGCGCCGGCCCAGCCTTCGACCCGACGCCTCCTTCGTGTTCACATTGACTGACAAGGATTCGGGCTCACCGCTATGGGTGTGCATGAATTTCTACAGGCCGTTCCAGGTACAGGCCGAATGTACGAGCTCCATCCGTGTGTTGTTGTGGTACGAAGTGGTTGGGAAGGTGGTTTTTTTGAGGTGCACACCGAAAGAACCACGTCGCCCTTCTCTACCCCCCCCCCACCCTGTGTCCCAATTCCGTGTCCTTCGAACTCACGTCCTCACCGCTTCTCCCAACCCCACCACCTATTCCCCCCCTCCTCCGCATTCACACACCATGATGCCAACAGCAGCACATCCTTATCCATAACTGTACGGACCTCTAACATCCCAGACCTCTTCTGCAATCTGAAAGATCTTTCAATCAGGTTTCCCATTGGTGGAATCCTTTCAAACCAACAACAGAGACGATTTGCTCCAAATCTCATGTACCACCCCTTGTTCAGATACGTGACCTCTTACCCTACTACTCCTGCACACTTTGTCTTGCTCAAATGAGAAAGTGGAGAAGCTTCTGACAAACCTCGACTCAATTCTGCAACAGGCCTGGATGACATCAGCGCATGTCGAAAAAAAAAAACACAAAATCTGCTCTGCCGCCCTTGCACATCATCTTTCGCTCTCTTCTCCCGATCATTTTCTCGAGATCACCATCCAATTGGAAGTTGGCAAACATCACTGCATTACACAAACGTGGTGCAATAACAGAATCTCTTAACGATATGTTATTGCATACTTAAATTTTTCAGCGAAGTCATGGAATCCATCATTGCAGTTTATATATGAATCCTTAATTTTCTCCAACGGCCTCATCTCAGATCACCAAATCAGATTCAGACCAGGTCACTCGACCTTGGACATGCTGCTTCTTCTCTTTCAATAATGGATGGAGGCCTTCAATGTCAGACATGACATCAGGGTCGTCTCTTGGAAATGTCTCATGCTTTCGATACATCTGGCTCCTGCCTTGCTCTCCAACACTCTGCCTATTCAAGGCAACTCCTGTCTGGCTTACTGACTTCCTTCACTCTTCATCAGCACGTGCTCTTCATGAATACTTGATCTCCTCTCCCTGTTGAGAAGAGTGCCCCAAGGCAGTGTCTTTAATCCAGTCCTGTGCCTCATCTTTGTCAACGATCTTACCAATTGTTTGAAAACTACAGCTCATCTCTTTGCTGATAACTCCACTGTCTATTGTAACATCCCTATCTTCAGAGAGGCAGGCTGCACCTCTTTCATCTATGTCGGCCTTCATAGATCACAAGCTGTTCATGTACTTGGAATATGTCTTTCAATCCTGACAAATGTCTCTGTCTGTCTGTCTTTTCTCTGTCTTCTGTTTCTCTGTTTCTCTCTTGTCTGTCTGTCTGTTTCTCTGTCTGTCTGTCTGTCTCTGTCTTCTCTCTGTCTCTTTTTCTGTCTGTCCTGTCTGTCTCTTTCTCTGTCTGTCTGTCTCTTTCTCTGTCTGTCTCTTTCTCTGTCTGTCTTCTCTTTTCTCTGTCTTGTCTCTTTCTCTGTCTGTCTGGTCTCTTTCTGTCTGTTTCTCTTTGTCTTTCTCTGTCCTGTCCTCTTTGCTCTTCTGTCTCTTTCTCTGTCTGTCTCTTTCTCTTTGTCTTTGTCTTTGTCTTTCTCTGTCTGTCTCTTCTCTTCTGTCTTTCTCTGTCGTCTCTTTCTCTTTGTCTTTCTTGTCTGTCTTTTTCTTTCTGTCTTTCTGTCTGTCTCTTTCTCTTTGTCTGTTTGTCTTTCTCTGTCTGTCTCTTTCTCTTTGTCTTTCTCTGTCTGTCTTTTCTCTTTGTCTTTCTCTGTCTGTCTCTTTCTCTTTGTCTTTCTCTGTCTGTCTCTTTCTCTTTGTCTTCTCTGTCTGTCCTCTTTCTCTTGGGTCTTTCTCTGTCTGTCTCTTTCTCTTTGTCTTCTCTGTCTGTCTCTTTGTCTTTCTCTGTCTGACTGACTGACTCTGAAGTTTCTGTCGTCTTTCTCTGTCTGTCTTTCTCTTCTGTCTTTCTTTTGTCTGACTGACTGACTCTGTCTGTCTGTCTCACATCTACTTTCTTTGCAATCCTCTTGAAGTTCATTCACTCAAACCATGGGCCTCACTCTCACCCATGATATTCTTATGCAAACTGCATGTCAAAGTTGGCTTCCAAAGTCAGTCTGGGAATTCTATGTCATGCAAAGTTTCCTTGGCAAACCTGAATTCTATTTGCTGACAAGGTCTTCATCTGCAGCTTGATGGGAGCACTGCTCCCCATCTGGATTGGTGCCCTACCTCACACCTTGCTTGGTTTCAGGCCATGAAAACAAGGCCTTCAAGATCTTTGGAATCTCTCACGATTAAGCTGAGTTTATGGGCCTATTGCTCTCACATTGCGGACAGATCACTCACTCGGTCTTCTCCCACCTCCTTGCTCACTTTCCTAGTGAAACTCCCAAAATCCAGGCTCTCTGCTCACCTGCACTCATTTGTTGTTCTTTTCATTGTGGGACCAACTTCCTCAGTCTGTTCATGTCATTCTTCCTCCCCAGTGGTTGCAAGATGGCTGCTCACCACACACCTCAGGTCATCCCCCCCCAATCTGCATTTGTGAAACTCTCACCCTGATAACCCTTCCCAAGCCCACCCATGCCTTTTGTAGGTTAATTGTTTCGTCCGCCCCCTTTCTCCCTTGACTGTTTTAGGTTTTATTTTTATTTTTTCGTGCTCAGCTGCGAGTTGTCAAGGCATTATTTTTTGTGCTGTCCGTGCAATCCGTGATAGGTTTTCATTTCAGGCTGAAGGGATCAACTTCCAAGTCAAACTTTGTACAATCAAAATAAAGACCAATTACTGCACTGTCGCCCAGGAAGAAAGCCAGACATAACAAGATACGCACACGCACACATCCAAACACACATATATAATATATATATATATATATATATATATATATAAACACACAAACACAAACTGGTGACTCCAGGGGTGTGTTCAACTACCAAGTTTCTTGTAGAGCACTTGTATAATATGGGTTACTCACTTTACACTTGAAATCATGGAAAAAAAAAATTCTAGGCAACAACTACAAATGAAATTTTAACACGAGAGAGATGCAGTTGGTACAACTATGTTTAATGATTTAAAAAGATAATCGATTAGATTATGGTCAAGAGGTTAAAGGGAAGAAGTCCCGTTCGGTAAAATTCTGTTACCATGCCTAACTTGTGAACCAGTGATGGGATTTTGACTAAACTTTGTAATAATTATATATTACTAGGCAGGGGGTACCGGCGTTGCCAGGCAATGTCAGGTCCTCTCCCCACATCATCCCCTTGAGGACGATTCAATTGATTATGGCTGAAATAATGATGCTATCGATGTTTGTCCTCATCGTCCGTGTCACAATCTGGGGTGTGTTCAGTTACCAAGTTTCTTGTCGAGTGCTTGCCAAAGTGGCTGAAGCCTCAAGCAAGCACTCCATTAGAAACTGTTGATATAGGAACAGCTGGCTTTGCAACTGAACACACCACTGTACATCTCAAAGCAATACAGTACATACAAAACACCGACAAAATAGGACTTAAATTTTTTTTTTAAACATTTCACAATATTATTCACGAGTATTCGTTGTATATGAAAACTTACTTGCTTCAGACCACCCATCCACTCACAGACGCGAACTCAGTTTTAATATTAGATTAGTGAAACCTGAGCACGCCTAGCACAAAACTGCCATGTTGCATGAATATGTCCTACTCCTGTTATCTATCTTCTTCTTCTCCCTCTCTAGTACGCTAATATAACTTTCTATCCTCTAATCGTACATTTTCCATGAGTTAAGTTGTATAAAAAAAGGCTCCAACTTTTATTGCGTTCCTGCCTTTGTGCAGGATCACAATGCGTGATGGCGTCACGTGTCGGGTACGTCTTTTTTCAATACTTCGCAGAAGCAATACAGCGAGATATTTTGCTTGCAACAGTCATTGCAAATTTGTAAGCAAACATGAGTTATAAGCCGACCGCACGTCTCGCAGACAGAAAGAACTGCGTTTTGAACGTCCCACAAAGTTATACTTATTCATTTCATTCATTTATTTTTTTTGAAATGAAATGTCACTATTTTGTTCCACGTGCATAAAATTAAGATTAAGAACTTCCATTGGCAGTGTTACATTGGACAGCTGCCGTGATCGCTGTTGCCGCAAAACGTGTTACCTCGTTTTCAGTTGTATTAAATGTTAGCTTTATTTCTCCTGCAAAAAGGCACATGTAATGACAGAAGATGCGTTGTCCTTCAATGTACATGAGGCCTTGGGAAACAATTGGCTGACATGGAGAGAAAAAATGGTGGCAATTTCTTGGAAGCTGGAGGCGTGGCCCTGTAGAATTGGCGGTACTTGTGGACCGACGACCAACAGACAGACAGACAGACCACAGACGAACCAGCTATATATTCGATGAACTCAAAGATGAATCTGATTTAGATTTTGGCTCAAATAGGTCAAGGTCAAGGTCATGTCAGGTAAATATATGATACTTGAGACACAGTGAAGTGGAATGTTAAATCAAACTTGTACAAGTAATGAGTACAATGTGGGTGGAGGCATATCTGTCATGTGCAACGTCGTAAGAGTGCCGTTCTCATTATTTTCTTTTCACCCTTTTGGGTTTTTTTTCACCCCTGGTTTCCTTCTCTATGCCTGTTAGTTGATGTCTAGTTTTCTTCTGCTCCGTGTCTCCTACTTCTCTCCCCTTATTTATTTCCCCTCATCCATACTCCTCCTCTGTTTATCCTCCTACTTGCTGTTGGTTGTGGCGCCGTTTTTGTTTTGTTTGTATTTATTTGCAGCCTCTAAGGCTCGTTGCCTCGGTGTTCTGGCTATACCGGTGCTTTTTCTGGACACAGTCGTTTGGTGTAGGAGCTGTCAGTAGGGGATCCCCGCAAGGTAGCCGACGTCTAGGATCGGGGAGGATCGACACTCCACTGTTTCGAATTGCCCATGATGCACACTCACGTCTTCTGGTTAACTGTGCATTCAGCAGGACAGTCTGGGTGGCAGAGGGACGGTTGCTAGCGGATTAAGCCGGTTTTACCGTGTGGAGACAAATCTGCGGCGATGACCTCACCATAACAGTCAGGAGGTGTCGATGTATAAACGATTATGTGCGTCATCCATTGGTTCTATCTTATTGACGCATCCAGATAGGGCAAATAGCCGAAATCACCAAATCAGTGGGCTCCGTTTATATGTTTTAACTGATCGTTGACCCATGTAGTATTTGTGCTTTTACCAGACTGTCACCAGGCCGAGGCCTCGTGTTGGAGTGACTCTGATATAGGACTGTCCATTGGGGACGGGGAGTGGCTTGTCACGCTCCAACTGTTTCGATTGTACATTTATATATCTATATAATTGTTAAATTCGTACCGGCGTGGAAATTCACAGAACACATAAGAGTCGTAGTTCAGTTAGATCGATAAGTCTGTGTTCAGTAGATTTCCCACCGTTTTATATGGGAATTTTTCGTGTCACAGGGCTGTGATCTTTGAGTGGTCTTTTTCTTTTCTATCGTTATTTTTGACCAACCACATCTCACACCATTACAACAACCAACATCGCGCCCTAACACAAACGCATACGCATCGTCCACCAACGCCACAACCAGATCGTCGTACCGCCAACCACCTAACCCCTTCGCCGCTAGTCCGCTTCAATTCCTTTTTCTCACGGAGCACTTCTTCATCTTCCACATTCAGTCAATAAAGGGAGCAAAAGAATCAGAGATCGATGCGGCGCGGGATTTTCCCGTAATATTCCCGCCTGTTTTCTCCGCATTTGGTGTGGGGGAGGCGAGGCAGATCGTCGCCATTGGTCGGTTGTGGATATGAGGCGCTGGACGCCCGGAGAACGCCCTTTTCGAAGCTCTTCTGCAGGAACTAAGAAGGGGGGCGGACAGAAATGGGGAGGAGCAGGGGTTGGAACCCCAGGGAAAGGGTAGGCAAGATCGTTCGCCATTGGTCGGTTCGTTGGTATCTTTTCTCATGCCCCACTTGTTATGCGTTGTGTGTTCGCTCTCATACGAGCCTCATCAATGTATACAAAAAACAACAAAAAAACTCCTATCAATTGAGGTAAACATAGTCCAAAAGGTTTACATAGGCTAATAGGCCAATTTGGGCCAAAATTTCTAAAATCTGCAATTTTCATCCGCTTGACTTGAAATGTATAGGGCAGTTTCACGTCAGGTCGCTGAATTCAAACACCTATTTATTTTGAGGAAAAACATAGGCCAACATAGGCCAAAAGGTCAACATAGGCCAAAAGGCCAATTTTGGCCAAATTTTCTAAAATCCTCAATTTTAATCTGATTGACTTGAAATTTGAAATGGATTTACATCTCAGGACACTGAATTCAACCACCTATTATTTTTGTGGTCACCATTGGCAAAGAGGTCAACATAGACCAAAAGGTCAACATAGGCCAAATTTCTAAAATCCTCAATTTTAATCCAATTAACTTGAAATTTGAAGAGCATTTGCATATCAGGTCACTGAATTCAACCACCTACTAATTTTGAGGTAAACATAGGCCAAAAGGTCGACATAGGCCAACAGACCAATTTGGGCCGAATCTTCTAATATCCTAAATTTTCAGGCAATTGACTTGAAATTTGAACAGGGCTGGCACATCAGGTCAATGAATTCAACCACCTATACATTTTGAGGTAAACATAGTCCAAATGGTCCACATAGGCAAATAGGTCAATTTGGGCCAATTTTTCTAAAATCCTCAATTTTCATCCGCTTGACTTGAAATTTGAAGAGCATTTTCATGTCAGGTCGCTGAATTAAAACACCAATTAATTTTGAGATAACATAGGCTAAAAATAGGACAAAAGGCCAATTAGGGACAAATTTTCTAAATCCTCAATTTTCATCCGATTGAGTTGAAATTTGAAAAGGATTTACATATCAGGTCGCTGAATTCAACCACCTAATATTTTTGTGGTCACCATAGGCAAAAATTCAACATAGACCAAGTTATATTTCTTGTCAATGAATTCAACCACCAATTATTTTTGAGGTTAACATGGACCAAAAGGTCTACATCGGCACAAGGTCAACAACTAAGGCGGTATTTCTAAAATCCTCAATTTTCATCCGATTGACTTGAAATTTGAAGAGGATTTATGTTTCAGGTCACTGAATTCAACCACCAATTATTTTTGAGGTCCACATCGGTCAAAGGGTCAGCATAGGCCAGATTTCTAAAATCCTCAATTTTCATCCGATTCACTTGAAATTTGAAGAGCAGTTGCATATTTTAACTCCGCCACCGGAGGTGAAGGAGGTAATGTTTTCAACCCTTTCTGTTTGTCTGTCTGTTTGTGTACAGGTTATCTCAAAAAAGTTGTGGACGGATCCGGATGAAATTTTGTGGACAGGTTCGGTGTGTGACAAGGACGAACTGATTCGATTTTGGTGAAGATCCGGATCCGGATCCGACTACCAGAATGTCTTATTGTGATTCTTCACCTTTGATAGGGCTAAACATGAAATATAGCACGATATCTCAAAAAGTTGTGGACGGATTTGGAGGTAACTTGGTGGCCACGTTGGGTGTGACAAATTGATTCGATTTTGGTGAAGATCCCGATCTGGATCTGGAATAAACGGATAAATTCGTTTGGGGAAGTTGTCACATTTCACAAGAGGATCCAGTAAAACTGAAGACGATATCCCGGGCAGCATTTGCTGGAGCACAACGACAGCATGGCTTCATGGAAAGCGCCATGTTGTTTAGCGATGCCGAGCGCTTAAGCAAGCCGCTTGACAAGCTGCTTGCTAACGGAACGCACCATTGACTTCCAAGCATTGGAAAGAAGACCTCGGGCAAATGATCGAGTGAACGGAGGAAGTACAACTTGCGTCTTTTGATCGAACACCTGAGTAAAGAGACGGGTAAAAATGGCTCGTGTAACGCATGAAGTAACCCCAATGTTCCGTGTCCTTCGTCAAGAGAAAAATAAAACCCATGGTGAAGAAGAAGAACCTTCGCTCAATGGTTCATTGAGAGGAAGAAGAAGAAGAAGAATCAGAGGTTTGTTTTTTCGAGCGAAAGTTTATTTTAAAGAATTTATTGATTTTATACGTCATGTTGTCAAATGATGGTTAAAAAAACATGTGAAGTAAATTTATTATTGATCGAGACATTACGTAGGGGAAATAGAGGAAGAAGAACCTTTAGCGCTCGACCAATGAGAACGTCGCGGCTGTTCGTTTTGAATACGTACGTTTCCTGTTGCCCGCGTTCTGTTTAAGGTATTTCCTTATTTGTTATTTTCTGATAAGTTAATCTCACCAAAGTTAAAAATTCAACTAGTTGTGTTAACTCAGACCGAGTCTCGCTAAGGTGAACATGACGATACTTCGGACGGCGTCTCTTTAACATAAATTAATCTGCTTGTTCATAACGGCCTGGAATGGTGATGGCGGTAGTGAGGGCAGGGAGTGGTGAGGATGTAACTCAGTTCAGTTGATGGTTCTGAGGGCGGATTGGTGAGGTGGTGTGGGAGTTCAGTGATGAGGTCGTGAGGGCAGGAAGTGGTGAGGGGTAATGGAGTTCAGTGATGAGTGTGGGGCAGGAAGTGGTGAGGGGTAATGAGTTCAGTGATGAGGTCGTGAGGGCAGGAAGTGGTGAGGGGTAATGAGTTCAGTGATGAGGTTGTGAGGGCGGGAGTGGTGGGGGTATGAGTTCAGTGATGAGTGTGAGGGCAGGAAGTGGGTGAGGGGTAATGAGTTCAGTGATGAGGTTGTGAGGGCAGGGAGTGGTGAGGATGTAATGAGTTCAGTGGTGAGGAGGATGGTGAGGTGTGAGTTCAGTGTGAGGTTGTGAGGGCAGGAGTGGTGAGGATGTAACGAGTTCAGTTGATGAGGTCGTGAGGGGCAGGAAGTGGTGAGGGGTAGTGTTCAGTGATGAGGGTGAGGGCAGGAAGTGGTGAGTGGCGGTTAGAGTTCGTGTGAGGTTGTGAGGGCAGGAGTGTGAGGGTATGAGTTTCAGTGATGGGTTGTGAGGCAGGAGTGGTAGATGTGAGTCAGTGAGGGTGTGAGGGCGGAGTGGTGAGGGTATGGTTCAGTGATGAGTTGTGAGGGCGGGAGTGTGGTGTACGAGTTAGGTGTGAGGGTATGATTCGTGATGAGGTTGTGAGGGCAGGGAGTGGTGAGGATGTAAGAGTTCAGTGATGAGTCGTGAGGGCAGGAAGTGGTGAGGGTATGAGTTCTTGATGAGGTTGTGAGGATGTAACGAGTCAGTGATGAGGTCGTGAGGGCAGGAAGTGGTGAGGGGTGTGAGTCAGTGATGAGGTGTGAGGGCGGGAGTGGTGGGATGTAACGAGTTCGTGATGAGGTTGTGAGGCAGGAAGTGGTGAGGGTAATGGTTCGTGATGAGGTTGTGGAGGCAGGGAGTGGTGAGGATGTACGAGTTCAGTGATTGAGGTTGTGAGGCAGGAGTGGTGAGATGTAACGAGTTCAGTGATGAGGCTGTGAGGGCGGAAGTTGGTGAGGGTATGAGTTTCATGTGAGGTTGTGAGGATGTAACGGTTCAGTGATGAGGTCGTGAGGGCAGGAAGTGGTGAGGGGTAGTGAGTTCAGTGATGAGGTTGTGGGGGCAGGGATGTGGGATGTAACGAGTTCAGTGATGAGTCGTGAGAGGCAGGAAGGTGAGGGTATAGTTCAGTGATAGGGTCGTGAGGGCAGGGAGTGGTAGGGTGTAATAGTTCAGTGTTGAGGATAGCGAGGGCAGGGTGGTGAGGTGTAATAAGTTTGTGAGGGTGAGGAGGGAGTGGTGGGTGTAATACGTTCCAGTGTGGATGCGAGCAGGTGGTGAGGGTGTAATAAGTTCAGTGTTGAGGGGATAGCGAGGGCAGGGAGTGGTGAGGGTGTAATGAGTTCAACAGCAGTGAGGGGGTATGGGAATTCAGGCTTTTTTTGGTCAGTAGAGGGTGGGGAAGCTCTTCAGGAAGGAAGAGAAGCAGAGTCAACCCCACCTGGTATTAATTCAACAGCAGAGCAGAATTTGAACTCAGGATCCTCGGATACCAAGCCCACCACCCTAACCATGAAGCCAACACCAGGCATACCAGGGACCATAGCCTGAGTGAAGAAGATAAATATTCAGACGGTAGTAAGGGAAGGGTCTTTCACTCAGAGAGTCGGTAATGCATGGAATGGTCTCCTTGAAAAGGTGATTGCAGCAGGAACAGTCGAGTAGATAAGTTTTAAAATTGGATTTGGATACCTAAAAGCATTGGAGATAAAAGGGGATCGAGATATTGATTTGATTTGTCGGTAGTTTGAGTATGGATTGATGAGTGTGTACATCTGTGCTGATTGTAATGGTCAGTAACGAGGTGGGGGAAGCTGCCTTCAGCGAAGGAAGAGAAGCAGAGTCAACCCCACTCGTATTAAATCAACAGACAGAGCAGATTTGAACTCGATCCTCGGATGACCAAGCCACCAGCCCTAACCATGAAGCCAACACCCAGGCATACCAGGGACCATAGCCTGATGTGAAGAAGATAAGATATTCAGACGGTAGTTAAGGGAAGGGTCTTTCAGACTCAGGAGAGTCCGGTAATGCATGGAATGGTTCTCCTTGAAAAGGTGATTGCACAGCAGGAAAGATCGAGTAGATAAGTTTTAAATTGGATTGGATACCTAAAAGCATTGGAGATAAAAGGGGATCGAGATATTGATTTGATTTGTCGGTAGTTTGAGTATGGATTGATAGTGATTGTACATCTGTGCTGATGTAATGCTTGTGAGAGCGTCTTCGTAAAGGATAGTTTGGAGTTGGTATTGTATATTATTCACCCTGTATATAACTGCCCTTCTCCCTCCACCTCCCCCCCCAAAAAAACCCCCCACTTTTTTTTAACGTTTTTTGTATTTTCTCACCCTAGTTCTGTCCCTGAGCCTGTATACACCCCCTCCCCCCCCCCCCCCTGCCAACCCATCCCACAGTTTAAATTGGTCATTTTGATGAATAATTAATCTTGATGTTGATGGTGGTGCAGGCCATTGATTGGGCCAAATGGCCCCTCCTG
>CM068968.1:52735617-52755373 GCA_035128595.1 Eptatretus atami
ATGTACATGCTTGTGAGAGCGTCTTCGTAAAGGATAGTTTGGAGTTGGTATTGTATATTATTCACCCTGTATATAACTGCCCTTCTCCCTCCACCTCCCCCCCCAAACACACCCCCACTTTTTTTTAACGTTTTTTGTGGTTTACTCACCCTAGTTCTGTCCCTGAGCCTGTTACACCCCCTCCCCCCCACCTTATATTGAATTTTAACCACATAGTGCTCCTCGTTATTGAGATTTTAAACCTCATCGGTCCCTCGATTTAGTGAGATTTAAACCTCATCGTACGCCTCGTATTGGGAGTTTGTACCTCATTATTGACCCTCCTTTATTTGGATTTCTAGACCTCATCATGCCTCGCTTTTATTGAGATTTTAACCTCATCGTGCCCCGTTTATTGGATTCTTAACGCTCGTTCAGCTCGCTTCATCCGTAACTCTAGTGCAGCCTATTGTTTGAGATTTACCTCATCGTGCACTCCTCGCTTATTGAGATTTTTAAAGCACATGCATCTGTTGCTCTGTTACTGATGATTATAACTCTCATTGTGCTTCCCTGTTTATTGAGATTTTTAATACATCGCTGCCCCTCATTATTTGAGAGTTTTAAGTCTCAATCTTCCCTCGTTTATTGAGATTTTAACCTCGTCATACCCCTCTTTTGTTGGGATTTTAACCTCCTGCATCTAATTTCCTTGTTATTCCTTGTAACGTTGAATCACCGTGTTCAACGTCAACCCTATCCATCCTCTCCTTCCATAGTTTCCATCGAAGGCGTCACGAAGAACCCAAAATCTTTCCCGTTTCCCGCACACTGATTTGATCTCAAAACTGATTTACCTCCCTCTGCATGGTGTTCCCCAAATCCGCCGGTACTCAAACCAGAGGAAGCTGCTTGAGGCCCGAGCGAGTGCCGGGCCCGAAGCAAGGACCATAACAAACTTGGGATTGTTCGTGAGTTGGGGTAAGGAGAAGCTCGAGCCTGTTCTCCTCGTGGTGGCTGTGGTTGTTGTTTGTGTGCTCTTATCGTACGTACCTTTTATATATTTCATATGATACCTTGAGGAGTATTACTTCATGTAATTTTGTTGTGCCCCTCCAGTGTTCTAAAAGGTTCCTGCTGTTGTGGAATAATAAATGTTACCTTTGGAA
Source organism: Eptatretus atami (assembly GCA_035128595.1). Lineage (NCBI taxonomy): Eukaryota > Metazoa > Chordata > Myxini > Myxiniformes > Myxinidae > Eptatretus > Eptatretus atami. The sequence goes on from CM068968.1 coordinate 52,736,766, forward strand.
CGGTTACATCAAGCTCCCAGTCCCGAGTCATCTTCCACAATCCGGAAAGAGGTGCTTTTAAAACAGGCATCTTTGTGATTAAACAAACACTTCTTTTCTTTATTTTATTTTTTTTTCCCAACGAAACAGATTATTTAGCTTTGCAACCAAGTAAATTGTTTGTTATCCCCATGCTGTTTGAAAAAACGAGCTCCGTCCGTCCGTCCGAACGTCCGTCACGCCTATCTTCTCATAAACGGTTGTGCAGCAATTCACCAAACTTGGTAGTTATGATCACCACACACAAATGTTCAAGAGCAGTACCATTTTTGCCTCCCCCTCCCACCCCCTTTGGGCCGGGTCAAAAGATAAAATAACAAGAAATGTAATTACAGGCACATTTTATAACATTTTAAAATTAATCTTTGAATATTCAACCAACATTGAGAGACGCATGAAATATATTTTTTTTAAATCTTTTGATTTGACCCCCTGTTCAGGCCCTGGGGGGTAGGGACTTGGGGTCAAAATGGGATAAAAAAAAAATTTTTTTTTACTCATCATTTGATATTGGGTCATTCCTGGTGGAACTTTTTTGCCATCTTTCAACTTTTCTTTAGGTGGGGATTTGCGATAGCGAGCCGTCGTCCTCGCTCTATTTATCTTTCCATTGATTCCATTTTTAGCTCGCCTGTTCGAAGAACAGAGAGCTATAGCGATACCCCCGGCTGTGAAGCTAAAAACAAGCGGTGAAAATGTTAAATTTTTTGTATTACGGAAAAAATCCTCGACGGATTTCGACGAAACTTGGTGGGGGTTAGGTATGGTCCAAGGATCATGCCATTAGATTTTGGACTTGGTCCCCCCCCCCAAAAAAAAAAATTTAGAGAAAATTTTTTTTTTGCATTTCTACATGTTTTAAGTGATTTCCAACCCCCCCCCCAAAAAAATTTAGAGAAAAAAATTTTTGTAACTTTTTTTTCAACAAAATTTCGATTTCTTTTTTTGCATTTCTACATGTTTTAAGTGATTTTCCAACCCCCCCCCCCCCCCAAAAAAAAATAGAGAAAATTTTTTTTTGCATTTTCACATGTTTTAAGTGATTTCCAACCCCCCCAAAAAAAATTGTTAGAGAAAAAAAAATTTTTTGGCAACTTTTTTTCAACAAAATTTCGATTTCTTTTTTTTTGCATTTCTACATGTTTTTAAGTGATTAGGATTTCGACGAAAAATGGTGGGGGGGTGTTAATGGTCCAAGGATCATGCCATTCAATTTTGGACTTGGTCACCCCCCCCCCCCAGAAAAAAGTAAACTAAAAAAAAAAAAATTGTTAGAGAAAAATTTTTTTTTTTTTTGCATTTCTACATGTTTTAAGTGATTTCCAACCCCCCCCCCCCCCAAAAAAAAATTGTTAGAGAATTATAAAAATATTAATTATTAGACGTCTTTTTAAAAACGATAAATGTATAAACAGGCGAGCATTGGGTGGCTTTGACACCAACTCTGGTTGTTATTGTACGACAGCAGGAACGATTTATTACATTGAAGCTTGAGGCTTTGCTTCACCTTCTTCATCAGTCTTGAAAGGGGCTTTCACAACAGGCATGTTTTATGTTTAAACAGGTATTAACTTAAATTCAAAGTAAATCGATTGTCAGCTTTGCAACCAAGGAAATCGATGATTTGCTTTCCAATTGTACCATGTGTTTTTTTTTTTCATTATTCTACGATAGCAGGAAGCGTGACAGGCGCGCGCACACACACGCTCCACAGCCTGGATAGACTATAAAAAAGCTTTTGATAGTGTTCCACATTCATGGATGATAAAATGCATGAAAGTATGAAAAAGCAATCCCATGATAATCAAACTGATTGAGAAAGCAACGGAGCTCTGGAATACCATTATTATTACAGCACTCGGCACTCGGAAAGAAAATGCTATTACAGCACTCGGAAGGAAAACCCAAAATACGAGGAGTGAAGATGTATTGCGGGATCTTCCATGGTGATAGCCTTTTGCACCTCCTGTTTTTCCTGGCCGTGCACCCACTGAGCAACCTCGTTAATGGGCAAGGACATGGATATACCCTAACGTCCAATAAGAGAGCATCCAAAGAGACATGGATGATATAAAACCCTGCACTAAACGATGAAAAATTGGCAGAACAACTGAAACTAGAATGGCACTCGGTGCAGCGCGTACCACCGCCAGGCTGAACAGTTCACGTTTTGTGTCCCACTGATAGGCCGGATCTGCCGACCTGAACCAAAATCTAATTAGCTTGTTCATCTAATCAACTCGTCCACCAACTAAGTTTTGTCATCGATCCACAACTTGTTTAAATTTCGTGCTATATATCGTTTTGGTCCAATTTCTCAATGGTGAAGAATAACTTTAAAAGTTTTTAAAATTCTCATATCTGGATTCAGATCTTCACCAAATTTGAATCAATTCATCCTTGTCACACACCCAAACTGTCCACCAAGTTTCATCCAAATCCATCCATAACTTTTTGAGATAGCGTTGATATTTGTGTCGCCAAATAGGTGACCCTTATTGTCAGTAATTCTGTCTGTTTGTTTGGATGTTTGTTCGTTTGTCATCATCATATTGGTAGTAAACGTGGGTGGATTTTGACCAAACTTGGGTGGTAGGTACATCTTATGACCTAGTGCTTTGGAAATTGTGATGGTTGCTAGGGACGCTTTGGTTCCCTAGCAACAACCGAAAAACCTTCAAAATCGGTACCGGTCACGCAAAATCAATTCCGAAAGCCATTATCCCACGTAGGCTTATTGAAATTTGGCACGAATGATCTACAGGTGATGCTCTATGAAATATATTCCGGTTTCTGTGATATATGGAATACTTTACCCGCAGCGCCCCCTACAATTAGGGTATGCGTGAAAATTGGCGAAAATTGAAGGCCTAGCGACCAGGTGAGTGCATCGATACGAATGAAACTTTGCAGGTTCATGGCACTCAATGAGTACTACAACTTTGCCTCAGGACATATTGACCGATTTCGCTTAGGTCAGGGTAAGGTCAATTAGTGCAAAAATCGATAATATGCGAGAGCTGGAGGTGCCTTCGCGCCAAATGCTACTCCTCCTAGGGTTATGGTCGGATGGTCATGAAAATTCACACTAATCGTCTGGAATACATTGTGCACAAATGATCGAGCCGGATTTTCGATTTAGATCTTTGTTCACCCACAGCACCCCCTCTAACTTTGGGGATTTCCGATTTCAAACCGCATTTTCGGTACTTTTCATTCAAATGGATACCGAGTAGTTATCAGTTGATGGAACTGGATGAGATTTGATATGCATAATCTTAAGGTGATTCCCTATCCGCTATATGACTTCCATTTTGCTCTATATCTTATAGTTTCCATGCTCGGTGACCATCGCCGCCTGCCGGCTTGTGTATATATATATAATATATATATATATATATATACGTATATATATATATATATACGTATATATATATATTTCTTCTTAGCATTATCACTCAATGAAGAATCACTTATAAAATTCTCGGATCTGGATTCATATTTTCACCAAAATCAAATTTTTCTTTGTCATACACCCAACCTGTCCATCAAGTTTCGTCCGAATCTGTCCACAACATTTTGAGATTTCGTGCCCATCCAGTGCCCTCCTTAATTATTGGAATAGTGAAGTCAAATTTGTTATTACTGATAATATATATAATATATATATATATTATATTATATTATTATATATATTATATATACTCAAGAAATTTGGATTTGAGATCAAAGATGATGTGAGGTAACAGTACAGAAGGTCAGCCTTTATTTTTGGTATTTCTATGCATATAACTTGTGTTTTACCATTGTAGAACACATAGCACTTTTTATGTTCACTCCCCCCCTCCCCTCCGTTTTAGCTAAGCATAAGTATTGGAACAGATAAACTTAAAGTAATATACTAGTTAGTATTTGGTTGCATTTCCTTTGCTTATGCCTGGTGTTGGGTTAATGGTGAGGGTGGTGGGCTTGGGATCCTAGGATCCTGAGTTCAAATCCCCCTTCGGCTGTTGAATTAATACCAGGTGGGGTTGACTCGGCCTGTCATCCTTCCGAGATCGGCAAAATGAGTGCCAGTTTGCTGGTATCCTGTGTCGGGGTGGCGACCTGTCTAGGATTGTGCCAATAGCCAAGGAGACTGCTTCGGCAGCACCAACGCTCTGCACAGAGTATGGTCCTAATGGATGGAATGGAAGGATGTGTCCTGTGCTTGCAATAACTGCCTCGACCTTGTGACCCATTGACATCTCCAAACTCTTGGTGTCTTCCTCTGAGATGCTTTTCCAAGCATTTACTGCAACCATTTTCAGTTGGTGTTTGTTTTTTTTTTTTGGGGGGGGGGGTTCTGACTTTAGTCTTTTTCAGCAAGTGAAATGCATGCCCATTGGATTTAAATCAGGAGATTGACTTGGCCTGTCGAAACCTTCTCACCCCCCCCCCCCGATGAACTCCTTGGTTGCGTTGGCAGTGTATTTTGGGTCGTTGTCTTGCTACATGGCGAAGTGCTGCTAAATTAGTTTGGAGGCATTTTCTTGTACATAGGCAGACAAAATGTTTACGTCCACTTCTGAATTCATTCTGCTATGGCCATCATTAGTTACATCATCAATAAAGATGAGTGACCCAGTTGGCAGGGCAGCTATGCAAGCCCAAGCCATGACGCTACCTCCACCGTGCTTCACAGATGATGTGGTATGCTTTGGATAATTTGCAGTTCCTTCCTTTATCCACACTTTTGCCTTTCCATCACTTTGGTAAAGGTTTATCTTTGTCTTATCTGTCCATAAAACTTTGTTCCAGAACTCTACTGGCTCACCTTTGTACTTCTTCATAAATGATGAGAGACTTGCATGTTGCGGTTTAGCCTTTGTAATTCTGGTTTGGAAGTGTTCTGCGAACAGTAGATTGTGATACTTTCACCCCTGCACTCTGGAGGTTGTTGGTGATTACACAGACAGTTGTTTTAGGGGTTTTTCTTCACAGCTCTGTTGATTTTTCTCTCATCACCTGCAGTTGTCCTTGGCCGACCGAGCCATTGTCGACTGCTGAGTCCACAAATGGCTTCCTTCTTTTTCAAGATATTCCAAATTGTTGCATTTCTGATGCCCAATTCTTGTGTTAGATGGTTCTAATTGAATTATTCTGTTCTTTCAGAGACAGTTCGTTGGTCTTCATGTTGGTTTATGCCGACTGGTTACAAAGACAGACTCCCAAGGCAAAACCAAGAATAGACATTTGCAGCTCTTTTATGTGTGAACAATCAATGCAATATGAAACACCTGAGCAGCAAGAAACACCTGTCACTCATTTGTTCCAATACTTATGCTTACTTAAAATGGGGGGACTGATCATAAAAATTGCTATTGTTCAACAATGGTAAAAACATATGCAGCGCCTTCAGAAAGTATCCACACCCGTTGATTGTTTTTTTTTTTTCACATTTTGTTGTTGCATCCTGAATTTCAAATGGATTCAATTGAGATTTTTTTTTGTCACCGATCTACACAAAATACCCCATAATGACAAAGTGAAAACGTATTTTTATAAATCTTTAAAAGTTCAGTGAAAATGAAAAACAGAAATATCTCATTGACATAAGTATTCAGGCCCCTGACTCAATACTTTGTAGAAGCACCTTTGGCAGTGATGAAAGCTTCCAATCTTCTTGGGTATGTCTGTGTCAGCTTTGCACATCTGGATTTGGGGATATTCTCCCATTTTCCCTTTATTTATTTATTTATTTATTATTATTTTTAATATACAATGTCGAGGCTCGCACAAGAGCTAACACACAGAATGTATTTAACAAAGGGAGCAGAAGACAAGAGGGGTGGGAAAGGGAAGCATGAAACAGTGTGGAACATTAGATCTGTGGAAGGAAGAACGCATGGGAGGTGGGTTCATGGGGTAATCAAGATGGACACCAAGGATTTTCAGGAAGGAAAGCGGGGATTGACGGAGGTGGGTTTGGGTGGATTAGCGGGTAGAAAAGATCGTGGTTTTGGATGGGGGAAGATAAGAGATGTGTGTGAACAGCTGTTTTGAAGACCTGGAGGGAAGAGTAGGATTGAAGAGGAGTTATAGAGTTTCTTCTCAGAGCTGGGGGGGTGGGTGGGGACAGAACGCAGACAGAGCTGGTTTGTGGGGGGGCGAGGCGGAAGGAGACTGTAGAAGACAGAAGACACTGAACTGCCTGGGTGAAGATAGTGGAGACCCAAAGACTCAGCCTCATCGTGGGAGATACCAATGATCCTAAATGCCTTGGGTTTCCACAGCGTGAAGCCGAGAAAGGTGAGAGGTGGGAGACCAGCCCAGAGGGGAGAGCAGTACTCCATCAGGCTGCAGATGAAAGCTTTGTACGTGGCAGGAGCTCAGGTGTGCCAAGGAATGACTGCACAATGGAGGATGCCCAGTCGGCAACTGGCTCTGGAGGCCAGCTTGGAAATGTGGCTTTTTCAGGAAAGATCATGGCAGATAATTAAACCAGAAGTTTGAATGAAAGGACTTCTTCAAGGGATTGTTGAGAAAGTAGTGGGGGGGGGGTGGGAGGAGGTTCCAGACGCTCCTTTCGGAGAGACAGAATGAGTGCGAGAAATTTGTCAGGATTGAAGAATATTGCAAGGTTGGACCAGCTTGTGAGTTTATCGCAGATCTGCAGAGGGTGAAGACGCTGGCTGCGTGCCAATTTGAGGGATGACAGATGGTACGGCAGAGCATGGAGTCATCATAAAAGCGACAAAGAGGATTTTCCAGTGTCAGTGAGATCATTGATGAAAACCAGAAAAAGCGACAGGGGGCAGCGCAGAAACTGCCTTGAGGAACTCAGCCTGGACAGGAAGAGGGGATGAGAGAATTCCATTAAGGGCCACAAGTTGACTGCGACAGGAGAGGAAGTCTGCGAGTCATGAGTGGAGATTGCCTTGGTTACCATCGGAAGAGAGTTTGATGAGGCAGGGCGGGGTGCCAAAACATATCAAAAGCACAGGATATGTCTTGGGAGATGAGCTCTGATCTCATGTCTGGCATTGAGGACTCTCATCATTGTTGGGAAGGCAGGAGCAGCAAGTCAGGGTAGAGTGACCTGGTCTGAATCCAAATTGATGATCGGAAATCAGGCCATTGGAGAAGAGGAGGATTTAATGTCTGGAAGCGATGATGGATTCCATAACCTTGCTGATGATTGGAGAAGGTTGATTGTTCTAGTAGTTGCCAGGGATCTGTTTTGCACCTTTTTAGATGGCAGAGGTGTATGTTTTGCTGATTTCAAAGCAGATGGCAGATGACCTTGAGCAAATGAGAAGGTGAACATAACAGAGAGAGGGTGAGCAAGAGCAGCGGAGCAGGTTATTAGGACACGTGGGCTGATGCCGTCTGGACTGGTTGCAGAATCTGAGTCGAGGTTTGACAGCAAGTTATCCACCTTGTTGGGAGTAAAGGACACAGTCCAGGAACAGCTTGGTGCAACTGGGTAAGTTGGGTACAGAAAACGATGGGTTTGGGACACAAGATTTGGAAGCAAACACGGAGTTTAGGCATTCAGCCTTTTCGCGTGCAGTGTTAGCTATGCAGCCATTTGAGGTAAGGGAGGGGATGGAGGAGGGACATTCATCAGAAACAGACTTAACGAGACGCCACCGGGATTTTGAAGAGGGAGACAGGATTTCTTTGCAGATTTGTTCAAACTCTGTCAAGTTGCATGGGGAGAGTCGGTGAACAGCAATCTTCAAGTCTTTCCACAGATTCTCAATGGAATTCAAGTTTGGGCTTTGGCTCGGCCACTCAAGGACTTTCATATTCTGGTTCTGAAGTCATTCCATTGTTGCTCTGGCTGTGTGCTTGGGGTCATTGTCCTGTTGGAACATAAATCTTTGCCACAGTCTAAGGTATTTTACAATCTGAAGCAGGTTCTTCTCAACGATTTGCCTATATTTGGCTCCATTCATTGGTATCTCAAGGAGATGGGGATGAGCCAAGCATCTGCCTGGGGGATGGCGAGACGGAGGCTCCTATAGTACCAATGGAAAGTGGACATAGCGATGTGCTCCTCCGGCGCATGCTCCCATACCTGACCTAACCTAATTCATTGTTCCCTCAATCCTTACAAGTCTCCCAGTCCCTGTCGCTGAAAAGCATCCCCATAGCATGATGCTGCCACCACCATGCTTCACGGTGGAGATGGGGATGAGCTGTGCTCGGTTTCCACAAGACGTAGCGCTTTGCATTCAGACCATAGAGTTCAATTTTCATCACATCAGACCACATAATATTTTGCCTTATACTCTCAGAGTCTTTCACATGCCTTTTTGCAAACTCCAGGCATGCTGTCATGTGCCTTTTTCTCAGGAGTGGCTTCCGTCTGGCCGCTCTCCCATAAAGCCTAGATTTGTGAAGTGTTGCAGAGACTGTTGTCCTTCTGGCAAGTTCTCCCATCTCAGCCAAGGAACTCTGTAGTTCTGTCAGAGTGGTCATTGTGTTCTTGGTCACCTTCCTGACCAAGGTCCTTCTTGCGCAGTTGGTCAGACGGCCGGCTCTATGAAGAATCTGGGTAGTTCCATATTCTTTCCATTTCCTAATGATGGAGCTCACTGTGCTCTTGGGAACTTTCAACACTCCAGAAGTTGTTTTTTTCCCCTTCCTCAGATCTATGCCTCCTCACAATTCTATCTCGGAGTTCTATGGACAGTTCCTTGGACTTCATGGTAGACTTTCTGCTCTGACATGCACCGTCAACTGTGGGACCTTGTATATAAAGGTGTGTTTCTTCCTAGATCATGTCCAATCAATTTAATTGGTCACAGGTGGACTCCGATCAAGTTGTGGAGACGTCTCAAGGATGATCAAATGAAATTAGATGCACCTGATCTCAAATTGGAGTGCCATAGCAAAGGGGTTGAATACTTATTGACTCAAGACATTTCAGCTTTTCATTTTTAATTAATTTGTAAAAAACATTCCCCCCCCAAAAACCACTTTGATATTATGTGTCGTTCAGTAGATCAATCTCAATTGAATCCATTTTATATTCAGGCTGTAACACAACAAAAGTGAAAAAGTCAAGGGGTGTGAATACTTTCTGAAGATATATTGGTGGAACCCCGACATTTGCAGATTTGACATACGTGGATCCCGCGGAAACGTAGTTCATAAAATGTGACCTGCTTCTACATTCGTGCTTCGTGTTGTTTTGTTTGTTTGTTTGTTTTCAAACTCTTCAAGACAGGTCTCCTCTATCCGCTGCTGCTGATATTAATTATTCCTCGGACTTCTTCCACAGAAACCTGCTCTCTTCTGCACAGATTGATCCCACCTCTTCTTCAATTATCTTACCCATCCTCTCACTCTTGCTCCCCTGAAACCTGTGTTGAAGCAGTTGCTTTAAAACTTGCATTCTTGTCCTGGAAGGCAAATCTGACCAAAGACGACCTCAGATCATTCCACAAAGCCCGCAACAAGTGTGTGTCTACTCTCAGGAGAGCCAGAAAACAACTGTCCAACATCAAGAATGAACTTTCAAACTTGTCTCTTCTCGATAATCTGGTGGTGCCTTGTGAAGTCCGTGTCTGGTGTGTCCTCACCTTTTTATCCCTTCCCTCACTTCAAATGGCACCACAGCCGACTCCGCTCGTGAGAAGGCCTAATGCTTCAATTCTGTGTTTGTTTCCAAATCTTGTCTCCAACCCCTCCCCCTCTGTACCCATCTTTCCCAGCCATACCCAACTGCTCTTGAATTCTGTCTTTTGCACCTTAAAAGGTGGAAAAGTTTCTGGTAACCCTCAATTCTGATTCTGCAACTTGACTGGAAGGCATCAGCTCATGTGTCTGAAAAACCTGCTCTGATACTCTTGCACTTCCTCTCTCTCTCTGCACTTTTGTGCCCTGTTATTTCCCATAGGTCATCTTCCATCTTCTTGGAAATCAGCCAACATCACAACATTACATAAAAAAGGTGCAAAGACGGATCCCCTTCACTACAGACGAATTGGTTTACTTCCAATCATCAGCAAGATCATGGAATCCATTATCGTGGTTGATATAAAATCATTCCTTTTCTCCAACAGTCTCATTTCAGATCATCAATTCTGATTCAGATTTGGTCTCTCTACCTTGGACATGCTACTTCTACTCTCCAAACAATGGATAGAGGTCCTCAATATCAGATATGACATCAGCACCATCTCTTTGGACCCATCTTGAGCGTTTGATAAAGTCTGTCATCCAGTCTTGCTCTCCAAACTATCTGACTGTGGATTCCAAGACCGACTCCACTCTTGGATTACTGACTTCCTCCACTCTGGTAGCCAATGTGTGGCTCTCAATGGAACCCTTTCATCTCCTCTCCCTGTCAAGGCTGGAGTACCACAAAGCAGTCGTGTTGTAGCCCCCATCTTATTCCTAATCTTCATCAGTGATCTCTCTGAATCTCTGGAAAATCTTCTATCTCTTTGCTGATGACTCCACCTTTGCCTTGACATCTCTCATCCTTCTGACACAGGCAGCAGCCTCTTCCCTCCAAAATCACAAACACTTTGGAATATGTCTTTTAATCCTGAGAAAACACACACAACACACAACACACTCTGTCTCTCTCTCTCCCTCTCTCTCTCAGCATGCGTCGGAGCAGCACATCGCTGCATTCATTTTCTGCCGGTACTCAAGGGGCCTCCGTCTGGCCATCCCCCAGGCATATTCCTGGCCCATCCCTATCTCCTTCAGATGCCAATCAACCTGTTATAAGTACGTGGCACGTGATCGGCCCGTTGGCCTGCTCCACTCACGAGGCTCCCTTGTTGAGAGAATCTGGTGAGCAAGATCAGTGTTAGGAAAACGAGCCACATATTCATACAGCCGCAACTGACACTGACGGACAGACAAGAGATCTCATCTGAGTCTCTCAGCAACCGCTTGTTGGAGAAAAAGTCTGACCAGTGATAGACAAGGATTCTCTGAAGAGACCGGGTACTAAAGGAGTTAAATCTCCATCTCAAATCCTTCATCAGAGTCCGTGTCTCACATCCGTGGAGCAAGACTGGAAGGACCAAGGACTTAAAGTCTCGGACTTTCACGTCCTACATAGGTACCGACAGCACCACCACCCCATGATCCAGTGAATCCAGGACTCCCCTGGCCCGGCCCAGATGTCCATTGACCTCTGGCTCACAGCCAGCAGAGACATGAATATCACTGCAAAAGTAAGTGAATCTCTCCGTGACCTCAATAACTGATTGAGTTATTGAATTGAGTTATTGAGTAATAACTGATTGACCGATTGACCCCCTCCCAATTCCCACTCGATATGCTGCAAGGCGGCATCGCCGGGCACCAAAGGATTTGTTATTTATTTATTTTGCATGGGGGCGGTGTACTTTGAATGTATCGCTTCTTCACAATTATATATGCAGGTGATTCATGACGTCATCGCCAGGCCCCGAAGGAAGGGAATACTCAATTTCTACTGTTTTCTTTCTTGTTTGTGTTTGTTAATTGTCGGAATCCTTCGGATTTCGGCAATTATGTTGGTCGGTTGTGTGTGTCATTCTGCGTGTGTCTGTTTGTTTGTGTGTTTGTTTACCCTGTAGCAGCCACACCGTTTCAGCGATCATGACCAAACTGGGTACAGACGTCGGCCATGGTCCAACTTAGACACTTGTCGTTTTTGGTGAATTTAGGTCAAAGGTCAAGGTCACCGAAAAACCGAAATTCTTATTTTCGCAATAACGTCTGCTAAAATGGTCGTATCGACTTCAAACCAAATCTAAAATGTGCATCTTCCAATACTGCATCCAACCATACGTCTCATTGGGGTGTCACACCAACACCCTTCTTAGCGGTCGGGGGTCGAATGTCAGGGGGGTCGGGTCAAAACTTTTGAATTGCCATAAAAACGCCATTTCAAGTCCGATTGACTTAGTGGGGCAACTTAGCTTAACAATTGTGCATTTAGTGAGGAAAGCACCAAATTTGGCACACTAGTAGCCTATCATATTATGAACAGATTTGGATATTGGGCCATCTCAAATTCAGCCGCTGATGGCTGTGGCAGCCATTTTCCACTGCCATCAAAAATTTGAGATGGCCCAATATCCAAATCTGTTCATAATATGATAGGCTACGAGTGTGCCAAATTTGGTGCTTTCCTCACAAAATGCACAATTGTTAGGCTATATTTAGCTAAGTTGCCCCACTAACTTCCAAGTTATGATCATGACCAAACTAAGTGCTATAACTCATTAAACAGTAGCACTATCGACTTATAAGAACGAAATTGATGTCCAGGTTTTTGTTTTTTCAGAGATCATGGAGATATGACAAAGTTATTCCGGCAATTCCTTGCTCAACGAGCAATTTCATTTGTTTGTTTGTCTGGGCGATATACCAGCCATCCTTTCAGCTTGAAAGCTGAAATTTGGGGACAAACGTGAAGGCATGCTTTGGCAAAAACAGTATTTTTTAATTTTTTTGATGAATGAATAAATTGATTAATTACTTAATTATTATCGATTTATTAAGTTTTATTTATTTTTCTTTCTCAACCTGGCAATATCTCCAGGCACCTTTTTGAGCTAGGAAGCTGATATTTTGACACGACGGTGACCAAGTGATTTGGTCATAAAGGGTATTTTTCATTTAATTGATTAATCAATTCATCGATTCATTATTTTCTTTCTTGTTTGCCCGGGCAATATCCCAGCCATCCTTTGAGCTAGGAAGCTGAAATTTGGGGACAAAAGTGAAGATGTGCTTTGGTGGAAAAAGGTATTTTTTATTTTTTTTGATTAATCAATTAGTTGATTAATTACTTAATTATTATCGAATTATTAATTACTTATTTATTTTATTTCTCATCCTGGCAATATCTCTGGCACCTTTTGAGCTGGGAAGCTGATATTTGAACACAACAGCGAACAAGTGATTTGGCTATTAAGGGAATTTTTGATTTATTGATTAAACATTCGATTAGCACAACAAAATTTAAATATGCATTTCAATAAAATGCACAATATCAAAGCTTTTCGACTTGTACTCCTCAGGGTAAAAACCGCAAGCAGATGAAGAAGAAGCAGCAAACTCACTTATAAAGTTACAATATAATGTCCTCAACGTTGATTGGTTGAGAGAATGAAAGGATGGGATTACCTGATCGGTGGAACCAGGGAGCATCATGAATAATGGGAAGGCAGAAGTGGAACGGAAATGAACCATCATGAACTAGAAGGACACTCGGTAGAGCGCGTACCTCCGCCACGCAATGCCTCATCCACGAGAACATATCAGGCCCATTACATTTTTGAAATATCATGCCGTACAGGACTATATCGTTTTTGGCCCAATAACTCAGTGGTGAAGAATCACTTTATAATAATTATCTTTATAATAATATAATGTAATAAATAATTATCGTATCCAGATCCGGATTCGGATCTTCACCAAAATCAAATAAATTCGTCCTTGCCACATACCCAACCTGTCCACCGAGTTTCATCTGAATCCGTCCACAACTTTTTGAGACATCATGCTTATATATTGGTTTCGCCCTATATCTCAATGGTGAAGAATCACTTAAAAAATTATCATATCCGGATCTTCACTAAAATTGAATCAATTCTTCCTTGTCATACACCCAATGTGTCCACCAAGTTTCATCTGAATCCGTCCAAAACTTTTTGAGACATCATGCTGTATATTGGTTTCACCCTATCTCTGAATGGTGAAGAATCACTTAAAAAATCATCATATTTGGATCCGGATCTTCACTAATATTGAATCAATTCTTCCTTGTCATCCACGCAATCTGTCCACCAAGTTTCATCTGAATCCGTCCACTTTTTGAGATATCGTACTATATATCAGTTTAACCCTATCTCTCAATGGTGAAGAATCTTATATATTATTTCCGAGTTTGTGGTTTCGTGTCGCGCTACTCTTCGACTTTGTTCTGCGCTCGAGTAACGTGATATTCGGCTTACATTATCTCAAAGACATATGAGGTGCATGGTACAAAAAAAGGTAAATAAAATGGTTCTGAAACAGTGAAATCGTATTCCACTTACTGCATTAAAGTAAAATTACGACTGATACTCTGCATCAGTTCCTTTCTCAAACACACCCACCCAACATGTCGCGCAGAGCGCGGGTTATGCTAGTCACTTTAAAAATTCTAGTAGCAGATCCGGATCCGGATCCGGATCTTCAGCAACATGTAATCAGTTCGTCCTCGTCACATACTGAACATGTCCACAACATTTTGGGATATCCTGTACACAAACGAACAGACAAACAAACAGACAGAAAGGGGTGAAAACATAACCTCCTTCACCTTCGGTGGCGGAGGTAAAAATGATATATAGCACGATATCTCAAAAAGTTGTGGACCGATTCAGACGAAAATTGGTGGACATGTTGGATGTGTGATGAAGAATTGATTAAATTTTGGTGAAAATCTGGATCCGGATCTGATAATTTTTTAAGTGATTCTTCACCATTGAGAGATGAGGCGAAACTAATATATAGCATGATGTTTCAAAAAGTTGTGGACATGTTGGATGTGTGAGAAGGAAGAATTGATTCAATTTTGGTGAAGATCCGAATTCGGATCTGGATATGAGAAATATTTAATTTTTAAAGTGATTATTCACCATTGTGAGATGGGACTAAAAACGATATAGTTCTGTCTGGCATGATATTTCAAAAATATAATGGGCCCAATATGTTCTCGTGGATCAGGCATTGCGTGGCGGAGGTATGCGCTCTACCGAGTGCCCTTGTAGTTATTCATTTATTTATTCATTTCCCACAGGGGCGGTGTATTTTGAATGTACCTCCACTTGTTTATTTGTTGTTTTTTTTAACTTTGAAAACAATTTACGTGTCCTCAGCACGATGGCTGAATACTTGGATGACGCGAGCATTCGTGTGCAGCACAAGTTGCAGGCCTTACATGATTGCTTCATATCCGAACTCGCATGGTTGGATGGCGTCGTGCAGGAAGCCCAGCAGACGTTGACTACGTGAGTCGATGGGACATGCTTTTGTTAAATACCCTGTTTGGGTGTGCAGATCCTGAGGTCGATCGCAATCTACTCGCATCATGTGTTATTGGGACATTAAGTGGAGAGAGGGGTGGGATGCGGTTGCTCTTTCGTTTACCACGAGCGCACTGATCGTTGATTGGAATGGCGATTGCTATGTATCTGCAGCAAGGGCACGGGGTTTCTTCCAAAGACGCCATCAAAAAGGAAGAGGAAGTGCACGTCAAGGATATCGAAACCACGCCAGACAAGAAGCACCAGACAAGAAGTACTTCGGTGAGTTCTTAAAGGATTGTTTACTGGTTTAAAAGGAATAAAGGTGCCAGGTTTGGGGCCGTTACAGCTCTGATTGCACCTGGGAAGGGGGTTTGGGGAGATTTATTGACCACTTAAATCATTTTGGTTTTCATTATTGATAGAAAAAGAGGATGGGGGAAAATAGGTGGCAACAAGTTTTGGGGGGTTTCCTCCTTGCCGAGTATAGTATATTGATTTTATAAATCAATATCACCATCTCCATTCTTCTTTCTTATTCTTTGCACTCTAATCCCAACAGTTATGGGTTGACCACTTGGATCCACCTTCTTCATTCCCCTCTCTCATCCACATCTTCCTCTCTCAATACGATGCTCTTCAAATCCCTTTTCACGACCTCCCTCCACCTTAATCTCCGTCTTCTTGATCTTTTCCCTCCAATTGTCTCATTCCATGTTTTCTTGATTGGTTCTTCATCCTTTTTCCTCATTACATGTCAAAACCACCTCAACCTAGTCTCTCTAATCCTTTCTGTGACATTTACAACTCCAGCTCTTTTACGTATCTCTTCATTCCTCAACCTCTCTTTTAGTGATACTCTGAGAATCCACCAAAGCATGATCATCTCTGTCCTCTCCAACAACTCCTCTTCCCTTTTTCTCAAAGCCCATGTATCTGCACCATACATTATAACCTGTCTAATCACCGTCTTGTACATTTTGACCTTGGCTTTTCTCGGTATCCTCCTATCACAGACGACTCCCCTAACTTCCTTCCATTTTGCCCTTGTTAACGTCACTCTATCCTGGATTTCTGCTTCACACCCTCCCCCTCCCCCCTTTCGTTTGTGTTGAACCCTGAGGTATTTGAATTTCTCCACTTCTATCAGCTCTCCAACCTTATATTTGCAATGTTGATCCTCTCTACACCAGTCTTCCCACACACCATTACCTCTGTTTTTCTAGGATTAACCTTCAATACCTGCCTCTCTAAGCTCTTTTGACATTCCAGCACTCTTCTCTGCAGCTCTTCCTTTGACGTTACTGTTCTGATTAAGTCGTCTGTGAAGAGGAACCCCCATAGTTCTCTATCTCTGATGTTGTCACTCAGCACGTCCATCATTGTTACAAAATGAAGGAGCTTGGTGCAGAACCCTGGGGTAGACCAAGCTCCGCTCGAAAATATTGTGTGTCCCCATTCATTGTCCTGACCATAGCGTTGGCTCCCGCGTACATTTCCATCACGATCTTAACAATCTTGTCTGGCACGCCCTTCTTCCTCAAACACCAATACAATACACCACTTTCTGGGAATCCTATCACATCCTTTCTCCAGATATATGAATGTCCAGTACAGATTCTTATCTCCTCTCAGAATCTTTTCCCGAATCTGTCTCATGATGAAAATTATATCCACTGTGTCCCTGTCCTTGCATTAATCCATACTGCATCTCCTCCATCTTCACAATCTCTCTTAGCCTTACGTGTCGTTGTCGTCGTCGTCGTCGTTTTACAGCCGTTTTCATGCTTGCATTAATTTAATGCCTGGTGTTGGCTTAATGGTGAGAATGGTGGGCTTGGGATCCTATGATCCTGAGTTCAAATCCCATTTGTCTGTTGAATTAATACCAGGTGGGGTTGACTGCCTGTCATCCTTCCGAGATCAGCAAAATGAATGGCAGCTTGCTGGTATTCTCTCTCCCCCCCCCTCAAGTCCTGCTTTTGCTTCTGCCTCACTCTTGATATTTTGATCTTGTGTTGATAATTTTCTCACCATCAGATGTTTCTAAATCATCAAACCATTCTTGTTACTGTTTCCCATCTTGTCTTGCCAATTGTTTTCCTTGCCTCACCATTCATAGTCTTATACCGCTCTCTCGCGGATAAGGTTGTGAATAATTTTTTTGTTGTGGTTTGTAAAAAGTTTTATGTAGATGTTTTATAAAGAGAGTTAGGTATTGATACGGTTTCACCAGTATCGGAAATAGCACATATGTTCCTTGTCACAAGCCGCATTCCAGTGGATTGGGAACTGAGTACCCTCGTCCCTCTGTACAAGGGGAAAGGTGACCCTCTGGACCTGTGGCTCCTATAGAGCAATAAGTTATTGGAGCATGGAATGAAGGTATTGGAAAGGGTGTTGGAGAAGAGGATAAGGAAGAAGGTAAGATGACGAAATGCAGTTTGGATTTATGCCAGGAAGAGGAACGACAGATTCGATTTTTATTGTAAGGCAGTTGCAGGAGAAGTACATGGAGAAGAGGAAGAAGTTGTTTTTTGGTTTGTTGATCTGGAGAAAGCATTTGATAGGGTTCCACACGAGAGTAATGACATGGGCATTGAGGAAGTTAGGAGTGGAGGAATGGTTGATCAGAGTAGTGATGGCAATGTACGAGAGAGCACGCACAGCTGTAAGGACAAGGACGGGAACAGTGGTGAGTTTGAGGTGAGGGTAGGAGTGCACCAGGGGTCGGTACTAAGTCCACTTCTATTTGTAGTTTGTGATGGAGGTGCTGGCTCGGAGGGTAAAGGAGGGTTTACCGTGGGAGCTGCTGTATGCAGATGATCTGGTGTTGATTGCAGAGAGTATGGATGGACTGAAGGAGAAGATGAACAAGTGGAAGGAATGTATGGAGGCAAAAGTTTGAAGGTGAATATCGAAAGACGAAGTGATGGCAAGTGGTAAAGCATGTGGTAAGGTGGAAAGGATTGGGAAGTGGCCTTGTGCTGTGTGCAGGAAGGGTGTCGGAGTGAACTCCATTCAGTGTACAATGTGTGCTGAATGGTTCATCGAAAATGTAGTGGTGAGAGGGGTCATTAACCAGTGTGGCAGCTACATTCAAGTGTGTAAGGTGTGCATAGAGGGAGCTGCAGATGAAGGAATTGTTGAGTTGGATCTTGGAGATGGTGTGAAGCTGGAAGGTGTGAAAACATTTTGCTATCTTGGAGACATGCTGAGTGGAGAAGGTGGATCAGACTCTTCGACGGTTGCTAGA
This sequence comes from Eptatretus atami, assembly GCA_035128595.1. NCBI lineage: Eukaryota > Metazoa > Chordata > Myxini > Myxiniformes > Myxinidae > Eptatretus > Eptatretus atami. The sequence goes on from CM068968.1 coordinate 52,755,081, forward strand.
GTGAGATGTGCATGGAAGAAGTTTCGGGAACTGAGTGGCGTGCTGACGAAGAGGGAGTGTCGTTGAAGCTGAAGGAAAGGTGTATGCTACATGTGTGAGGAGTACGATGATTTATGGGAGTGAGACATGGTACTGAACATGGAGCAGCAACAAAGGCTGGAAAGGCGGAAATGCGAATGGTTCGGTGGATGTGTGGAGTATCATTGAGAGAGAGGAAGACAAATGATGACCCGCGGAAGATGATGGGAATAGTCTGTGATGGATGTTGTGAAGAGAAACAATCTGCTCTCTTG
>CM068968.1:52775756-52801481 GCA_035128595.1 Eptatretus atami
TTTATGTTGTTAGTAGTATTCCATTTTATGTGTGTCATTTATGGTATGTATTCCATTTTATGTTGTAAGTATGTATTCCATTTTATGTTTGTAAGTATGTATTCCATTTATGTTAAGTATGTATCTTATATATTATTTCCGAGTTTGTGGTTTCGTGTCGCGCTATCTCGACTTTGTTCTTGCGCTCGAGTAACGTGATATTCGCTTACATTATCTCAAAGACCATATGAGGTGCATGGTACAAAAAAAAATGAATAAAATGGTTCTGAAACAGTGAAATCGTATTCCACTTACTGCATTAAAGTAAAATTACTACTGATACTCTGCATCAGTTGCTTTCTCAACACACCCACCCCAACATGTCCGCAGAGCGCGGGTTATGCTGTCCATTTATTGTAGTATGTATTCCATTTTATGTTGATGTATTCCATTTTATGTTGTTAGTATGTATTCCATTTTATGTTGTTAGTATGTATTTCCATTTATTTGTTAGTATGTATCCATTTATTTGGTATGTTATATTGTATTTTTGTATTATTATTCCATTTTATTTGTTAGTATGTATTCCATTTATGTTGTTAGTATGTATTCCATTTATGTTGTTAGTATGTATTCCTTGTTAGTATTCATTTATGTTGCAAGTATGTATTCCATTTTATGTTGTTAGTATGTATTCCATTTATGTTTGTATGTATTCCATTTTATTTTATGTATTCCATTTTATGTTAGTATGTATTCCATTTTATGTTGTAAGTATGTATTCCATTTTATGTTGTTAGTATGTATTCCATTTTATGTTGTTAGATGTATCATTTAGTTGTAAGTATGTATTCCATTTTATTTGTTAGTATGTATTCCATTTATGTTGTTAGTATGTATTCCATTTTATGTTGTTAGTATGTATTCCATTTTATTTGTAGATCAATTTATGTTAGTATGTATTCCATTTTATGTTTTAGTATGTATCCATTTATGTGTAAGTATGTATTTCCATTTTATGTTGTTAAGTATGTATTCCATTTATGTTGTAAGTAGTATACATTTTATGTTGTTAGTATGTATTCCATTTTATGTTGTAAGTATGTATTCCATTTTATGTTTAAGTATGTATTCCATTTTATGTTGTTAGTATGTATTCCATTTATGTTGTTTAGTATGTATTCCTTTTTAGTTGTAGTATGTATTCCATTTTATGTTGTTAGTATGTATTCCATTTTATGTGTTGTAGAGTATTCATTTTATGTTGTAAGTATGTATTCCATTTTATGTTGTTAGTATGTATTTCCATTTTAATTTGTTGTTAGTTTATTAGTATGTATTCCATTTTATGTTGTAAGTATGTATCCATTTTATGTTGTAAGTATGTATTCCGATTTTATGTTGTAAGTATGTATTCCATTTATGTTGTTAGTATGTATTCCATTTTATGTTGTAAGTATGTATTCCATTTTGATGTTTTAGTATGATTCCATTTTATGTTGAATATGTTTCCATTTTATGTTGTTAGTATGTATTCATTTTATTTGTTTAAGTATGATATTACATTTATATGTGTAAGTATGTATTACATTTTATGTTTGTAGTATGTATTATCATTCTTATGTTGTAAGTATGTATTCCATTTTATGTTTAGTATGTATTCCATTTATTTTGTAGTGTATTCCATTTTAGGTTGTATGTATCTCATTTTATGTTGTTAGTATGTATATCCATTTTATGTTGTTAGTATGTATTCATTTTATGTTATATGTATTCCATTTTAGTTGTTAGGTTTGTATTCCATTTATGTTGTAAGTATGTATAACATTTTATTGTTGTAAGTATGTAATTCCATTTTATGTTGTATGATTCCATTTTATGTTGTTAGTATGTATCCATTTTATTGTTAGTATGTATTCCATTTTATGTTGTTGCATGATTCCATTTTATGTTGTTATATGTATTCATTTATATGAAGTATGATTCCATTTTATATGTTGTTAGTATGTATTCCATTTTATGTTGTTAGTATGTATTCCATTTTATGTGTTATGTATTCCATTTTATGTTGTTAGTATGTATTCCATTTTATGTTTTATATGTATTCCATTTTATGTTGTAGATTTTCCATTTTATGTTGTAAGTATGTATTCCATTTTATGTTGTAAAGTTATTGTAGTATTCCTTTATGTTGTAAGTATTTATTCCATTTTATGTGTTAGTATGTATTCCATTTTATGTTGCAGTATGTATTCCATTTTTATGTTGTTAGTATGTATTCCATTTTTTAGTTGTTGGTATTATTCCATTTTATGTTGTTAGTATGTATTCCTTTTAGGTTGTAAGTATGTACAGTAATCCCCCGCTATATCGCGGTAACTATCGGCCCATCATTCCATCGCGGTTTTCCCATGGAACTAACTATTTTTTCTGCGGATTCCCCGGTATATCGCGGTAATAATATATAAATATAAATATTTAAGCAATAAATTATAACGCGTGCCGCTCGACCAGTCAAACAACGACGAGACAAAGTTTCGCTTGTGAACTTCGAATATTTTCTACGTTTTTCTCCAAGCCCCACGATGCGCCCAAACGCTTTGACCTTCTAAGGCTTCTGGCAAGGGACCGAAGCGCCAGAGAAGGTTTATATTCACTCGATTATAAATCAAACCCAATCTTGTTTATACACCGCCCAGCGTTTAATATTCACTGCATATAAATCAACCCAATCGTGTTTACACACCACCAGCGTTTAATATCACTCGATATAAATAAAACCCAATCGTGGTATACACCAACCAGCGTTATTTATGCACTCGATATAAATCAAACCCAATCGTGTTTATACACCGCGTTTATAAAAAAAATAGGCATTTTTTGGGGAGGCGTCATTCATCGCGGATTTTCACTTCTCGCGGGGGGTTTGGAACGTAACCCCCGCGAGATAAACGGGGATGACTGTATTCCATTTTATGTTGTTAGTATGTATTCCATTTTATGTTGTAAGTATGTATTCCATTTTTTGTTGTAAGTATGTATTCCTTGGCAATACGCGACTTTCAAAATGACTTCATCCACCCAGATTGCTCGGCGGCATCTGCACAGAAACCCTCGTATTGAGGTCATCGGGACATCCGGATGTTTGTCATGCTTGTCAGATAAGGATTTTTATGAAACGCTCCCAAACTTTTTGTAAATGTACCTGCGAGAAAGGGGTGTGCCTCTGTACAACGAACGATTGGATAACTTCCTGATCAACTTGTTCGGTAAAAGCGCCCGGCGACCTGACAAAAAAAGTTTACGCTTAGCTTTGTACCATTTCAGGTTATTCACTGGACTTGAACTGCTTAAATTTCAGTAAAAACTGGAATAAACCAATGTCACCCGTAGGGTGATCCGTATCTTGCCAAAAGGTGACCACGTGTGACTTCTTTAAGTCACACTGAGGTGAACAGAGCTGCTATCCACCAGGAGCGACTCCTTGAGGAATATCTGCACACGAGAGATTCCGATGAGAATCGTTCTACAGAGTAACCATGAAAAAATATGCGTTTGCCTCATAACGTCACCAAATCACGTCATAATGTCTCAAGCTTGATATATCTAGAAAGCACTCATCGATGTTCAATTTGAGGTACTACACGATATGGTTCCTAAAACTTGAAAATTTGACCTTGGGGTCAATATTGTTTGACCTTAGGCGTTAACATGAAGGTCAAGGCCAATCGCCACCAAAAATTAATCAGCTGAATGCCAGACCAGAACTATATTCCCATGAAGTTGAAGACGATCCGATCAAAATACTCCAAAAATAAGGTTTCGTCGACTCCCTGATTTGCGACAAAGTGACCTTGACCTTTGACCTTGACCTTCAAAATTTTATGCGCTGAACGGACCTCTATAGGCCTCTTGATATGCGAAGTTACAAAAATTTCCAATGAAAACTGTGCTCTGCAGAGTGATTTATACGTGATTACAGATAAAAAAGTAAAAAAAACAACAACAAAAAAAAACACATGAAGGTCAAGGCCAATCGCACCCAAAAATTATCAGCTGAGCGCCAGACCATGAACTATCTTCCATGAAGTTTGAAGACGATCCGATCAAAATTACTCAAAAAAATAAGGGTTTTGTCGATTCCCCTGATTTGCGACAGTGACCTTGACCTTTGACCTTGACCTTCAAAATTTTATGCCTGAAAAGGACTCCATAGCCTCTGATATGCAAGTTACAAAATTTCCAATGAAAACTGTGGTCTGCCAGAATTTTTTTTTCGTGATTACAGACAAACAAACAAACAAACAAAAAAATAAAAAAAATAAAAAAAAACATACAGACTGACAACATATCTTGCAAAAACTTCGTTTTGGCAAGATAAAAATGTGGGTGTTCTAAAGCTTTAGACCGGTAGTGTATATATATATATATATATTATATATATATATATATAATATATATAATATATATATGTATATGTAGATTGTGAGAGGAATATCAATAGGGTGGGGCGCGTTGGAAAGTGAGAGAGATGGTAAGTGGAGGAGTATGGTGCTCAGGGCAGAAGCTTGGTACTGTTCGACCTCACCTCTTAAAAAGGAAGAGAAGAAGAAGAAGACGAAAAAAAGAAGAAGTGTTCTCGGTCAATTTTACGTTTTGTTACCTTCCGCACCGAAGTGGAAAGAGGTTATGTTTTCACTCCTTTCTGTTTGTTACTTGCAAAATCAAAGATTTTCAAGTATATTGATCAGTCAATTTTGTTATTCTCTCTGTCTGTCTGTCTATCCTGTCTGTCTTCCTGTCTGTCTATCCTGTCTGTCTATCCTGTCTGTCTATCCTGTCTGTCTATCCTGTCTGTCTATCCTGTCTGTCTGTCATCCTGTCTGTCTGTCTGTTTGTCGCCTACAGGTCACAATTTTAAACTGATATTCACGAAACTTCACCACATGGTAGAGTTTTTCATAAGGAAGAAGCCTGTGTTTTTTAGGGTCAAAAGGTCAACATAGGCCAAAGGTCAACAACTTAGGTGAGATTTCTAAAATCCTCAATTTTTATCCGATTGACTTGAAATTTGAAGAGGATTTATATTTCAGGTCATTGAATTAAACTCACAAGTATTTTTGAGGTCAATGTAGACCAAAAGCGTCAACATAGGCCCAAGGTCAACAACTAAGTGGTATTTCTAAAATCCTCAATTTTCATCCAATTGAATTGAAATTTGAAGAGGATTTATATTTCATGTCACTGAATTCAATCAGCCAATTCGTTTTTGAGGTCAACATCGACCAAAAGGTCAACATAGGCCAAGTTCAACAACTAGGAGGTATTTCAAAATCTTCAATTTTCGTCTCATTGACTTGAAATTTGAAGAGGATTATATTTAAGGTTATTGAAGTCAATCAGCCAATTAGTTTTGAGGTCAACATCGACCAAAAGGTCAACATAGCCCAAGTTCAACAACTCAGGAGGTATTTCTAAAATCCTCAATTTTTGTCTCATTGAGTTGAAATTTGAAGAGGATTTGCATATCTGGTCACTGAATTCACCACCAATTATTTTCGAGATCAACATTGACCCAAAGAGACACACTCGACCGCATTTCTAAAATTGTCAATTTTAATCGATTGACTTGAAATTTGAAGAGATTGCATATTTGGGCATTGAATTCACCACCAATTATTTTTGAGGTCAAATTTGTTTTATGGATTTTGCAAGTATCGTGCTCTGCACGACATCTTCTTGTTTGTTTGTCTGTTCTGCTTGTCTGTCTGTGTGCAGGTATCTCAAAAAGTTGTGGACGGATTCGGATTAAATTTGGTGTACAGTTGATATGTGACAAGGACGAACTGATTAGATTTCAGTGAAATCCGAATCCGGATCCGGCTACTATAATTTTTTCGTGATTCTTCACCATTGAGAGATGGGGCTAAAAATGACACATAGAACGATATCTCAAAAGTTGTGGACGGATTCGGACGAAACTCGATGGACAGGTTGGTGTATAACAATGACGAATTGATTCGATATTGGTGAAGATCCGGATCCGGATTTGAGAATTATTTAATTGTTAAAGTGATTTCTTCACCAATGAGAGAGAGGGCAAAAACGATATATTGCATGATATTTCAAAAATGCATTGGGCCCCGATATGTTCTCTTGGATCATATGCATTTGCATATGTATCAGTTTTCAATTCCATTGTCTTGGGAGGACCGTTTTGCCAGTTTTAGCTGGTCTGTTAGTTTCTCAGCTTTTGGTGTAACAACTTTCTTTATTACTTTGGATGTTTTGTTAGATTAATCATGTCGATGTCGTTGGTCATCGATAACCTGCTTTTAAAACTCAAGAGATAAATGGAACAAAAGGGGATTGGGGGTGGGGGGGGGGCAGCAGGGAGACTATCTTCCTGAAAGACACCTCAATGTATTTTTGACATCATTTCTTTGGCAATAACATTTTGTATATTTACTCTTATCTACAGACAAATGTGAGGTAAGTTGTTGTAAGTTTACTTCAACAGCCCAACAGATGCTTCCTAATGCCCATCAGAATGCATAACACATGATGCAACCAACCGGGCTGTCCTGTGTTTGATCATTTGTGGCACATAGTGCACACGCCTTGTCATTTAAAAGGGAAGATACCCACCTCACGGCAGCATCTTCTTTGGTACACCCTTTGAAGCATAGTGATTGGTGCACCTGGAAGGCTACGATGTATTTATTTATTTATTTATTTTGGTCTTTGTTGATTGAGCTTGCGTGATCTGGAGGGTGGATTGCACTTTTACAAGTTTACAATATCTTGCGAATTTTTTATTTTTAAGGAGTTTAACTTGCATTTCATTCTGATTTGGTCTTGAGGCAAATTGTGAGTTCGCATCCTGTCATTGTCCATTCCTCATCTTCCACAGCAGGAGGTGAGTCCGAAAGAATGCAAGTTGCTCCGTGAGCTGGAAGTGCTGAGAGCCAAGGAGAAATGTGAGAAGTTGCGGAAAGAACGTGAGATGCAGGAGAGAGCCCGTGTGGCAAAAGAAGAAAATCTGAAGAAAGAGCACGAAGAAGAGAGGCTGAAAAGGGAAAAGGTAAAGAAAAAAAGAGGAACAAATACAGACAGCGTGAAGAAGAAAATTTGCAGAAAGAGAGACATGAAAGAATTATGAAGGAGTTGCAGGCAAGTAAGGAAGAAGAGGATATGTTACGGAAAGAACTTGAGGCGAAGATAAGTTGAAAAAGGAGAGTCAGCAGAGCTCCCTACCACCTAGACCATGAGCACCGAATGAGAGGTGATGTGGGAAAAGTGAGGAATAAAAGGGAAGAGCAAGAGCAAAGAAAAGAAGAGGAGGAGCTTGAGATGAAGAAGAAGATGGAGGAGTTGAGAGGAAAGATGGAGGAGTTGAGAGAAGAAGATGGAGGAGTTGGAGAGGAAAAGATGGAGGAGTGGAGAGGAAGAAGATGAGAGTTGGAGAAGGAAGAAGATGAGGAGTTGGAGAGGAGAAGATTGAGGAGTTGGAGAGGAAGAGATTGAGGAGCTTAAGAGAGAGGAGCTAGAGTTGGGAGGAAAAAAAGGAGGATCTGGAGTTGGAAAGGAAGAAGAGGAGGAGCTGGAGTTGGAAAGTAAAAGGAGGAGGAAGCTGGAGCTTGAAAGGACAACGAGCAAAAGAGCAACGCAGAGAAGAGGTTAAAAGTGTGTTGACCACCTTCTCAGATCAGACAAACCTATGTCTGAGCCATAATCATTGAGGTAGTTCTGAATATTTATGGAATCTTTGAATCTTTTTATATTTATTGAATGACTGCCACTGATGTAAACAAAATCAACTCGATCTTCTTTGATTCAATGCTTGACTCGATTCTTCTTTTGTTTAATTGTTTCCGACCAACACCTGCTCGGGTCGGTGCAGGATGACGGACCTCTGCTGAACCACACCGTGAGTTCAAGAAGGACCAAGTATTGAGATTATGGAATGGACCTGAAAGCGATGACTCTACGGATGACGAAAGTAAACCCGCAAACCCATACCTTTTGGGCTAGAGGTGAATTTTGCAGCCTTTGAGGATGCCTCTTTACTTATTCTTTACTTTTTTGTTGCCTCAAAGAAATCTGAATATTTTATCTCGTTTCTTGTTGTGTTGCTCGTGTTGTCAATAAACGTATTTTGTCTGTATATAGTCTGTGGGCTAGACAGGGCTACCATGCACCCTCCCCTACTCTACTGGTTGTATGCTTCTGTCCCCGGGATTACCTGGGGTGAGAAAAAATAGTTAACATGAAATATCTTGGGATGGAATTGTACGTTAACACTATGGTAGGTACCCACAATCACGTGAAGTGATCCCATAATCGTGTGAATGATTTTCGTACTCCGAGGTCAGCAAAATGTTGTCTATCTGGAGAGATATCTGAAAGTGTTAATTTGTTTTTGCGGGTGGGTCCCATATATATCTCTCCAGTCCCGCGATAAACGGGGGATGACTGTATTCCATTTTATGTTGTTAGTATGTATTCCATTTTATGTTGTAAGTATGTATTCCATTTTTTGTTGTAAGTATGTATTCCTTGGCAATACGCGACTTTCAAAATGACTTCATCCACCCAGATTGCTCGGCGCATCTGCACAGAAACCCCTCGTATTGAGGTCCATCGGGACGTCCTGGATGTTTGTCATGCTTGTCAGATAAGGATTGTTGTATGAAACGGCTCCCAAACTTTTTGTAAATGTACCTGCGAGAAAGGGGTGTGCCTCTGTACAACGAACGAGTTGGATAACTTCCTGATCAACTTGTTCCGGTAAAAGCGCCCGGCGACCTGACAAAAAAAGTTTACCGCTTAGCTTTGTACCATTTCAGGTTATTCACTGGACTTGAACTGCTTAAATTTCAGTAAAAACTGGAATAAACCAATGTCACCCGTAGGGTGATCCGTATCTTGCCAAAAGGTGACCACGTGTGACTTCTTTAAGGTCACACTGAGGTGAACAGAGCTGCTATCCACCAGGAGCGACTCCTTGAGGAATATCTGCCTACGAGAGATTCCGATGAGAATCGTTCTACAGAGTAACCATGAAAAATATGCGTTTGCCTCATAACGTCACCAAATCACGTCATAATGTCTCAAGCTTGATATATCTAGAAAGCACTCATCGAGGTGTTCAATTTGAGGTACTACACGATATGGTTCCTAAAACTTGAAAATTTGACCTTGGGGTCAAATATGTTTGACCTTAGGCGTTAACATGAAGGTCAAGGCCAATCGCCACCAAAATTAATCAGCTGAATGCCAGACCATGAACTATATTCCCATGAAGTTTGAAGACGATCCGATCAAATTACTCCAAAAAATAAGGGTTTCGTCGACTCCCTGATTTGCGACAAAGTGACCTTGACCTTTGACCTTGACCTTCAAAATTTTATGCGCTGAACGGGACCTCTATAGGCCTCTGATATGCGAAGTTACAAAAATTTCCAATGAAAACTGTGCTCTGCAGAGTGATTTATACGTGATTACAGATAAAAAAGTAAAAAACAACAACAAAAAAAACACATGAAGGTCAAGGCCAATCGCCACCAAAATTATCAGCTGAGCGCCAGACCATGAACTATCTTCCCATGAAGTTTGAAGACGATCCGATCAAAATTACTCAAAAAAATAAGGGTTTTGTCGATTCCCCTGATTTGCGACAGTGACCTTGACCTTTGACCTTGACCTTCAAAATTTTATGGCCTGAAAGGGACCTCCATAGGCCTCTGATATGCGAAGTTACAAAAATTTCCAATGAAAACTGTGGTCTGCAGAATTTTTTTTTTCGTGATTACAGACAAACAAACAAACAAACAAAAATAAAAAAAAATAAAAAAAACATACAGACTGACTAACATATCTTGCAAAAACTTCGTTTTGGCAAGATAAAAATGTGGGTGTTCTAAGCTTTAGACCGGTAGTGTATATATATATATATATATTATATATATATATATATATATATAATATATATATATATGTATATGTAGATTGTGTGAGGAGGAATATCAATAGGTGGGGGCGGTTGAAAGGGAGAGAGATGGTAAGTGGAGGAGTATGGTGCTCAGGGCAGAAGCTTGGTACTGTTCGACCTCACCTCTTAAAAAGGGAAGAGAAGAAGAAGAAGACGAAAAAGAAGAAGAAGTGTTCTCGGTCAATTTTTACGTTTTGTTACCTCCGCCACCGAAGGTGAAAGAGGTTATGTTTTCACTCCTTTCTGTTTGTTACTTGCAAAATCAAAGATTTTTCAAGTATATTGATCAGTCAATTTTGTTATTTTCTCTGTCTGTCTGTCTATCCTGTCTGTCTATCCTGTCTGTCTATCCTGCCTGTCTGTCTGGTCTATCCTGTCTGTCTGTTCTATCCTGTCTGTCTGTCTGTTGTCGCCTACAGGTCACAATTTTAACCGATATTCACGAAACTTCACCACATGGTAGAGTTTTCATAAGGAAGAACCTGTTGTTTTTTAGGGTCAAAAGGTCAACATAGCCAAAGGTCAACAAACTTAGTGAGATTTCTAAAATCCTCAATTTTTATCCGATTGACTTGAAATTTGAAGAGGATTTATATTTCAGGTCATTGAATTAAACTAGCCAAGTATTTTTGAGGTCAATGTAGACCAAAAGGTCAACATAGGCCCAAGGTCAACAACTAAGGTGGTATTTCTAAAATCCTCAATTTTCATCCAATTGAATTGAAATTTGAAGAGGATTTATATTTCATGTCACTGAATTCAATCAGCCAATTCGTTTTTGAGGTCAACATCGACCAAAAGGTCAACATAGGCCCAAGTTCAACAACTAAGGAGGTATTTCTAAAATCTTCAATTTTCGTCTCATTGACTTGAAATTTGAAGAGGATTTATATTTAAGGTTATTGAAGTCAATCAGCCAATTAGTTTTTGAGGTCAACATCGACCAAAAGGTCAACATAGGCCCAAGTTCAACAACTCAGGAGGTATTTCTAAAATCCTCAATTTTTGTCTCATTGAGTTGAAATTTGAAGAGGATTTGCATATCTGGTCACTGAATTCAACCACCAATTATTTTCGAGATCAACATTGACCCAAAGGACAACATCGACCGCATTTCTAAAATTGTCAATTTTAATCCGATTGACTTGAAATTTGAAGAGGATTTGCATATTTGGTCATTGAATTCAACCACCAATTATTTTTGAGGTCAAATTTGTTTTATGGATTTTGCAAGTATCGTGCTCTGCACGACATCTTCTTGTTTGTTTGTCTGTCTGCTTGTCTGTCTGTGTGCAGGTTATCTCAAAAAGTTGTGGACGGATTCGGATTAAATTTGGTGTACAGGTTGGATATGTGACAAGGACGAACTGATTAGATTTCAGTGAAGATCCGAATCCGGATCCGGCTACTATAATTTTTTTTCGTGATTCTTCACCATTGAGAGATGGGGCTAAAAATGACACATAGAACGATATCTCAAAAAGTTGTGGACGGATTCGGACGAAACTCGATGGACAGGTTGGGTGTATAACAATGACGAATTGATTCGATATTGGTGAAGATCCGGATCCGGATTTGAGAATTATTTAATTGTTAAAGTGATTCTTCACCAATGAGAGAGAGGGCCAAAAACGATATATTGCATGATATTTCAAAAATGCATTGGGCCCCGATATGTTCTCTTGGATCATATGCATTTGGCATATGTATCAGTTTTCAATTCCATTGTCTTGGGAGGACCGTTTTGCCAGTTTTAGCTGGTCTGTTAGTTTCTCAGCTTTTTGGTGTAACAACTTTCTTTATTACTTTGGATGTTTTGTTAGAGGTTAGATCATGTCGATGTCGTTGGTCATCGATAATCCTGCTTTTAAAACTCAAGAGATAAATGGAACAAAAAGGGGATTGGGGTGGGGGTGGGGGCAGCGGGGACTATTTCCTGAAAGACACCGATGTATTTTTGACATCATTTCTTTGGCAATAACATTTTGTATATTTACTCTTATCTACAGACAAATGTGAGGTATGTTGTTGTAAGTTTACTTCAACAGCCCAACAGATGCTTCCTAAGTGCCCATCAGAATGCATAACACATGATGCAAACCAACCGGGCTGTCCTGTGTTTGATCATTTGTGGCACATAGTGCACACGCCTTGTCATTTAAAAGGGAAGATACCCACCTCACGGCAGCATCTTCTTTGGTACACCCTTTGAAGCATAGTGATTGGGTGGCACCTGGAAGGGCTACGATGTATTTATTTATTTATTTATTTTGGTCTTTGTTGATTGAGCTTGCTGGAATCTGGAGGGTGGGATTGCACTTTTACAAGTTTACAATATCTTCGGAATTTTTTATTTTTAAGGAGTTTAACTTGCATTTCATTCTGATTTGGTCTTGAGGGCAAATTGTGAGTTCGCATCCTGTCATTGTCCATTCCTCATCTTCCACAGCAGGAGGGTGAGTCCGAAAGAATGCAAGTTGCTCGTGAGCTGGAAGTGCTGAGAGCCAAGGAGAAATGTGAGAAGTTGCGGAAAGAACGTGAGATGCAGGAGAGAGCCCGTGTGGCAAAAGAAGAAAATCTGAAGAAAGAGCACGAAGAAGAGAGGCTGAAAAGGGAAAAGGTAAAGAAAGAAAAGGAGGAACAAATACTAAGACAGCGTGAAGAAGAAAATTTGCAGAAAGAGAGACATGAAAGAATTATGAAGGAGTTGCAGGCAAGTAAGGAAGAAGAGGATATGTTACGGAAAGAACTTGAGGCGAAGATAAAGTTGAAAAAGGAGAGTCAGCAGAGGCTCCGTACCAACCTAGACCATGAGCACCGAATGAGAGGTGATGTGGGAAAAGTGAGGAATAAAAGGGAAGAGCAAGAGCAAAGAAAGAAGAGGGAGGAGCTTGAGATGAAGAAGAAGATGGAGGAGTTGGAGAGGAAGAAGATGGAGGAGTTGGAGAGGAAGAAGATGGAGGAGTTGGAGGAGAGAAGATGGAGGAGTGGAGAGAGAAGATGGAGAGTGGAGAGGAAGAAGATGGAGGAGTTGGAGAGAGGAAGAAGATGAGGAGTTGGAGAGGAAGAAGATTGAGGAGCTTAGAGAGAGGAGCTAGATTGGAGAGGAAAAAGAGGAAGGAGCTGGAGTTGGAAAGGAAGAAGAGGGAGGAGCTGGAGTTGGAAAGTAAGAAGAGGGAGGAGCTGGAGCTTGAAAAGGACAGACGAGCAAAAGAGCAACGCAGAGAAGAGGTTAAAAGTGTGTTGACCACCTTCTCAGATCAGACAAACCTCATGTCTGAGGCCATAATCATTGAGGTAAGTTCTGAATATTTATGGAATCTTTGAATCTTTTTATTATTATTTATTGAATGACTGCCACTGATGTAAACAAAAATCAACTCGATCTTCTTTGATTCAATGCTTGACTCGATCTTCTTTTGTTTAATTTTTCTTCGACCAACACCCATGCTTGCGGGGTCGGTGCAGGATGACGGACCTCTGCTGAACCACACCCGTGAGTTCAAGAAGACCAAGGTATTGGAAGATTATGGAATGGACCTGAAAAGCGATGACTCTACGGATGACGAAAGTAAACCCCGCAAACCCATACCTGCTTGGGCTAGAGGTGAATTTTGCAGCCTTTTTGAGGATGCCTCTTTTACTTATTCTTTATCTTTTTGTTGCCTCAAAGAAATCTGAATATTTTATCTCGTTTCTTGTTGTGTTGCTCGTGTTGTCAATAAACGTATTTTGATGCTGTATTATAGTCTGTGGGCTAGACAGGGCTACCATGCACCCTCCCCGGTACTCTACCTGGTTGGTATGTTTCTGTCCCCCGGGATGTCCTGGGTGAGAAAAAAGATGTTAACATGAAATATCTTGGGATGGAATTGTACGTTAGACACCTTATTGGTAGGTACCCACAATCACGTGAAGTGATCCCATAATCGTGTGAAGTGATTTTCGTACTCCGAGGTCAGCAAAATGTGTCTATCTGGAGAGATATCTGAAAGTGTTAAATTTTTGTTTTTGCGGGTGGGTCCCATTTATCAATCAACTTGCTATCTCTTGCCAAGCTAGCGTTCCTTATCAACCGTTTCGTTGAAGTGCTTGCTTGAGTGCTTAAGCCACTTGGTGAGCGCTCTACGAGCTGCTTGGTTGTTCGTTTGCAAGGCGTGGCGATACACGGCGAAAGTAGCTGCACTGTCGCTCTGCAAAATACAACCTAAAATACATCGATCGACGAACAAATTTCAGACCCCACCCCGCCTGCGCGGTGTCATGTGAGGTATGGTGAAGTGAGTGACTTAGGTCCGAGAGCGACGTGGTGAGGTCCGAGTGAGCCATGTAAGGTCAAGTGACCGACGTGGGAAGGTGAAGTGAATGACAAGGTATTATGTACGCAGTTCGGAAGAGGCAGGGGGAGGGGTGACATGGGAGGAGGGGACCCGGCATTGCCTCGGAAATGCTGAGTACCTTTGTTCGTATATAAATAATCAGAAGAAGTCCTGTTGATTTGATTGAAAAATTTGATGAAGTGTTTGCTTTGATTAATTATTTGGCGTTGTGATTGCATGACTGTTCAGATGAATGTTCATCAGGAATGCACATTTGAGACACCATTGAACAGGCAATTGAATACTCTTTAAAATGATATACAACAATCAACAAACAGTATATTCAAAATGAGACAGGAGGGTGCTAAGCAACCATCTATCTATATATTACAAAACTCTCATCTTGTATGTATGTATGTATGTTCCCGAAATACAGCCATAACGGTACACGATAGCGCAAAAATTTTCAGACCACCTTACTCACCATTCTCCTGCAGTGTGCAGTATCAAGTTTCGTTCAAATCTGGCAACGAAAAAAATTATTCAAAAAATCAATTCCCGATTCAGTCAAGTACTCTTCGGGATTATTTGATCAATGCAAACAACCTCAGCGGTATAGTTCGCTGGAGCTATCTTTTTTTTTTTCTTAAATGATTTTTTTTCATCAACGCGCTGTCACAACGGGAACCCAAAGGGTTCACGAGTCATCTAGTATCCCCTAAATTTCAGAGTTCGAAAATCGCTTCACGTGGTTATTGGTACCTATAAAGCAGGTGTCTAAAGTACAATTCCAACCAAGATATTTCATGTTAACATCTTTTTTTTCTCACCAAGGACTTCACAAGGGCCAGAAATATACCAACCAAGTAGAGTACTTGGTGGGGGGGGGTGTGTTGGGGTGCACGGTGTGGCCCTGTCCAGCACAACAGGGCGAGTATGGTGCAGTCGTTGGAGAGGAAAGGGGAGAAAATAATGAAGGGGTGGAAGGAAGAGACATTTAAGGGGTACGCCATCAAGTGTTGGTGATCAACCCACCATCTTGCATCGTAATTCGTAGGTTTCCTGACGTGGTGTTTGGAGTTTTCCCTTTTGACCTCAAGTGGTCTTTCATGGACCACCATTTAGACGACCAGATTTCTCCATAAAATGTCCCATTGACTGCGGATAGAAACCCCAAGAGTTCCGGGAAGTAAATTTCTCGAAGATCAATGGTTGTCTTTGTCTAAACTCCAACGTGAAGTCCTGTGTTGTCTGCTGTCTTTGTCCTTATCTGTGTGTCACCTCTTCCAAGAGCCTTAGAATCTGTATCCATACTAATAAATGTGTGTGTGTGTGTGTGTGTGTGTGTGTGTGTGTGTGCACGTGTGCGTGCATGCGTCAGTGTGTCTCCTCCATAACTCCAAAACCATAAAACCTAGCAGCCTGAAACTTTGCACCCCCCTAAATGTTAGGGTTAATTCAAACACCCCTTTTGAAGATAATTATCGGCCTTATTTAATTATATCCTTCATCAGGCGATCCTCGGCCACCTCACTCTGGGGTCTTAAGGCGTTTAATGAGTAACCTCGCTGAGGTCCGAAGCCGCCATGTTTTTTGGCCTGCTCAACCACACCTTAACTTGGAACAGGCCGCAATGATTTCTTTAACATCGTTTTTTTTTTCTTTCACTTTCCTCACTCATATTATCGAATGAATACCTGTTCATCATATCATAGCTATGAATCGTTGTGTACATCGCTTTTGTAAGTACTATAGTTTTCAAATTAGGAGATTGGAGCGATTTCATGCATTATATGATGTGATTTTCCATGACCAACTCTCATGGACTAATTAAAGTATATCATCAAAATGTTGTTTTGGTTTTGAGGATCGGATATCGTCCGGACTAAATAAGTGTCGAAATCTGATGATTTAAAGAAATAATGAGTCTGATAACTAAGCTGATGTACCAATTTACTTTAAGCAAGCAAGGTTATGTTCCCTCCTCCTCCATACATACACAAGAAAATGTGAAATTTCCTAACCATTAAACTTACCTTTTGCTACTGTTTGGAGAATTATATTGGGTAAACAAAAAATTTAGGAACTTAACAAAATTAACTAGCTTCATTGAGCTACATGATTGAATGCATTCATTGCTAGATCTCGTGCCTTGTTCCCCAGAGGGACTGCCGATCCATAGCGTCTGCCAGATCTGTCGATATTTTTGGAGGTTACGTGAGGTGCGCTCCAGGGAATCAAAGCAAATCTGGTGAAAAACAGACGTTTTAAAAAAAAAAATTATAATGTTTGTGCGGACCCTGAACCGATGTACCACGTGACGCGTACACAGACGAGCAGGCAACATGGCGGATTAACTGCAATGTTTATTTCACGGGCGATTGAACTTTGCGATGTCTCCACCATCCTGGCCAAGTGGTTCGCGCTCCGCCGCCCCGGCCGAGTGCTTCGCGCTCCGCCGCCCCGGCCGAGTTGTGAACTAACACCCGATTTCTGAATCGTTTGCCGGATTAACGTGTTTTCTAAATTGCCGAGCCAATTCTTTTTTTCCACCCGTCACACGCAACTGTTTATTAAGATTAATGTTTGTGAACATATACATGAGACATCGATATAAATGCATCGTCGTTTTTCGGTGAAAGCTCCTCAAGGTTTTTGGGTTGTATACTGCACGTACTGCAGTCGGTAATCACACTGGACTCATAACCTGCCGATTCCTGAAAAATTGCTGATATCGCGCAAGCACTTGTGTGTGTGTGTGTGTGTGGTGTGTGTGTGTGTGTGTGTGTGTGTGTGTGTTCATAAAGCATAACTCGCTCCCTCCCCTCTCTCTGTCCCATCCTTGCTCTACCCCTCCCAATACAGTGCAGCACCCTCCTCCCACCTCTCTCATTCTCCCTCCCCTCTCTGTCTCTGGACATACCGGACAGTGTTTGTGTCTGGGAAGGGTTCGTCTCCGGACGTTCCTGGAAGGGTTTGTCTCTGGTCGTGTCCGAGCGGTGTTTGTCTCTGGCCAGCTTGGTTCGGCCGCATCCGGGCGGTGTTTGTCTCCGCATGCGTCCGGGCGGTAATTAACGCTACACCGCACGTCTGGCCTTCCCTTCCCCCACCCCTTCTCTCTCCTCTCTCTCCCTCTTTCCTCCTCTTTTTCTCCCTCCCCCCTTTAATATTCCCGTCAGTGAAGCGACAGGTGGTATTTGCTTGCAATAAATAAATAAACAATACAAACCATGTTTTAATGACAGCGTTTAGTGTTTCTGAAAAAGTTCACGGCAATCACGACTGACACATGAACATTCCATGTGCTTGAACAATGCGATAATTAAATCATTGTGACATTGGGGAGTATCCCCGCCCTCGGGGTGAGAGTACCCTTCTCGGCGCACCTTCGGTGGGTTACAGCACTGCTGTTCAGTCTTGGAAATGCACTTTATCATTTTTGTCATTTTTGAAAGAAATTTTATTGATCACAACACATCACACTCAATATCATCAGATAAAGGAAGATTATTTGTAACACCGGCTACCACTAATGGTGCCGCTATTTCCACTAAACGTCAATTTTGGAGTTTCGGTCACATCGACGTTTGCTCCATTGTAGTAAGATTCTCGCAGTGATGATACAAACCGATTTGGTATGAGGCTTCCAACAACACCGGGAATGTTTTTCCTTGCCAAGTTAAATACGTCATCTCGGGCAGCTCAAATGGACTAAAGTTTTCTATCTCGAGTATAATTGTCTTCTAAATAGATGCACCTTCAAAGTCCCTCTGATGAACGAGGAAACGGCATGGCATCATTGTTATCAATGGAAATGTCCTCGTCTCCTTTCCCCCAGGTTCTCCGCTCAAGCAAGCTGTCGTGCACGGTTACTACAACCCTCCTGATCTGGACAGCATGTACTTCACCGAACCGCTCAGCCTCGAGGAGATGTTTCTCTACAGAAAGCCGCGTTTCCTGAAGCGCACCTCCTCGGCCTGCTGGAACTCTCCGCCGATGTTCGGAAACAAGCCGGTCACCTCCGTGTTGAAACATCGTCTCCCTGATCGGCCCGGTTTGTTGAAGTGACGCAGGTTGCGGACCCTTCAAGGAATTGTTTTTACCTCTGCAGGGATTTTTATTTTGTACACGAGTTTTTCTTCTGTCGTCAGATTTTAGAAACTTAGCTTTGTACTTTATTTAGTTATCGGCATTCTTTGTTTTTTCCTTTTTTCCATTTGTTGAATCAGTGTTTATTCTCATTTAAATAGATCTTTAAGTCCATTGTAAAGGGGAGACTAAATTGCCGTAAATAAAGCTTGGATCCGTTCTCTTCCCCATCCTTTTTCACTTGATTCTCTTCCTACCGGATGTTTAGGCGAGTCAAATTATTTGATGCACGAACTTGTCTAAAACGGTCCCCGTAACCTGTTTAAGGCGATACAAGGCCAGGTGGAAACTCGTTTTACTCGGAAACTCGGCCAGGTGGAAACCATAACCTGATTAGACGTCTATCCCTTGTCGTTCAATGACTGTTGTCATTTCCCCAAAGTCGGATATATATATTTTTTCATTTGTCGAGTTCCTCGTATTATGGACGTTCGCTTTTGTGAAAGTGTGAAACGAAACCTGTTATATTCACAGTGTATTCTTCCTGGAAGGAGAGGAAGTCGATTTTCCCAGGATAGTGAAATATCCTCGCTGGTTAACAAAACTTGGTTGGGTTTTGTTAACGAGCTATCACAGGTTATGTTAACCAGGCGTTTGTGTTTCGCAGTACGAGTTTGAATTCCCCCTCCCCCCCTCCACCCCCCACCCTATGATTGCATTTGAAACCCATTCTGGAGATTTTGTTTAGAATGAGACACTCTTGTGGATTTGTACGTGACTGGAAGGGAAATTATGACGAGTGAGGTGATGCAGTGCTTCGGCCAGGAGCCTGTCGCGGTTTCACAGGTCACTTTGACGAGTGCCAAAGTTAAACGTTTAGCTTAAAGCTTCCGGTTTATCCCTTTAGACGTTGACATTGCCGTCGGGCCGATCGCCATGGCCCGGTCTGCGCTGCTGGTAAGTTCTTTTAACCAAATACGTGAAGTCGAAGACCACTCGACCTGCGGAGGGCCGCTTGTTTGGCTCCGAGTACTCTCCGCCTTGCATCATTCAAGGAACGTTCTCTTATTTCCTTTGGGCCAAGTGAGGGCTTCGGTCATTTATCTGCGGCGTCTTCATGGGAATGGCGCGGTCCAAAATTCAATCTGCCGTCAGCGTGAAGAGGTCTGTAATCCATTCGTGCTGCATTTCTGTTAACCTCTTCACACATTGGTCTCTTGGTCTAGTTGGCACAACTGGGTCTTGACTTTCGGATCAGTGGTTGAGTAAGTGCTGTAAAAAAAAAAATTGCTAATTCTTTTGACGATCCTTTCTGTATTCAGACCCGATGTACATTTTTCTCCACCACCTATGTTGGATTTTTCTTCCCAGATATTCCTTTTTCTCTGACACATCCCCCTCTCCCCTCCCCCCCCCCACCCATAATTACACCCACCTCCTGCAGTTTGTTTTTGGTTGTATATGAATCATTCGTTTGTGTTTTATTGTTATTAAATGTTGCTGCGACATATATTCTGAACTCATTTTAAATTGCATGCTATTGCTGGAAGGATGCACCGAATTTTATTCTCCATCAAATCGAATAAAGCATCCCTGTGCATGATGGGCCAGATGGCCATTTCATGGTAAAGCATCATCAGATACACCTACATCAGATTAAAAAAGAAAAAAAATTACATTCTTCCTTTTGCGCACATGCTCACTCGCG
The DNA here is from genome assembly GCA_035128595.1 of Eptatretus atami. NCBI lineage: Eukaryota > Metazoa > Chordata > Myxini > Myxiniformes > Myxinidae > Eptatretus > Eptatretus atami. The sequence goes on from CM068968.1 coordinate 52,795,846, forward strand.
CCGATGATTCAAATTGATCCCATCACAATCGAGAAGCGAATTGGGTAACAGGTGGCAGGCGTGGTGCGGAACGACATGGTTAGGAAGGCCGAGGGCATGGTGGGGGAGGTGTGGACAGGTGAGGAGTAATGTTCTGAATAAGAAATCAGAAAATTACGAACATCGATCAGCATTTTGAGTTTGGATGTTGTGGATATGCTTGTTATGCTGAAGCATTATTGAGTTCTCGCACAAAAGACGTGATTAGTAGACGATATACAAATTCAGTTAATGGTGAAATGGTATCTAACAGCTCGGTACGTGTGACACAATGCAGGGCATCCTGCTTTTGCTAAGTGACTGAAACATACATATGTTCCACGTACCTGCACATTCGTTTGGGAATGAATTTTCGATGCAGTCAGGTTCAGTGCCTTGCCTTGTGTAGATGTCAGAGTTAATCCCCCCCCTCCTCCTTCCTCTCCCTCTCATGATCAAACCACCAATTCGCAATGTTGGTTGGCCTGCTTGTTCCCATCTGAGCACTTCGCTCCTGATGCAGGGATCTCAAGTTCAAATCCCACACACTGTGTTGGTTTTCCCTTTGTCGAATGTAATGTATTTACTAAAATTCGTATCAAAATACACTTTCTATCTCTCGTCATGCCGTTGTTGTGTATACAAGTACAAGGTCATCCATGATCGCTAATTGGACAAGTTTATTCATTATTTAATGAAACTTCTCTTCTCAAAACCCAGAGAAATTCCCAGTGACGACCATAGGAGTTCAGGTGTGTGTTTCATACGTGCAGGGAGAGGAGGTGAAGGAGAACATTTTGAGATGAGAGAAGAGTGGAGCGAAAGGGGTTACCTATTTCAAACGAGGAGAGATGTGTATGGAACATGAGGGGTGGGGGTCAATAATTCCATTATATTTGTGGACGTAATATAAAGATAGCCACTATCGTTGGAGAGCGATTAATTATTGAACGTATCTTGCAACAATCTCTGGAGTGAAACATCTCCATGAAGATTCATGTCAGGCCCGTCGCCAGGATTTCCCAAGGAGGGTACGAATCCAGAAAACCGAACAATGTTTATTGGCCCAGCAATACAATGGGCCTGGATAGGTGGGTGGGGGGGGGGTCTTGGGGTACCATGCCCCCTGGAAAATTTTAAATGATGGGCTTCAATACAATCATTTCCCGCATTCTCGAGACTTTGGGATTGGAATATCTCATGGGGTTGACAAATTTTCAATGGTTTTATCAAGCTTGAAAACAAACAATCCATCATCACATTCCGATCTGCATTTCCATTGTTAGACATGTACAAATTGTGGACATACCTGCGTTCATCAAAAGTTCTGTTCGTCTCGCCCCGAAGGGGATGCGAGATTATTGCAGTCTGTGTCTGTGTCCATCAATTTTCGCTTTAAAAATGTTTTTCTCTGCAACCGCGTGTCCGATCGAATAAAAACTTTAAACATAGGAGGGATTCCCCATGGAGAATATTATATTTCTAACTCTGATATCATAGGTCATCTGGTATGGCAGCCATATTGGATTAAAGGAAAAAAAGTTGGATATCATTTTCCCTAAAACCGCTCAACGAAAAAGATTGAAACTTGGCCTGATGTCATCAACTCCCCATGGGGTATATAGGACAATAACGATGATGTCATCGGTGAAGTATTCCAGCCATAAGTGGTTGAATTGAAATCCTCATCCAAAAATCTTAAACTTCACATATCTGATCTATGACCCGATGTGAGTGAATAATTAAATTTATGATGTCATAGGTCACATGGTATGGCAGCCATATTGGATTAAAGGACAAAATTTGGACATTTTCTCTGAAACCGCTCAACGAATAAAATTGAAACTTGGCCTTATGTCATCAACACCCAATGGGGTATTTAGGGTGATAACGATGACATCATCGGTGAAGTATTCCAGCCATAATTGGTTGCATTGAAATTCTTATCCAATAATCAAACTTCATATATCGATCCATGACCAGATGTGAGTGAATAATTAAATTTAGGACTCATAACCCATGCCAAGAAACTATGTGACATAGCGTACATGGATGATATGGGTATATGGGCCATGATAGCATTGGGCCGTGATAGTAGAGTGGTCAGTTAACGATGGTATTTTTGTTCAGAATGAAACCGCGAGGTGAGACTATGTACTCTACGAGCGCCACTCTAGTTATCTACGAGCAAATACCACCCATCACTTCGCTGACGGGAATACTAAAGGGGGTGGGAGAGAGAGAGAGAGAGAGAGAGAAGAGAGGAGAGGAGAGAGAGAAGAAGAGAGAGAGTGGAGGGGAAAGGAGGGAGAGTAGAGGGCAGCGAGGGGGGGGGGGAAGGGAAGACGTGCAGTGGAGCATTAATTACGATTCATACTGTTTATAAATGCTTCTGCCTAGAATAAGTGAAGACGGAAACAAAATGGTCTGAATTCCATTTTCTACCCGTCATACTATAAACACGGCCCGGAAACAAAACGCACTGGACGCATCTGGAGCCAAAACCGTCTGGATACAAACATTGCTCGGATACATCCGAAGACAAACTCCCATCCAGACACGTCCGGAGATAAACTCCCGTCCAGACAGGAACACCACCCGGACACTAACGTAGAGAAACTCCCATCCGGACACGTCCGGAGATAAATAACATCCAGACAAGTCCGGAGACAAACACCATCCAGACATAACCGCCATCCGGATATGTCCAAACACAGAGAGGGGGAGGGAAGAATGAGAGAGGCGTGGGAGGAGGGTGCTGCACTGTATTGGGAGGGGGGTAGAGCAAGGATGGGACAAAGAGAGAGGGGTAGGGCTAGGGGAGTTAGAGAGAATATGTTATACTGTACTTTGTGAACACACACACACACACACACACACAACCTTTTATTAGTATAGATAGCATACCCTTCATCCACAATCATCTGCAATTTATATTTACTTGGGTAGATTCTCCTTGACTTTGAACATAATTACCTCCACAACCAAAGGTGGACGGAGGATATGTTTTCACCCCTGTCTATCTGTTTGTCTGTGAACAGGATATCTCAAAACATTGTGGATGGATTCAAACAATATTTGGTAGAGAGGTTGGTTGTGTGACAAGGACGAAATGATTAGATGTTGGTGACGATCCGGATCCGAATACGAGATTGAGAGATGGGACAAACACGATTCAAAATGTGGACGAGTTATGACGAAACTTGGTGGATGAGTGTATTGGGTGACGACAACAAGCCGATTAGATTTGGGTTCAGGTCCGAATCCGGATCCGGCCTCTCGGTGGGATACAAAATGTAAACTGTTCAGCCTGGAGGAGGTATGCACTCTTCCGAGTGCTGTTGTAGTTGTAAATTAAATCACAGTTCAGAAATATGCCATCGCATTCCCCACCACAGCACGAAGGTATAAAACATAATATTCAAGCTACAATTTCACAAATATCCAGATTATTCTGGAGCGGAATGCTGAATACACCTTATAAAGAGTCAAATCTAAGAGAAAAATTGACGAGATCAAATGAAGAGAGATGAGGCTGACATGAAAAGGTTGAGAATGATGTCGACTGTCCATACCATCCAGTGAAAAACTGGTGTCGTGTGATCAAAGCCACATATTGTGCTGAACCATCTTCTTATCGAATAATCTTCATCCTGCATGAATTAACATCGGTGTCATGACTTTTTATAAATTTATCCAGTGGAATGATTATAATTATTCACGTTGGAAGGAACCCGAACAAACAAAGAGCAAAGATGGAGTCATCGGAAGGAACTCAAACCAGGAAAGAGCAAAGATAGTCATCTGCAGGAACCCGATCCAGGACAGAGCAAAAATGGAGTCTTCAGGAGGAACCCCAACAAGGAAAGAGCAAAGATGGAGTCATAGAGTGGAACCCGAACAAGGAAAGAGCAAAGATGGAGTCATCGAGTGGAACCCGAACAAGGAAAGAGCAAAGATGAGTCATCGAGTGGAACCCGAACAAGGAAAGAGCAAAGACGGAGTCATCGAGTGGAACCCGAACAAGGAAAGAGCAAAGATGGAGTCATCGAAAGGAACCCGAACAAGGAAAGAGCAAAGATGGAGTCATCAAAAGGAACCCGGACAAGGAAAGGGCAAAGATGGAGTCATCGAAAGGAACCCGAACAAGGAAAGAGCAAAGACGGAGTCATCGAAAGGAACCCGAACAAGGAAAGAGCAAAGACGGAGTCATCGAAAGGAACCCGAGCAAAGACGGAGTCATCGAGTGGAACCCGAACAAGGAAAGAGCAAAACGGAGTCATCGAGTGGAACCGAACAAGGAAGAGCAAAGATGGAGTCTTCGAAAGGAACCCGAACAAGGAAAGAGCAAGATAGTCATCTGGAGGAAACCCGAACAAGGAAAGAGCAAAGATGGAGTCATCGAGTAGAACCCGGACAAGGAAAGAGCAAAGATGGAGTCAACAGGAGGAACCTGGATAGGATTCGGGTTTTAGCCACCACTCCTCTTCCCTCAAACCCTCCCAGGTATCGCATCCAGGTAACATTGAGGTACTGTTTCATAAAAACACGTTTATGAAAAGTTTAAATGAGTGATTAATTAGTGAATGGAATATCAATCAATTCTATGCTTTTTGGGAACATTATTTTCCGAAATGCCAGAGGGGGTATGGCCCGAACATAATTCATTATATTCACCTGTAACGACTCCAGAGCACAAACGGACCAGCACTTGAGAGTGCAAGATCACAACACTTGAAGGGCTGTCCAGTTTCATTATTATTATTATCATCATCCTTACCATCAAACTAAAATACACAACTTGGTGTCTGTCGTTGGTCGATGCACTTGGTCATTACCAAGTTTTCCCCTTTCAACCAAACTGGAGAGGAGGACTAAGGGTCCATCCATCCATCCATCCATTGGGACCATACTCTGCGGAGCGTTGGTGCTGCCTAAGCAGTCTCCTTGGCTCTTGGGCACAATCCTGGACGGGTCGCCACTCCAACGCAGGATCCCAGGAAGCTGGTACTCATTTTGCTGACCTCGGAAGGATGACAAGCAGAGTCAACCCCACCTGGTATTAATTTGACAGTGGAGCAGGATTTGAACTGAGGATCCTCGGATCTCAAGCCCACCACCCTAACCATTAAGCCAACACCAGGCATATTAAGGGTCTGTCATAACAGATAAGACATAGGTTGTCGCTACTTGGTTCCCACCCCTCCCCCCCCCCATGGGATTCCGAGGGGGAAGGGAGTCGACGTAAATTATGTAAGTGTGTATGATGTAGCACCAGTCCCAGTGGGAGAGCATGTGACAGAAGGCTTTCCATCTCTATCGTTTTTGCCTTGATTTTACATTTTCACAAATTATTTTCAGTCCATTATGTTGCTTTAAACACGACTGCAAAATAACCGGAGGAGTTCCTAGTTCCGATGTTTTAAAGATCAGGAAGAGTTCTGATGTTTTAAAGATCAGTTGGAGTTCCGAGTTACGATGTTTTTAAGATCCGGAGGAGTTCCGATGTTTTTTAGATCTGAAGGAGTTCCGACGTTTTTAAGATCTGAGGAGTTCCGTCGTTTTCAATATCCGAGGAAGTTCCGACGTTTTAAAGGTCCGGAGGAGTTCCGACGTTT
>CM068968.1:52814405-52836228 GCA_035128595.1 Eptatretus atami
GGCCACGAAGCAGAACAAAGGCCGAACCAAGATAACTCAGAACCAGCACGACCCTTTGAACCACCGACTGTACAGCCAACTCGAAGAAGCACTAGCAGAACAACAACCTCGAACCAGCTCGAGCCCTTGAACCAGGCCGACACTCCTCGACCACCAGGCCGAATGTTGAATACGGAGATTGATGAGTTATTGGATTAAATATGAGCCGTCGATTATGGAGAAGTTATGGATTATATGTAGATAATAAATTATGGTATCATCTGATGCTGGGTTGAAAAAGAGCTTAATTCATGAGGACAGTTGCTAATGGTTGTCACGTAAATGGGGGCAAAGGGCGTGTGGTTGATCCGATGTATTGGATATGATCCGGATAGTTTTTTTGCGTACTTTCTTAATTGCAGAGTATGTTTGCTTATTCCAAGCAGATGTTTAGACTGACTTCTGAGCTCAATGAGATAGGGAATCAGGAGAGAGAGCGCGCAGGAGAGAGCTACGAGCAGGTTTTTGTACCCAATAGCTGATGCTATTATTGTTTAGTAGAAGTACATACTACCAGACAAAAAGATGTGGTGAGTGGAGGTTAAACCAAGTCAGAGGTATCCTGGGATTGTGGAGAGTGAGGGCAGTGATGGAGAGTGAAGGAAAAGAGTTTTTGATAAAGAGAGATTAAGGCCAGCGACAGTGGTAGTGGATCAACGGGTTATACATATGGAAGGAGGGAGTAACAGAAGAGATGACTAAAGGAGTCAGAGATTATCAAGTTAAGGAAGAACAGTTTCTTGTTCAGGGCAGATACTGCTATGGTGGTTAGAGTGGAGGTATGTCATGTATGGAGAGATCGTCAGGTCAGAGAAAGGCTGGATTTTGAAGTCAAGTGTTAAAGAAGAGGGAGGGGATGCAAGGCTTTGTGGCAGGGGAGGGGAAGGGGAGCAAGATTGGAGACAGGAGTATTCTTAGTTGACAGTTAGGTGCTGTGAGGAGAAGATTTATGCAAGGAAGGTAGGGAGAGCAGAGTCTGGATTCGCGCGGAGGACGACGACTGCTCAGTTCGGTACCATGGTGATACGGAGATGTATCGGTCTACAGTGGGGTGAAAGTGAACAGGAGAGGGGCGCACGCCGGAGGTATAGAATAGGAATAAACTTGAGGAGAGTGGATTGGCAGAATGAAATTAGGAGAAGATGAGGTAGAGAAGCGTGGGCGGAAAATCGGAGCGCTATCCTGTGGCATGTGAGTCAGGGGATGTACACAGTAGTATGATTTCGAGATTAGGGGGTATGTGAAATGGTGAGAGACTTGTAGTAAGGGCTGGAGGGGACATGAGGGTCGGAAATTGGAAGTTAGAGGAGGGGGAAGATGAGAAACTTTGGGAGTAGGTGTGATCGCCGGGAGAGGTCTTTTGGTAAGAGAGGAGTGGATGGTTGAGATGAGAGAAGCATGGGGGGTGATTCCGAGCAGGAGTGGGTATAGAACTATGATATTTATCTGGGAGCAAGGGGCAGGAGCAGATGTAGGAATGTTGCATGGAGAGGGCAATGCCAGCTCCATTAATAAAGCATGTGAGGGGATACATGCATTAGAGATAGGTCTGGGCAAGTCCTTGGGGGGGCAGTTGAGTTGAGATTAATGTTTTGGGTGGGAGAGAGTGGTGAGGTGGAAGTGAGACTGTGGTTGGTCTGGTGAGTCGTTAAACGCATGAGCGATACAGAGATGCTAAGAGGCGGGGGCGAGAAAGAGAGTGACAACAGCATACTTGATGGGGTGGATGAGTAAGGCTAAAGGGGTGGATGGTCGAGGTGATAGGATCTGAACAGAGAAGGATGATGAGGCACTGGTTGGAAGATTGTCTCGATGCGATTGTATGAGAGAGGAAGAGAGTAGCAGATATGGGTGTATCGGTGTTCCAAAGGCAGACTTGGGAGATGTAATGAATCCAGTGTAGAGGTGTTTTGGATGGCATGAGGGTGATAGGGGGCGAGGGCTGTCGTCAAGGTAGATTGGTGTCGTGGCGAGGTAGGAAATGATCAGTAAGGTGAGATTCTCGGGGGAGCATGGTGGTGGGGGTTGTAATATGTGCTAGTGGTGAGGAGATGGAAATCATCTTGTTGAATAATTATATGAGGTCGAAAGATTGTGGAGAGTAGAGTAATTTTGCACTCTGGAACAGTCATCCGTAGCGTTTAAAAGAAAAGGAGTTGCGAGGCGTAAACTGAGCTGGCGAAATAAAATGAGCGATTTCCGAATTGGATAAAACATGATCGTTGCGGAGTGGTCAGTAGAATGTTGAAATATGGCTTAAAGGTGTGATTGGTGTTGAGGGTGAGGTGTGTGGTAAATGAAATACTCGCATGGATAGGGTGATTTTATGGACCAGGGGGAGAGAGATCATGCTAGACCACGGAGAACGTTGGAATGCACAGGGTGATGAAGAAGAATGAAAGAATTGATAAGCAGTGGAAGGTCATCACAGCATAGCGGTCAGTATAAATAACGAGGGAGAAAGGCGAGGGAGACTGAGAGGGAGGAGCACGCAGATGAGGTAATGGCATAAGATATCAATTTGAGAACGTGAGAGAATATCAAGATATATAGATATACAAGTGTTTTGAGACAAATGACTGTTGTGTCTTTACAGCATTTTTGTATGTGAAGCGGTAAAATGAACGAGACGTATTTTGCTTATGTGTCATTAAAATGACCTGACGAAAACGGGCAAACAAGGGATGCTGATTATGGTTACCCGGTCAGAACTTTTGAACTTCACAGCAGTTCTGCTGCTGACCAGCAGTTGTTGTGAGCGTAAAAGTAAGTAATATAAGTACGCATAAGGAGAAGTAATAAAGAAGGTGCGGTGTCTTTTTAATAAAGTAGATGGAGATGGCCACAGTGTAGGTTTGATTGGTGGGAGTAGAAAGTTATAAGAATGAGAGGTAATAGCACTTTTTTCGTCCGTACTAATGTATCTTGATATGGGTGGAGTAAGGGTTTCTGTGAAGATGATTATCTTGGATCCCCCAGACAGAGTCGGGATTGTGGATTGATGATTTCCGTCACAGAAATGCTGATCAGAGTCATATAACAATGACATTTTATAATGTTGCATGATATAGAAAGAGAAGATGAAAAGATACAATTCATTCGAAATGGGCAACGGAAACGCATAGAGAAAGTGAGAAGGAAAAAAAACGTTCGACAGAATGATAACAGGGACATCGATCTTGAGGGGTTTAGTCTTATATAAACATTTTCTAGATGAAACAATCAAGTGAAGAAAGTTTTTGATTTTGCGTATCATTAGCTGCTTCTAGAATAATAGTGATGAGTCATTCAAATATTGAATGAAGGTTTGTTCTGTTCGATCGTAGTAGAGAGTATGTATCAAGATGCGCTTCTTTGAGTTGTTAAATAAAATAACAAAATAATCACAAGTATCTAGGAAACATATAAGACACGTCATCCTTCTGACATGGATAAGATCGGAATAATTGCCTTGGATTCAATGGGCTTGTGCAAATCCACTGACAAATTATGCCTGATGCATACTCCGTCTCCCCGTAAGAACGGACAAAGGTATTGTTTTGTCATACATTTTAAATCAGAAATTAATCGAAGTTTCATAATTTGATTTAATGAGTAGTTAGATTCCTCAAACACTAAATTTTGATTGATTTATGAGTCTAGAAAGAACAGGACTAATAGGTATTCACGTGAAGAGGATTTGGTATTAATACGTATTGTTCCGTACGTGTGTTTCACGAAGTGATAGGGATGTAGCAGTTGGGATAAATTATTTGATTGACATAGTGTATATAATGATAATAGATAACTATGCAGATCATAAATGTAGTAGACACAAGATAGTTAGACTAGAAAAGTGATGGAGAAATCAATAGGTATGTTCAACAATTTCAAAAAGTGGATACATTTGCATACATTATAAGTCGCAAATAAGGGCTAGTTAGTGGAATGAGAGTAAATAAGGAACAGTAATATGCGATGGCTTTATAGAGTATTAGTCATCGATAGAAACCCTCGGGTATGTTGGATTCCATCATGAAATACAATTGGAGAATTTACTTTATTGTGGAGAGCGTTAAGGTCAAAGTAAGATGAGGAATCTAATCGCACATTAGTGTCTTACACTTTCTTGGAGATGTTAAGAAATATATTATCATCGTTTCTAGAGCATTATGTATGTAAATCTACTGGTTGTACTATATAAAACTTCGATTGGTTGGATTAATCCATGATACTTGTGATGAAATTGTAAAAACAAGCTTGAGAGGGGGGTCTATTTGCGAAGCATAGTTTTCGACGATAGCGACATGGTTATCAAGGAATTACGGGTTGGTGGAGACCCTGACTTGAAAATTGTGCAATAAGAAAAATTATTGTCATGCGCATCGCTCTAGTGTATGTGCCAGGATGGGCATATGCACTTTTCGAATTATGTCAAATGAATTTTTAACTTCGGAGACTTGTAGTAGAAAATGTACATACGAGCTCAGTGGGACATTGCCGAGGTTGCTGGAATCGGGCAGCTATAACTAAAACAATAAGAAACGCAGTGGAGATGCGTTCTTGCACTAGATTGGTACGACTTAAATCTCCCCGGTTTCCTCATGAGCAGAAGAGCAATATAATTAGCATACGGTGCGATACCCAATAAAACTCGATTGTGCTTGTGGTTGCGTCGCGCCATAATTGGGCGAACACGCCATCTCAGGAAAACAACCAGATCATATATACACCTCCACAAATTTATAAGATCGGATCAATAATACACGAGATCTCGGGACGACAGACAGAGCAGAGAAAGAAGATACTAATAAACTATAGTGTCATTGTGACTTTCGTGAACAAATAGTGGTTACATACTGCACATGTTATTAAAAATTGTTAAAAGTCTTAATAACACTTCGGTGGTTCGGCTCGAGTGATACACTGCTGGGTTGGTTTTCACGATGATCGAGTTTGGTTTTGCGATCCGTTGTGTTCAGGAGATAATTTAAATACACATATTCATGGAATTTCCCAGGCAAAGCCGGTACTTCTAGCTCGTTCTTCCAATTGAGATGGGTCATAAAAATGAGTGTGCTGAGAAATATCTAAACGTTGTGAACGCTTTGTGATAAAAATAGCTGGATGAGCTTGGTAAGGTGAAAGACAACGATTAGATTTTTGGTGAAGGAACGGAGTGCAGTTGCCTATAAGTGGTATATCCAACGTGGAAACCGTTGATAGGTGAGGTGTTTGCGGCTCACCAAGAGCAGGTTTTCCAATTTTTGGCTCCTGTGCAATTCCCACCTGGAGTTGTTTGTTGAGATGAACTTGGGGAATATAATAATCATTTCTGAACATAGACTCATCTCAATGAGGTCTCTGGACAATATGATCAATTCCTACCATCCGTTATCAGCTACGGATGGCGCGTAGTGCCGGGACGAAGAGCTGGCACCTCAGTGATATCATGATTGTGGGAATAAGGTAAAACTGGATGCATGTGCGCGATAACCGGAGGAGCCTTATTAATCTGGTCTACTTGTACAGCTTGACTTGTGTAATACTGATATAACAACGCAATTTTCAAATTGGAAGTGAAGATTAGAATCGAAATTAAGTGGTAATTGCTGTAACTGTGCACATTTTGTCAACACTCGGATGTATGTTCATATCATATCGAGCGACTTTTCTATCCAGATGGATTCCTAGATCTGTAAAACATAAATCTTAGCTCTACGTACAGTTGTCTTTCGGTGATATATGATAGGCAGTTGACAAAGAAATCAGGAGGGATTTATAACGATGAAGGGAGGTGTAGAAAATTATTCTACTGTACTAATAATGGACGAAGTATTGACTAAAAATGTATTGGACTAGAAAAAGGGTAATGGATGGGAAGAATACGAAGAAGAATCAGATTTTACATAATGTCTAAAAGTATCAATATATTGCGATTTGTGGCGATCGTACAAAGGGAAGGCTTAATATGGCAACCAAGTAAAATAGATAAGTATTATAATGGTGAAAATGAAATCTGATAGCGAATGCAAGAGATGATGGGCAGGAGGTGTATAGCTACCCAAAACTAACAAGGGGGTTCAATTACGTGGTGGATATGATAACAACAGCTAACAATATCGTGATGTAATACTTTAGATACAAAAGTCTTTGTATTGTAACGAAAAATAGCTGTAATTACATTTTGGTAGCTAGTGAAAACAAGCTAGGAGAGGGAGACCCTCCCCATAGGTTTCAGTGTCGGGACGCTACAAGACTCTCATCAACTTCCCTACTAAGTAGAACTAGGCCTGATCTTTTTCAGTACTAACCTGAATACAAAATGTGAGGGAGACACAGTGAGTTTGGTCGACATTGAGCGCAAAATAACGCAAAAGTTTCGCTTCAATAGAGGCTAACATCTATCTACATCCATAGAAGTAGAAGAGACAATTACGTATTGCATTATAAAAATTGAAAAAAATAATGATAATCCAACTTAGAAGATGATAACTAAATACAAAAATAGAGAGATGAATCAATCATGTACGCGGGTAACTACACCATTCTGTATGACTATTCAACAAAACTAAATAAAAGATGTACCGGACAATAACAATCTAACATAGTGAGAAAAGAGGCTAAGTAGATTAATTAGTGTCAAGAAGTCAATCAATAGTATCCTTGGCGCATTCCTCAGGTGAAGAAACACTTTAAGAATTACAGCAAGTAGCCAACATCCGGATCTGGATCTTTCATCAACAATCTAATATGGTTCGTCCTTGTTCAAACCAATGATCACTAACATTTTCTTGTGTTCTCTAGGTAAAAGTTTATAGCGTGATGGAACCGTCAACACAAATTTTGAACTTCTTCTTGTAGGTGATATAGTATGGGTGTGCGCAATCAGTAGGATAAGCGGGTATGTAACATTATGACCAGTTCCTTCTTCGAGCATTCAGTTCTCTCAGTCGCAGGTGTGGTGCTGGAGGTGGTTTTTATAAAAACTGGAACAGTTCCTCTGTAATGAAGGTGAAGGAGGTTATGTGTATGTAATGAACAGCGTTTTACTTGATTAGTCTGGCCTCGTTATAGGGATACAGGATATTCACGAGATAGTTGCGAAAGTATCCACGGGCATACTGAATTTGGGTGGTATCCAGGTATGGTATCATTGGTGTCGTTGACATAGAATCGACCGGAGTATAAGTGCTATCTATTGATTTATGGAAGTGAAGATCGGCTATTCTATAATATAGAAATCGTTTCAGGTGATTTTGAACATATGAGAGATGCTAGAAAATTACGATATGTGCAGTACAAATAGAATGGATGAGAATAGTGCATAAGAAACTAATAGATTCAATATTCTACATTCTGGACATAGGCCAGGTACAGATAACTCATGGGGAGGGTAATGATGTGATAGTTTATATTTCGATCTGCTAAACTGTATATGAGAGAGTGAAGAGTTTTTTGGTCTACCTATATCCTAATTTAATCATATATATTAGTCTACTATTTATATGTCCTCGAAAAGTAGTGGAGAGGTATACTGTGAATGAGCTAAAGATCGGTGTTATACAATGAACACTTACATTACTAAAACACTGTTTTCAGGGTATATAGAATATACATCTTTAGTAGAGAGTAGTTGTGTATCAGTTATAATGAGATAAGGTCTTGAAGAAATATTCTATTCGAGATATACTGCTCTCTCTTCGAAAATATCTACCAAACGTATGGCGGGAGATGTGCAGCATCGATCTGAATGGGTAATTCTATTGTGATTATAAGTTTTGAAGTATTTCAATAATATTGACAAGGATTCAATAATAATATCCGCGAAAGGGATTTTATATAGACTTTTATTCTGGCGTTAAACTACATTGTTGGAGATGAATAAGTATGAGCTTTTATTAAATCGCAGTTAATCTATATCGAGATTACAAATAATCCAAGAGGGTAAAGTAGGCTGGAAATGGGAGTTGATGCGGGGAGAATATTATCATAATAGAGTGGAGCAACGAGAACAATATCTCGATATCATCAATCTTATGAGATCGTAAGAGATGAGAAACGGATTGAAGAGGTAAGCAATTTGTCAGATTGGAGGCAGATTTTGGGCGCGATAGGTGACTATTTTTGTGTAGACTGGGCGCAGGGGATAATACATGGAGATGGGGCAGACTCTGTATACTTTTTTTTATAAGGTGGTGAAGAAGATGGTGGGACGGTACCAGCGTTTTTGCCATGGGAGTGAAGATGGAGGGGAGGAGAAACAGTGCGGGAGGCATAAGGGGACAGGTAAAGTGCTTGTGGTGGATAGTGAGAATTATGAGGGAATATGTGGTGCGCGAGAATCGAGTCACGGTAGATGGGCGCGAGATTAGGGGCTTGGACGATGTAACATTAGGGGGACGATAAATGGGTGATGTGTTTTGGAGGGCGCGATCACTCAGGTAACAGTGGGTGGACGAGATGGAGCTTGATATCGGTACACTCTTTATAGGGAAAATGGGTTGTGCCAAGTTTGAGTAGAAAATTTCTTGGGGAGGAGATCATGTGTTAAGGTCATAACGCGTTATTTACACTGACTTAGATTGTGGGATGGCTGAGATGGGTAATGAGTATCTTTGGCAATTGAATATTTGTTTGACGTAATGGCTGAGGCACCAGGTCATGGTATCTGCGATGCGTGCGTACACACAACGTGAGCTGAGCGAACCTGGGCGATGCGGGGAAGGGGGTACGCCACGGGAAAGGTATGGGCAATCTAGCGCGGTTCGTCAGACCACTCCTGGTGCAGACGGAGAGAGGGGACTGCGGTACATGGGGAGAGATGGGGGGAGGAACAGGGAGGGTAGGGGCGCGATGTCACAGGGGACCGATGTGGCAGCCACAAGAATGTACTGTGCAGAGATGCGGGATGAGCCGGTAGAGGATAACATGGGGGGGTTAGGTTACGGATTGGGGTGCAGAATATCACTCGCTCGGCAGAGCAATGAAGGCAGAGGTACATGTAGCGTCTCAGTGCTAGATGGGGCACGGCGCTCGGATACATGGGAGATCGATGGGCCGGAGGATTACGAGGTAATCGGGAGAGGATGGGGCGCGGTAATTGGGGGAACAGTGATGGAACACAGGGATTTCAGGTCAGGAGAGGTAGGGAATTGAAAGCCGGAGGGCGTGAGGTGGATTAACAGGGATAGAAAGATACGGTGGATGGGTAGTGGGACATCTCGTGACTACAGAGATACGGTTAGTTGACAGGGCGGGCAGCTGTTCTGTAGAAAGACCGTCGAAGGGAGGGAAGTGAGCGATTTGACAAGAGGAGCTGTGGGGTACAGAGTTGTTCGAGTTCCAGTATGTGGGAAGGAGACGGTATAGAGTAATTATGTCTAAGAATGGACGTGGTTTGGTGCAACATCTAAAGAACTTTTTGTATAGCAGTGGGAAGGAGGTGTTACGAGGGTATAATGGGAGATATGATATGAGACGAGAATACCAGAGTTCAACAACTAGCATGCATGTATATATACTCCGGCGTGCACGCGGAAGACACATGAAGTAGACGAAGTGCGGGAGGAGCATGGCGCAGGGGTGTAACGATGCCTTGACCGTGCAATATCCCAGATGTAGGAGGCGGGGGGGTGAGTATCCAACAGACACGGCGGAGAACATGTAGAAGAATAGATCACGACCAAGGAACGTCTGTGATAGCTGACGCGATAGAAGCCCCAGAGACAGATTTAATCATGAAATCGGCGTGATACCCATAGAGCAAAAGCACTGCTCTATGGTTTACCGAGAGTTAGCAATGGCGAATCATAAGAACGGACCGTATATAGTGAACCGTTCTTGGATGAATTACAAAGACATGTGAGAGCCGAAACACGCTAGATACCAAAGCAAGAAAAATCACTGACATAGGCGGAAGTGCGGATGAGCATGGGACTACGATGACTGAATCGACAGCTGTCGCACAATTCAGAATAGCGGCCTAGGTGACTCGAGATGGGGAGAGTGCTAAGCAGCGATACGACGTTGATGGGCGAGTTCGCAGAAGTGGCGGATTCAGTTGTCTATTGCAGCTTTGGTAGTCGCTAAGAGCGGATAAGTCTTGAGTATCTTCGTCAATGAGATGTTAGGCATTTGGCTAAAGTTGTGGGAGACGGGGCCCATGACGTTGTAAGTGAACTATCGAAATCCATCAAGGGGGAAGGGAATTGGTTGATGCTTGGGGAGAAGGAGAGTGAGCGGAGGCGTCTGAGCAGCGGGTCTCCTTTCGGAGCATGAGGCTCGAGGAGCTATCTGATTCCGTTGCGATCTAGTAGACAGTAACAATCGTGACTCAACCAAGGAAACCTAGAGGAGTTGTCGAGTGCCTACAGGTTAAGACCAGAAAGTTCAGGCAGGCTTAGCCGCTGAGGGATGTGATCGATGTGAGGCCGTCTGGGCAACTGGGGAAGTAGCGGAAAAGGAGCCTCGTTTCTTGATAAGCACGCAACTCCAGGCCAACAGAGGAGAACTGTTGATCTATCATTTCATGCCTGAAGAGGCGACGTAGAACGGAGAGCGACAACTAACGCGAAGATCTAGAGGACACTCATTGAGGAAGGAAAGCTCTGTTTCATGACCACTCATGGTCGTTTGTCAGTGGCAAATGTATGGAGAGATTTCTATTAGGGTTTTACAGAAAACGGACCATACTGAACTTTGCTCTTATTCAAGTCTACGCAACTGTTCAGGAGGAGGAGAGGGCAGGGGAAGGAAGGCTGTCGAGGGTGGGCACAGGGGGAGGGAGAAGGGGGGCAGGGTAGTCGATGAGACCTTTGTTGACCTACAATGATAATTAGGACTAGTAATCGGAGGACAGGCGGCGTAGAGGTGAGGCGGGGCCATAGGAGGACAGGACGACACGCGTTCCTGATGGGTGCGGTTGAGGATTGGGGGACGGAGGAAGTACGCGCGCAGTGAATAAGAGAGGATCAGAGGCGGAGGAATTAGAGAAAATCATTGACGTGCCAGGGGAATGACACATGCAGTGGAAGGGATGAGGACGGTAGTACGATGAGACGGGAGAGGCCACGAGCGTCGGTGGTGCGGACTTGCACAAGGGAGTGCGGGACTGGGGGTGGGAATGGGTAGTAAGTGATGATAGGGAGGGGTAATGGAGGCAGTAGGTACGTTAAGCCGAGGAGGGAGAAGTTGTGGGTGATAAGGGAGAAGGAGGAGGTGTTGACGTGATGAGCATTTTGGGGTAGTGGGAGTGAGGGTGACTCGTGGAGAGACTGGAGAGGATAGTTAGTCTTGGCGTGAGTCAGAAAGTAGAGTGTTGATAGCATAAAGACGGCTAAGTAAAGCAGGGATTGACCTGAGAGCGATGAATACATGAATAGCTTTTCCTCTAATATAAGGAGGGAGGAGATGATGGGAGTAATAAGCAGCATTCGTATTAAGAACAATCAATATGCACAACGGGAACAGGGCAGTTAATGATGGAGGGTGTTGGTGCGAAGTTCAGAGAGGGAAGAACGGATGAGAACTCCCGGGCTATTTTAGCGCATGAGCGTGATAGCACGGGACAGTCGGGCATGGTGTGCGTGGGAGAGATAAATGTGATGAGGGGTGGGTCGCCTAGTAAGAGGTGTAGTAGGCAGTAGATGCTGGAGATAATGCGAACATTTGACATGTATTGCGCACCAAATAAATACCTGAGGGTGAGTAACGTAGACTTAAACAAACTGAATCACGAGGGGACTTAAGAGTAAAATTAGGCCGGCGCTAACAATAGGCATAGCAGGAGAAGCTTGTGAGCAATGCCTGACATATTTACAAAACTTACACTTAATTATAATTTACATACTGCATGGCCAGGATATGGACTCTGCAGGAAGTAGTAGTGAGAGTGACGAGAAGATGGAACGAGGTAGATACGGCTGGGCGCAAATGCGTAGCTCCCACAGCCTGAGGCCGGTGCAAGCTGCAAAGTACAGTTCCTGCAGCTTTGCCAAACCTGTTGTTGGTCTGTGCACTGGAAATGAAACAGGGGTAAACAGCAAACTGAAATCGCGGGCTGGTGAACAGGGCAGTGGGCATCTCGGGCATGGCAAGGTAGAGGCAAAATACCATGCAGAAGCGTGCAGCGGCGAACACCAGCGGCAGACACGAACTGGCCGCACAGTGCCCTGCAGGTGAAACCGCCGTCGACGATCGACCGCAAACGGTTCGCACAAGCTGCAGACGAATGATGGTTGAAACACGAACACAGCTTATGGGACTACCAGAGTGGGGGGCTTTAGCAAAGCGTAAACGCAGATTGGATAGAGAGAGCAGCTCAGAGGCAGTGGGGCGATGCACAGTGTGGATCGCCGGACAGGATGGGGGTTGACTAGTGCGATGGGCGTAGTTAAGGACAAGATAGAGCGAGCTGAGACGATTGAAGCACTGTAACGTGAAAAAGAAGATGGAAAATCTGAAACAGACAGAATAAGCATCGCGATGTTGATAAATGTGGAGATGTAGAGAAACGGGGGTGATGTATGCGTTAACTCGAGAATGTTGGACGGAGCTCGACGTGAATAAGTGCAGAGTCGGTGCAGAGCTACACTGGAGAGGTGACCAAGGGAGAGACCGTATCAGGAGAGGTGTCTCAGGGGAGAGAGTAGAGAGATAGTAGGAGAGAGAGAGAAAAGAGTAAGAGAAAGAGAGAGAAGAGAGAGACAGAGTATTGAATCAAACACGATCCGTATCGCCTTTGCCTGTACTACGCGGTTACCATTGAGAAACAACACGATCACTTAGAAGGTCTTTGTCTTCGATAGAGAGCACAAATTTATGTGATTGGTACTGATGAAATATAAATGTATTAATTTGTTGTTTTTTGTATCATATGTTACTTGCCCTAAATTCGGAAGGGTCTCGATGCAAACGTGATTCCTAACTTTACTCTCTAGTTCGCTTTTTGTTTATCCTCACTATGATCGTAGATCGTTAACTTATTTTTCGGTCCTAACACCAACTAACGAATGTCACTTAATAATATGTGATGGAGTATATAAGGAGTAAGACGATTTGCGACGATGGATGTAGGAGAAGGATTCCAAAATTCTGACGCTCAGGAGCTCTCCCAGATTAGCGATGCAATAAGAAGTACTGCTCATAAGTCAGGCTCCAGGGAACCAGAGAGCGAACGCAAATTGGATGAAGTGCGGAGAGGTACATTCCTATACCCTAGTAAAGATAACATTCGTCCTTATATCGCTGTACATGTTCTCTGGGGTCTTTCGCAACAAGGATGCTCTCTCCCGAAAAATGTAATCCTCGTTGGAATATGGATTTCTTCTAATATACCGATTGAATGTCAACAGTCAGAAAAATATCAAGACATGTCACCCTCTTGACATCGTGGATCGGTGCCTGTGAGGGGTCGTATTCAACAGTCAATTTTGGCTGCACATCGCTCATATTAGCTTGTCTGGTACACTTCAGGTAGGACTGTCCTGTTCAGTGGTTCTGGGAATCGTCGTATTAGACGTGAGTATAGACATTTAGAGCTAGGTCAGAACTACAGTTTTTCCGTCCGAATTCCAATAATAGGCAACGGTCCGATACGATCTGGAAAGGGCCATGACTCAGAGTTCTTAAGCCTACAAGCTCCTAACACGAAGGGGAGTGGCGCGCGCGCAATGTCGTCGAATGGGCGTACATATGTGGCAGAAGCTGTGTGCGAGCTGGTAGATTCCTTTATACCTGAGATGTATCACAGGATATGCCCTCCTGTAAATAATGGAGGCCGTGAATGTGCTTTATGGGATTGAACTGGAGGAATCATGAATCCATGGAATTCAGGAGAGGAAACAGCCTGAGGTAATTCGCCAAATTTACAATTTCATCACTCGGAGATATTTATAGTCTTAGTAGATGTAAAATGTTTGTAAAAATGTATTCTTACCTGGATGGTTGTTGCCTTTGGTGTTTTTTTTCAAGTTTTTCTAGACCAGGTATCCTCTGTAACCTGCTTGGATGAGTGAGACTGTCTTCCTTGCAGAAGATTGAGAGCCAGATGAAATTGCCATTCATGGCGCACCAACGGCGCTTTCTCAGTGGCCGCTCGACAAAGCGGCGGGGAACGAAGCGCGACAACAACAAACTGTAGCGAGATGGTTTCTTATGGATATTCCAAGTGCCTCGCATCAACAGTGACCCGGTGCGTACAGCGAGATGATAGCAATACGAACAGGTCCGGTAAACACCAAACTAGCTTTGAAACTCCGATCTGTCACTCAGGGCGCTAGGTATTGCGCTCCCGAGAGAGGCGTGAGTCCATGATGATTGTGAAACATCCTCCAAATGGGTTCAGACGCTCGACATGTGAGATCCCAGTACTGACACAAGACACCTTGATCGCTTCATCGAGATATTTGCTTAAATCTTGAGAAACAACCAAGAATTAACACTTACGTCTATTGCTCAGATCTGAGTCCAGCGAAATTAACCAATGTTGTTCCTCTAGCTATCGTGTGTCGGCAGGGATCAGATTCTTCCTCTCACAATTCGTATCCATCGACGTAGTTTCGCGCTCATGCAGAGAAAATCTGCCAATTATAAAAAGTTCGGGGAGAAGCTTCTACCAGATAGACACACGTTGGATGACTGCACTCATCAGTGTGCTGATGAGACGCTACTGATGTGTGTGATGTGTATGTGGTGTCACGTCGGTGAGTTGGTGTGCTATGTGTGTGTGTGTGATATGATGTGGCTTGTGTATAACTAACTTATATCAATAAGTAATATACTTGTGTATCCAGTTGGAAGCATAAAAATAAATATCTAAGCACGTTCTTATTAAATGCTCAGTAGGTCTGGAGGATATCAGCATCATAGTGGACAACACAACGCACGCATATAAGTGCGAGTATGCTTCTACTAATAATTCTCCTTGCAGTCTAACTACAGACACGTTAAAGAAATCTTCGAATCTATCAAAGTGTTCAAAGATAGATCCTAAGCGCATCGGCGTGCCATGGGCGTAAGACAACACACAAGGTATGTGAGACCGCGATATACAAATACGCTCACACATTATATACAGCTTGCTTGTTAACTTTGTCTTATCCTGTGCCAGAGTAGGGAAGAGTTTAAAGGAGGCCTGATTGGGCAGATAGCTGTCTCACAAAATGAAGTGACTCCGCTTGCGCTTAGTGGATAAATGGCAAGAACGGACATGTCGGAGGTCTTAGCACTATCGAATTGAGAATTAGTTTCAGAGTCTTTTTTTGATGGGTAATTATGTTTAAATCACTCGCAGCTAGGGCTTCAGGTCTCCAATAGAAATTTGGAAGGTGGATGGGAAAGGTGAAAATACTAGCTGAATCTGGGGCCCACAAGGGGCTATGGAGTTGAAACTGTAAGAAGGCAAAGCATGATAAAGAGGCTCAGAGTGCATGCATGGGTGGACATGACGTACTCGTGTGATATTCTCCGCCTCTCTTCCATGATGTGCCATGTGGATCGGTCTGAAGGAGAATAAACTCTACGTCTACCGGGATTGATGGGTGGAAGAATTTGAATAATCAGAGATACGTGATGTCACTGAGAGATAGATTCCAATATCTTGCTATGGTTGGGATGTACCGTTTCTTAAAGCTTGTTTCTCCAACTCAATTTGCACGCATCTCGCTCGTAGTAATTAACAACTATATTACAGCTTGGGACAAACTGATTGCGTATGTGGATACTGAAAGAGAGAAGAGTTTTAACTACTCTTGAGTGACATTTCAACCCTTGGAGACTCTATAAGCACCTAGGATCTGGGAGGAAAAACCAATCTGATTCTATGCTTATCTCGATAGATCTTCTGTGGAATAATAATATTTTGTCCGCTGCCTCAGATCGGGAGATAAGCCGAGGCTAGAATTAACACTGCTGAGGCTGGTCTGAATGGGAGCAAAGTAAATATTCGCGTAGCACTTGGAATGACGGCAGTGGGGCGGTGCTTGCACAGCAGTGACCGCGGTCGGAGACTGTATTATTATAAGAGAGGCGTAGCATACTGGCTACAGGGTGTGACTCAAACCCTTCGAAAAGTAAGTAACGAAGATACCCGCTTATCTCTAATGAAATCTGGTGTTCTGGTGATTATCTGCTTCGTGCGGTTTTGTGCTTGTCGCGTGTTGTTCACACGACACTGCCGTTAAGGCAACTCCAGTAAGTGAGCCACTAATAACAACATTTCTAATAATTCACTAGAGGGAACGAGATCGGGTCATGCAGTTAGTAAAGGGTGATGAGCGACTGCTACGCATGGACCGACATCTTCTCACATACCGAGATGAACTGTAGACATATTTTGCATCCCTAGCGCATTCTCACGCGCACGATAACGTTCTCTAACCTGAGTCCGAGGGGTTCATGAAGGCAAAGGTCTGGATTGTGAACAATTGAAACCACTGGTTGTAACATGAATCAATTACAGGAAGTATATTTTCTTTGAACAGATAGAAATAGAAGACATGAACAGAACAACACAGTAATAAGACGACTAACTCGAGAGAGTGCAACAGACTCGCGCCATCAGCTAGTGTGGGTGTTGTGTATAGGTCCATTTTGATGCGCGTATCACCTGAGAGGCTAGAGACGCATGACCTTAGAAATAAAAGGTCAAGTCGTGTTAAAACCTGACTGCTGTAGATATCATCGTGCCCCTTTAATCGTTGGCGAGAACGTTCGGCTTATGGATGCACCTTGTTTATATGTGGACAACATCGCAGGGTCTGATCTTGACCTCTGAGGGTGTGAGACTTAAATTGCTCAATTTCATTCTCCCAGACTGGAGGGATGGAATACTTGCATCATAATTCAAATGAAAGACAAGTGAGTGGTATAGTACTCGAGATGGATGTCATTCTCGAGAGGAATTGACATCGCAAAAGCGAGAGCTAAGTTAATCATGCAGACCTGGATATGGATCTTTACATTAGTCTAGCTTTTGTTGTGTGTTTTGTTCTATAACCATACCCATCCATTAATTTGGACAATCTGTGCAGAGCGTTGGTCGACTTGCCTAAAGCAGTCTTTTGCTATTGTGGCCATAATGCTGGACGGTTTCGCCACTCCGACAGTCTTTATATGGTAGCAGTTTCCTCAGTCCATCTTAGGTCTACTTCGTTATTCTGCAGTGGCGACCTCTCATACATTTGTGTAGTTGAACCAGGTGTCTGATCTGTTTCCTTTCTGGAGTTTTTCATTCTTGGACTTATATCTTCATTCCTCTAGTTTATCTAGACTCAGTAACTCCGTTATAGTTTTTAGATTTTTATATCTCTGAGCTGCGCTGGTCTTCTATTGCAATCCTTTCGTCAATAAGAACTTCGTTTATTATTACAGTGCTTAAGATTTATACACTATGTAGGATGTTTATTCGTCTTCGTCAACCTTTTAATCCATATAACTCGAATTCTGAGCTGCCAGACGATCTTCAGACTTGTTTTAATCTTGTCTGAATTTAAATCACCTTCGTATTTCGATTATAGTTACGGTGAATATATATGAGTTGTACTCTAGTCTATTGTGTGTTGTAGTAGCGAGCGGCTTTTGAGATCAAATCATTATCTATTTTATATATGTTTTAATCCTCTAAGATGCTACTGCCTACATTGCAGTGTGTACAAGATTGAATGTCGCTAGTATTTATTGTTATAGTGAATTCATGCTATGGCTGTTGGTGTCGACTGTTTGTTAGTAGCTGGTAGCTCGTGGCTTGGTGTTGTGCAATAGTGTGTGTGTCTGTAGTTGCATGTTCCTCTTCATAGATTCTACTAATATGATTATAACTCGTAGCAGACCTCATTCTTACTTATAGCATGTCACGTAAATGAAGATGTCTCCAGATGTCGCCAGAGATGAAGATCTTAAGGTTCCTTGTCTTGGGTCTATCAAATTACTCCGTATCATTCTGAAGGATATATTTATTAGGTTCTCCTTTATGATTATAGTGTTAGTCTATTCTATTTCATATTACTCTTTATGTTAGTTAATTCACTGTCGATTCCTTCGGTTGTAACCTCTCTGCTCAGTTGGGAGTTTTAATGCCTGCAATCTATGTTTTCTTCATCAACTGACTCTGGTAATCTTTTCTCTGTTCATTCGATGGGTGCTCTGTAGTCTGCCTAATTATCTGTTGTTTTGTTGGTCTCTGGATTTGTGTTAGATCGGATTTATATCATGTATCAGCTCATTTGATCTGATCTTTTGTCTGTAGATTTAGTCACATTTTAGATATTGTCAATGCTTTCTCTTTTTTTCGTAGACTTATCTATGTAGTATCTGGATACGTAATGTCAATCTGTCGGTTTTCTTTGATGTGAGATCGAATCTCTTTCTTCGGGATGGGTGCGTTTTATACTAAATTAAATACTAGATGTTTGAGCGTTGTAGTATATCTCCATGTTTCATGTGATTGGCTCAATCTTGGTTTGTGCTTCCAGCTGGTTGAACAATCTGTATAGCGCTGGGATACTAACGTTCAAATCGGTTCGTTGCAATCGGTTCTCGTACATTTATCATATTCTTCAAACTAAGACTTTGGATTGGTGCGATTGCTTGTGATACGTTGTTCTGACATGATGTTTTGGTATTTTGTGCTTGTTCTCTGCGCTACACTATAAGTCATTATCTTACTAATTCTTCTTAGTCAATCCCAGAATCCTTCGTTATGGCTTCTTTATACTTTGTATTTTTCTATTCATATCAGCTTCCGTCTTTTGTCCTTCCCTGTCTCTCCAGTTCTCTGTCCTCCGGTTTCTACTCCGTCCAGTCTCTCATTTTCACTTCATTTGCTGTTCATGTCTTGCCCTAGTCATTCTTGAATCACATCTCCATATGCAATATGGTTTGTGTGATTGCGTATGCGCTAACTTCTCACTCGTACCCACCCCTTTTTGATTCCTCATACGTACTTTTTTCCTCTTCGTAGCTCCTGCTTCTGTCACTCTCTCCGTTTTCGCTTCCCCTTCATAATTCTCGTCCAACCAGCTGTCCGGCCATCTCTCCATTCTTTTTCTCACCCGCTCATCTTCGCTGTGGCTGCCATCGTAGTCTTGTACAACTCTCTCTCCTCTCTCTCCCTCCTCCAGTTCCCCTTCGTTGCCAACCCCTTCTCTCCGCGTCGGGCGCTCTTGAAACACGTCCTCGCTGTTTGAGGTATGGCGTGGGTTATTCATGATTGCCGCAGTTCTGAGATAAAGCAACATTCTCTGCATTGGAGTCAGGTCTGAACGGGCATTTGTTCTCATACCTGTAAGCTGTTGAGAGCAAACATATCTTCTCAGAGATTTTTGAGTTTGTCAATCAAATATAGCAGCAGCAGAGCGAGATATAATGATGGATTCCACAGATGTAATTTTCGTTCTTGGGATGCGGGGGTCCTACGAATCTGTTGCGTGAGCATACACGTTGGATATTGGTTTCATCTGAGTGGTGATCCGGCCTTCGCTATTCTTTGTATAATCGTATTGCATATCTTCCATTTTGTTAGTGTTGTTTCTATTGGCGTCTAGCTGCTTTATTATTAGCTGTAGGCGTCTGTTCCAATGCATTATTTCGATATCATGGAACTTGGTCGGGTTCATTCGTATGCTCGATACTTCGCTCTCACGGGATAGCGATCTGCGGTAGGGTAAGTGGTCGATTAGCAATTCAATTTCTCATTTAGATGTGATACCTTCAAGCTCGGTCCACTACCGGCAGGAAGTTACCGCACATGTCGGTCGGGACGTCCTTGGTCCGGATTCTCAGAGTCGGAGGCCGGCGGAGGGACTTGCCGAGGTGCGGCGAGGGGCCGAGTCGTAAACGAGGGAGATCACGGAAAGTCGGGCGACCATAGATGAACAAGTTCAACAGAAGTCCTCCAATACACGCGGTCATGGCTCTGGGATTCAGCTCTAGGGGGATCAGACTAGTACATAGACCCAAACGAGCTGCGTTTACAAGCTTAGCCTCGGTCTGGTACTTCTATCCTGGTCTATATAGGATATCTACTAATATAAATAATCCTCATTTTACTCGGCACTCCTTAAGCCTTGAGAAACGCCATTTATTCTCCGTAAGGTAGGATTTACTTTAACTCGCGTCGTAAATTTGGCGGATCGGGGCGCCTCTCACCCTGGAACGATCTTGGAATATAGGCTTCGAGGAGGAGGGATCTAAGCCGATCCACTCGATGTAACTAGATGTTGCGATTGCCGAAGCCAAGGTCTGCCGATGCGGCAAATCGGATTCCACCCGACTAGACCAAGGCAAATTAACGTTTCTACTTGGCGTCCTAGCTCCGGGCCCACGGACGGACAATCATCGCTCGTCGACCCCCGTAAGCGGATCTCCGAGGTGGACGACACGTTCGACAAGTCACCAAAATAGCGCCAAATCAACCGCACCATCAGAACTTGTTGAGGATACGTGGGTTAAGTTGCCCTTTAATAAGGACTTCAGCCAAACTTCGGCATTAGGCAAATAATCGCATTTGGGACTGGTAGACTGGAACGCGATCGAATACTAACTCGATACGCTCGAAGGTGACTACGAACGACGCTTGGGTTCGGTCAGCGTTCAGTCTAAAGTCTGGGGATATCGAGGGTGTTATCGACTCGCGGTTAGATTTAGCTACGGACGCTCTTTTGGACCCATACGAACCTTTTCACTGAAAGGACAGGATGAGGCTCAGATCTAGAGACAAGAGCGAGGTGAATACGGAAGCGATCAGTTCACAAGCTCACAGATCGGATCATGTTACTGAGTCCGACGCACGGACACACAGAAACATGCATGCGTAAAGTGGAACAGTGTATTAACAGTTCATAAGACATGCAACCTATATACATAGAACAAAGACATGCACATATAAATAGGAGTTTCCAACCGATACATTACGACAACGGACCTTATACAGTTACTATTAAAGAAGGGCCACAGAAAGGACAGCATATCACACCCGATGAAGAAAGACTCAGGCATGGGAGTCAGACTGGCCGTGGCCATGGCGGCGGGTGATACTTGGATGAGCGGTCCCAGGTCACGACGAGGCTAACTGCGCGCCAGCGTGGGAGCGAAGGTGTGAGGAGAACGGAAACAGGCCAGAGGCGCAGATTCAGTTGGCATGAAATTACTCGGAGAACAGGAGTGGAGCGACATGTGGCAACCCACTTGCGGGGACTTACACAACTCGAATACAGCGAGCTAGGGAAAAGAGCGAATTCGATGATACAGCCTGAGCCTTGTGCAGGAGGAGTGTGTTGCTGCCCCGACCTAACAGCGAACCGTAGACAGAACTCAGAGTAAAACATACGAACCAAGACTCCCCGAGGTACTAATTTCCGATAACCAGTCATCGATGAAACAACAGACAACCATCAACGCTCTTCGATGAAAGCTCCAACAAGATCTGCAGCAACCCACAAGACTGCTTGCCGAGACCTGTCTCCCACAAGTACCCGACCACAACCCAGAACCAAACAGACCAAACGAGCAGAGATCGTTCGTTTTTATTCTATCGGGCCTTCTACCTACCCGCTCGGCGTGATCATGCAATCCCCTGGCCGCCCGCCCCCCGCACACCGTGGGGGGAGGGAGTTGTGTACTCATGCATCACGGGAAGGGAGGGTTCTTCTCTTCCTTTTGCCAAGGAGGGGGAGGGTCGTCTTCCTTTGTGTTCTGATGGAACCTAAACTTTAAAATGAATCACAGCCGCTTTAATCGATTTTTACCCATTAAACATGGGAAGGCGAGCTTATCTAATGGAGAATGCACTTTACCGAGGTAATTG
>CM068968.1:52887414-52901355 GCA_035128595.1 Eptatretus atami
CAGGCAGTTCGGTGGTCCTTCTCTCTTCTACCGTCTCCTCTCCTGTCTTTCCCCCCACCCCCACTCCGCCCTATATTTCCACAGTGTGCCGAAGGTCCACCAAAAACCCCATTCTGGTGAAACTGCCAAAATGAAGAATTACTGCCCACCTTCATTCTTTCATTCGTCTGTTTTTCCCCACATCTGGAACAATCTCCCACACTCTCTTCAATCCCACTCCTCCCTCCAGGTCTTCAAAAAGAGAAGAGATTCTTGGATGAGTTCTACTACAGTTCCTGTTGGACTGATTTCAATCTTGTTTTGATTGCAGACGACCGAAGATAAAACTTATCCTCACTCCCTCTGTGCACATGTGTTATCACGGGACAAGAATTCAGGTTAAGCAAAGTTCTGTAAATTCGCGTTCATTCATTCTGTTACGTTCCGGTTCGTGTGTCAAATATAACTTCAATATTTAAAAGGTTCTTCTTTTATCATAACTATAAGAATGGAAAGGGCATCGAACCAAGTGTAACCACGCAGTGCGCTGCATCGTGTGTGGGGGATATTTCGAAGTGTTTGGAGCACGTGCAATTTTACTATAAATTACAAGGATATCTGTATATGGAGAGATCAATGTGATTTATGCGGATTGAAACTGGAGAGAATCTGAACACATGGATTCAGGAGGGAAACACGCAGCGAGCGTCAATCCAAATTTACATCTTCATCACTGGATGACTTATTTCTCATAGTTTAGAGATTGGTTAAAATGTTTGTAAAATGATGGTTTCTTACCTGGATGGTCTGTTTGCAGCTTTGGTGCTCTGCTTTTTCAGTTTTTTCTCACCAGGTATCCTTGTTAGCTGCTTGGATGATAGGCCTTGCTTCTTCTTGGACAGTGGATCAACCTGGACGCATTACTCTCATCCCACTTCTCTCATGTCGTGGGAAGACACGAGCAACATCACAAATTGTGGAGATGGTTCCTTCATGGATTTCATCTCGTTTCACATGATGCAGTGCCACCATCATGATCCAATCGAGGTCGAATGAAACACTTTACGCCATCTGCACTCCGGCGCTGGTCCTACAAGAGCTGGATCTTGATGATACTTGGACTTAAACTTGACTGCGAGAGCTGCGCTTGCTGGAAGTACTGGTAAGCTTGCGAGAACCTGATCCGAGGAGGAATTCTCCTAAAAGATAACATGTTGTTCTCATCGGGGTTTCTTCTCAGATCGTTCCTGTTTCTGTATCCACGGTAGTTGTGTCTGGTGCAGAGGAAAGGGCAGATTGAAAATGATGGACGAAGAAGCTTCATTCAACCATCACGATTGGATAACGCATTGTTGATTAAAGACACGTAATCAGGTTAAAATTGTCTAACATAGTTAATAATCTGATGTGTGTTGGCAGCATTTGCACAGCAGACAGTTGAGAGAATCAGACGTGACAAGATTGCCTGGAGTCGTATTCTCACAAATCTAAACTCCAATACACGTGAACTCATTTAACCGGAGTTGTTCTTATGCATTTAATAAAAGTATGAGCGATCGATAAGAAGTAGCACAAACAAAATATGAAGAGGCAACCTCGCCGACAGCATACCTCCACACAATCGTTAATAGCGACTAGGAATACCATGACGAAAGGATATCGCTGGCCGATACACAGTTATTTCTGAGATCTATCGCTATGTATCATTTTGGCCTAATTTCGCTAAGTGGTCTGGAGACGAAATGAGTATGTGACATATTACATAATGCATCTCGCTACAATCTCAATCCAGATCTGAATCTTCACCCAAAATCGATCAACATACGAGCTCTCGTGGTCAACCCACAACATGATAGCAACAAACTTTCGTACCCGAATAGCATAATCAACTTTTTGAGATAGTCGTGTTCTATATTCATTTTGGCCCCGTCCATCGGAATCGGTGAAGAATCACTTTAAATTCTAGGAAGTCGGATCGCGGGATCTGGAACTCGGACCGCAACAAGTCTAGATATATCAATTCGGGCCTTGTCAATCACGCATCGCACGAACGTATCCCCGATCACAGTTCATCCGCGATGGCGTTATGACAGTGATACCGTCAACAACTTTTTGAGATGTTAGTGTGACCCACACACCAGAAGGGGGAAGAACATATAACCTCCTTCGCGATTCGTGGTGGAGTTAGATATGGGATAAAGTGGAACAGCATTCGTACCGTATTAATTGAACACGTTACTATTAATGCCCATATACCCGAATCATCCATGCACCCTATTATGTCCATCATACATTGTCATGATCGAAGCTTTTATTGATTATTATTGGAATATTTAAGGCATTAACTCAGTTTTGTGGCACACATAAGGCTAATTTGCGTCATATGGAGGTGAATATGAATAATCAAAATTCAAACTACATTGTCTCAGTCATAGGTCGATCAAATGTATGAAGTTTCACTTTCGATCTGTTTCCACTTGTTATGGAGAAGAAGATTTTTTAACGTTTAAATTTTCATGCAATATGGCCGCCAGAACCACGTGACTGGATGGACGTCATAAATTACCTTTGTGCCACAAAGATTACCCAAAACTACCCCAGGCGTATTTTTATAACTTTTTATTTTCTGGTAAATACTTGTTGACGGTTTTTAATTAAAGGCCTACAGGGCGGGGGCGGTTGGGATAAACAGGTAAGAACATCGGAGTCTGCATAGAGGGGCGCTCAAGGGGAGAGAGGGCGGACTGGGGAGATGCGACATGCGGAGAGAGGGCGGGATCATGGGAGAGGGTAGAAGGGAATGTGACAGCAAAAGGTGGAAACATGGTATGCGCGAGAGAACATCGAGAGAGATGCCGGTGCTGAGATGGCCGGCGGGAAGGGTAGAGAAGGTGGCCGAGAACAGTGGGAGAGATATGGGGCGCAGGACATGGGAGAGATGCGGGGGGATCGAGAGAAGGCTGCGAGAAAGGGAGAAGGGGCGCGAGTACCATGGAGAGATGGGGCGAGGGTACATGGAGAGAGAAGGGGAGCAGTAGAAACTGGAGAGAAGGGGGCGTGGATACATGGGGAGAGATGGGCGAGGACATGGGAAGATGGGCAGGAAGATGGGGAGGAGGCGAGGCAACATGGAGAGAGATGGGGCGAGCGACATGGGAGAATGCGGGCGGGAACGGACGAGAGGGCGCGAGGAACAAGGAGAGAGATGAGGGCGCGGACTACATGGGAGAGACAGGGGCCGAGGAACATGGAGAGAGGAAGGGGGACGGGAGGATGGGACCATGGGGAGCAGATGGGGCGAGGACCATGGGGAGAGATGGGCGAGGAACATCGGAGAGAGATGGGCGAGTGAACATGGAGAGAGAATGGGTGCGAGGAACATGGGAGAGATGGGGCGGCAGGAAACATGGGAGAGAAGGGGCGACGGGTACATGGAGAGAGAAGGGCGGGGAACATGGCGAGAGAGATGGGGCGGTGGTACATGGGGGAGAGATGGGGCGAGGAACTGGGGAGAGATGGGGAACAGGGAGAGATGCGACATGGAGGGGCGTAGCATGGGCGCAGGAGTACATGGGGACGGCGGCAGCTACATGCGCAGGAGAGATGGGGGAACGAGGAGCGGGACTGAGGGAGACGATGGGGCGTAGGAACATGGGGAGAGATGGGGCAGGAAACATGAGGAGAGATGCGGGGCGGGTACAGGGAAATGGACATGCGGGAGAAGCGGGCGAGGAACATGGAGAGAGACTTTGTCGGTGCGCGGTACATGGGGAGCAGATTGGCGCGCGGACATGGGGAAAGGATGGGGCGAGAACTGGGAGAGAATGCGGGCGAGGAACATGCGTGGAGTAGATGGCGGCGGCGTACATGGGGAGCAGATTGGGGCGGGTACATGTAGAGAGAAGAGGGCGCGGAACATGGAGAGAAGGAGCGGCGGTACATGGAGAACGATGGAGAGGCGACAGTGAGAGAGTGGGGCGCGGTAACATGGGAGTAGATGGTCGCGGTATGGGGAGAGGGTCGACGGATACATGTGGGGAGAGATGGGGCGGTTACTGGAGAGATGGGGCGAGACAGAGGATGGCGGCGAGGAACATGGAGAGAGCATGGGCGAGCAAACATGGGAGATTTCGATGGGCGGGCATACCATGGGAGAGATGGGGCGCGGAACATGGGGAGAGATGGGGCGAGTAACATGGGAGGAGTAGTGGGGAGGAACATGGAGAGAGATGGGGCGAGGAATAGCATGGGGAGCGAGGGCGGCGAGACATGCGAGAGAGAATGGGGCGAGGAACATGGAGAGAGCGCAGCGAAAGGGGCGAGAGAGGGCGACGATGGGCGAGACATGGGGCCGAGCGAACAGGGTGGCGGGGGATAGGAGAGCTGGGCGAGGAACATGGAGAGAAGTGGGGCAGAGTACATGGGTGACGATGGTACCATGGAGAGAGATAGGGGCGAGGAACATGGAGAGTAGAGCGCGTAGGGAGGATCGAGGAACATGGGGAGAGATGGGGCGAGGAACTGGGCATAGAGGCGACATGAGAGGATTGGCGAGGGAACATGGAGAGAGATGGCACAACATGGGGAGCAGATGCGGCAGGAACATGGAGAGAGAAGGGGCGAGGAACATGGAGGAGAGATGGGGCAGGGTACATTGGGAGAGAAGCGGTGCGGGCAGGGCAGGGAGAGATGGGGACGGTACATGGGGAGAATGGAGGCGAGGAACATAGTGAGGAGGTTGGGCGCAGGAACATGGAGAGAGATGTGGCGACGGTAACATGGAGAGAGATGGGCGCGGGTATCATTGGGGATGAGATGGGGCGGCGGAACATGGTAGGAATAAGTAGGCGTGCCAGAGGGAACATGGGGAGAGATGGGGCGCGGGGCTACAATGGGAGATGATGGGCGCGGTAACATGGAAAGAGGGAGGAACATGGGGGCTGGCGCGTACATGGGAGAGAGTGGGGCGGACATGGACAGAGAAGGCAACATGGGGAGGAGATGGGGCGCGGCGTACAGGCAGAGTGGGGCGGAAAGCGAGAGAAGGGGCGAGGAACATAGAACAGATGGGGCTAAGCGGAGGATGGCGGGAACAGGCGGAGTCAGACATGGGGAGAGAAGCGAGATGGGGAGCGTGGGCGGGCATGGGAAGGGCTGAGGTTGATGGGGGAGAGATGCGGGGCGTCAGGCAGAGATGGGGGAACATGGAGAGGATGGAGGACATTGGGATGAAAGGGCGGGATAATCGACATGGGGGAACGGGAGAGCGCGGATGTAGGAGTGCGTAGGAAATGGCAGAGAGATGGGCGTGAACAGCGGGAGGGCGGGGAACATGTGGGAGAGATGGGGACGAGAGAGAAGCGGAGGCATTGCGAGAGATGGGGCGAGGATAATATGTGAGAGGAGAGTGGGCGAGCGGAACTATGGACGAGGATGGGGGCCGAGGTACATGGGGAGAGCTGGGGCAGGGGAACATGGAGAGAGATGGGCGAGGTATGGAGAGGGCGAGTCATGGAAAAGGCATAGAGAAGGGGCGAGGCAGGAAACGGATGGGCGAGAGACATGGGGGGGGAGCGAGGAACATGGGGAGAGATGGGGCGTATGGAGAATGGGGGCGGTAACATGGGCAGAGAGGATGGGGCGAGGACATGGGAAGAGAGAGCTGAGGAACGGGGAGAGATGCGCGGTACATGGGGACGAGATGGGGCGCGGTACATGGAGAGAGATGGGGCGCGAGTAACATGGATAGAGATGGGCCTATGGACGATGCGGCGGGAACATGGGGACGAGATGCGGGGCCAGCAGGTACATGGAGAGAGATGGGTGCGGGTTACAATGGAGAGAGAAATGGGGCGAGGTACAGGGGAGAGATGGCGGGGGCGAGTACATGGAGAGAGATGGGGCGTAGACATGGGAGAGAGGCGCGGAGATGGTGGAGGCGGAACCCATGGGCGAGAGATGGGGCGATGGAACATGGAGTGATGGGGCGAGTAATGGGAATGGGGCGAGGCGGAACATGGAGAGAGATGGGGCGAGGTACATGGGATGAGAGGGGCGAGGAACATGGAGAGAGATTGGGGCGACGGTGTATGGAGGGGCGGCATGGGGAGAGAATGGGCGGTGGAACATGCGAAGAGAGATGGGGCTGCGTACATGGGAGAGATGATTGGGGTTGAGGAGGGAAGCATGTGGGAGGTAATGGGGAGAGATGGTGCGAGGTACATGGAGAGAGCGGAGCAAGGGCGGCAGGACATGGAGAGAGATGGGGCGGCGACCGAGAGCGAGGGGCGGTACATGGAGAGAGAATGGCGGCGCAGGTACATGCGTGAGATGATGCGGGCGCGGTCAATGGAGGACGATGGGGCGACATGGAGTGGGCGAGGAACATGCGGATGAGAGATGGGGCGGCTGGCTATTGTGTTGGAGAGATGGGTGCGGGGAGGAAACATGGGGAGAGATGCCGGGCGAGGAACATGGTAGAGATGGGGCGAGGAACATGGAGAGAGAGGCGAGGAACATGGAGAGAGAGTGGGGCGAGGAACATGGAGAGAGACATGGGGCAGGAAACATGGAGACGGATGGGGCGAGGCCAAGCATGGCGAGAGAGGGGACTGGGGAGGGCGCGGGAACATGACGCAGAGGGCGAGAACATTGGGAGAATGCGAGGTACATGGAGAGAGATGGGGCGAGGATACATGGTTAGACGAGAAGGGGCGAGGAACATGGGAGAGAGGGGGCGGGTACGGGGAGAATGGGGCGGATACATGGGGAGAGCATGGGGCGCCGGGTAACATGCGGGAGAGATGGGGCGGGAACATGGGCGGAGAGATGGGGCGAGGACATTGAACAAAGTGGCCGAGGAGAATGCGGCGCGTGGGGCGGTACTGGGAGAGTAGGGCGAGGAACATGGGCGAGAGATGGGACGGTACATGGGAGAGGATGGGGCGGCGGAACATGGGGAGCATGGGAGCGAAGGTACATGGGGAGAGATGGGGCGCAGTACGGCAAGATGGGGGCGTAACTGGGGCCGAGGAAGCACGGGGAGAATGGGCGCGTACATGGGGAGAGATGGGGCCGAGTGACATGGGGAGTAGAGGGCGGGAACATGGGAGAGAGGGGAGGTATGGAGAGTTGGGCGAGGAACATTGGAGAGAGATGGGGCGCGTACATGGGGAGAGAAATGGGGCGGGTACAGTGGGAGAGAAGAGGGCGGGAACATGGGGAGGAGTATGGGCGTACAGGGGACGAGTGGCGTGGGAATGGGGAGCGGAGAGGGTGGAGGAACATGGAGAGAGATGGGGCGGCGGATACATGGGGAGAGATGGGGCCGTCGGAACATGGGAGATAGATGGGGCGAACGGACATGAGATGGAATGGGGCGAGGAACATGGGGAGCAGTGGCGGCTGAGGAACCATGATAGGGCACGGTACAGGGAGATGGGCGAGCAACATAGGGGAGAGCATGGGGCGCGCGCAGGGGAATGGGAGGAACATGAGGAGATGGGCGCGTACCTGAATGGGGCGCCGAAGGCGCAGAGATGGCGCGTCATGAATGGGAGGAACTGGGCAAGATGGGTACATGGAGGAGTAGAATGGCGGAACATGCGAGAGACATGGGGAATGCAAGAATGGCGCGGGACATGGGAGAGATGGGGCGCGGTAACATGGCGGAGAGATGGGGCAGGAACATGGGGAGAGATGGGGCGAGGAAACATGGGGAGAGATGGGCGCGGGTACATGGCGGAGAGATGGGCGAGGAACAACATGGGAGAGAGATGGGGCGTGGTACATGAGAGAGATGGGGCGCGGTACACTGGGAGAGATGCGGGCGCGGTACATGGGGAGAGATGGGCGGGATACAGTTGGGGATGAGATGGGGCGAGGAACATGGGGAGAGAGGGACTACGGTGGAGGCGCGAATGGGAAGAGGGTCAGTAAGGGCGAGAGATGGGGCGAGCGGTACATGGGGAGACATGGGCGAGGAAACATGGGGAGAGATGGGGCGAGGTACTGGGAGAGATGGGCGAGGTACATGGGGAGAGAGGGTCGCGAGTAACATGGGGAAGATGGGGCGCGGTACATGGGGAGACGAGATGGGCGAGGACATGGAGAGAGATGGGGCGCGGTACAATGGGGAGATGTGGGCGCCGGTAGCATGGGAGAGAT
This sequence comes from Eptatretus atami, assembly GCA_035128595.1. NCBI lineage: Eukaryota > Metazoa > Chordata > Myxini > Myxiniformes > Myxinidae > Eptatretus > Eptatretus atami. The sequence goes on from CM068968.1 coordinate 52,895,560, forward strand.
GGGAGCGCGGTAGCAGGTGGGGTCAACAAGAATGGTACTTACAGGGACTTTCAGGAGGAAAGCGGGAATTTGAAACGCCGCGCTGGTGTGGGTTTGGACATTCAACAGGGATAGAAAAGAATCAAGGTTTTGGATGGGGATGATATGAGATAGTGGTGAACAGCTTGTTTTGAAGACCTGGAGGGAGGAGTGGGATTGAGAGAGTGTGGCAGATTTGGTCCCACATGTGGGAAAAACAGAGGAATGCAAGAATGTAGGTGGGTCAGTAGATTCTTGATTTTGGCAGTTTCACCGGAATGGGGTTTTTGTGACCGTTCGGCACAGCTGTGGAATATAGGGTGGAGTGGGGGGGGGGTAGAGGCAGGACAAGATCGGGGCTGGGGGTGGGGGGGGGGGAGCAGACAGGGGAGGAGACAGTAGAAGACAGAAGGACCACCGAACTGCCTGGATGAGAGAGCGATGACCCAAAGACTCAGCTCTTCATCACGGTGGATTACCAAAGATTTTAAATGCCTTGGTTTCCCAGAAGGCAGCATGTCAAGGTAGCGTGACCTGGTTGTGAATCCAAATGTGATATCGAATCAAGCCATTGGATGAAGAGTGGATAGGAATTTAATGTAGAAACAATGATGCATTCCATGACGTTGCTGGTGATTGGGAGAGGCTGATTGATGTGCAGGTTGTCGGATCAGTTTTTTTGCAGTACCTTTTTATGGCACAGCAAGTGAATGTTTTTCGTGTATTTCAGAGGCAGATGTAAGGATGACACTTGAGTTCAAATGCAGAAGGGTGAATAAGACAGAGAGAGCACGAGCAAGAGCAGCAGAGCAGGTTTTTTCGGGACCATCGGGCTGATGCCTATCCTGACTGTTGCTTGTAGACAGTACACTACACACAGAACAAACAAGATGTGTGAGTGAGGTTATAACCCTATACAAGTCAGAGTATCCCCTGGGGATGTGGAGGAGTGAGGGCAGTGCAATGGAAGAGTGAGGAAAAGAGTTTTGATAAAGAGAGGAAACTCCAGGGCAGGGACGACGTGGAACTCGGTCTATCATACGGGAGGAGGGAGTAACCACAGAGATGAACTAAGGAGTTCAGAGACAGTATTGGGAAGGAGGAAAGTTTTCTGTTCACAGATTATGTCTGGTTTGCCAGTGGGAACCTGTATGGAGAGATCAGTCAGGTTCAGAGCAAAAGGCCTGGATGTTTGAAGTCCAGCAATGTTAAAGAAGAGGGAGGGGGAGGAAGGCTTTGGGTGAGGGGAGGGGAAGGGGGAGGGTAGGAGAGTTGTTGACAGTAATGTTTGAGATTGCAGAAAGGCGAGGGAGAGGGCCGTGATTGGGGAGGAAGAGACGAAACGGCTAGGGTGTTGATGGATGAGGCAAGTGGGAAGTGAAAAGAGAGGGGCAAGGGAAAGTTAGGTGATTGGAGAGGATGGAAGATGAGTTGGAGAGAGAGAGAGAGAGGTGGGGGAAGGAAGGCAGCTTTGTGGATGTGAAGGGGAGGGGGGAATAGTTTTTCGAAGGGGGAGTGAGGCAGGAGATTTCAAGGGAGCGGGAGAATGGGGGAAATTGGAAGGAGGAGGGTGACAGGTGAGAAATTTTGGGAGTAGGGTGAGGGGGAGCTTGTTGAGAAGGTTGAGGGGGAAAGCCCTGGGGGGAGGGGAGTGAAGTTTGCTTTGAAGAGGAAGGAAGCAGTTGATTTGAGAGGGAAGCTTTCGAAAGGAGGGAGACAAGTGAGAAGCAGGCATAGCGCATGGGGGAAGAGGGAAGGAAGTAGGGTTGGGAGAGGGGAAGGATGAGACTGGGTATTGGGTGTGGTAAAGATGGGAGCGGCTGGGGGGGGGGGGAGGAACAAGAGTTGAGGGGGTGGAAGAGGGGGAGGTATGACGAGAGGAAGAGAGAGAGTTTGAATGTTGAAGAGAGGGTTACTGAATGAAGAAGAGTGAGAGTCGTGGTTCGGATTGGGAAAGGGCCACAGATGTTGAACACAACACAAGTTTTGATACCAGTGGGGAGGGGGGGGGCTGTTCGTGAAGGAGATGGCAGTGGATAGAGAGGCTAAGGTTAGGATGGGGACAGGATGGGGGTTTGTTTGGAAGGGGGTAGAATTTAAGGAGTGGGGTGAATTGCACTGAAGTTGAGAAAAAAAAGATGGAAAAACAAACAAGACATTGCAAAATGGGATTTTTCGAAAAATTGGAGGTTAGAGAAATGTTGAACATAGTTGGAGATGGATGGAGTGGGCAGAGAGGTGAGAGAATGGAGAGGTGCACGCAGGGGGAGAGAGACTGAGATCTCTCAGGAGAGGTCGCACCAGGGGGAAGAGAATGAAAAATAGAGAGAGAATGAGAGAAAGAGGGAGAAAGAGAGAGGGAGACGCGGGAGAAGAGACAGAGGTTATCATAGAACACGATACTACGTTTGGTCTTGAGAAAAGGACACAGGCGGTGTCTTCAAGCAGCCAAATTGATTTGGTCCTGATGACGATAAAAATCGATGTAATATTTTGTCCAAGTACTGCTAATGGAAGGTTTTTTTGAAAGTTACTGCAGAAGGCGGTTTTGTGTTCCTCAGCATCACTAAGAATGAAACTTATTTTGTGTTAGAAGATCAAGAATATAATTTTCATTGAAATAAAAGAAAATATTTTAAAAGGGTTGAGAAAAAAAATTCCAGATTTATCCGCCCTTGGAGGTGTCTATCACACCTCCCTATTTAACCACGTTCCATTCGTCTATTTGTGTCCTTTGACGTCCTTGAAAACAGTTTTGCCTGTTTGAATGATTTTTCAATCTTGGTTTTTGACTGTCGACAGTCCAGAAATCAAGAAATGTCACTCCTTCTCTGCCCATGTGTGATCGGGACAAATTCAGAGCCAAACTACTGTAAACTGCAGGTTTGTTTTTCCACTTCATGTTCAAAATAAAACATCAATTTAAATCTAGTTGTGTCCTTCAATCATAAGCTGATGTTGTAGATAGAAGTAATCGAATTGTTTAACCTTATGTTCGTCAACGGTGTGCGTGGGGTAAATATTGGAAGTGTTGAGTGGTTTTTTCGACAAATTACAGAGGATAATAATGGATGTAAATAATATGAATGGGTAAATATAAATGGTAATAATGGAGAAGGTGAACGTGCTTTTATGGTGATTGAATGGAGGAATCATGAAAATAGGAATTCTGGAGGGAACATCCGAAGCAAGGTCAATCAAAATTTACATCTTCTCAGTGTAGATTAGTTATCATCGTTTAGAGATTGTTTAATATGTTTGTAAAATGTGGTTTCATACCTGGATGGTTTTGTTTTGTGCTGCTTTGGTGGGCTTCTTTTTCAAGTTGTTTCTCACCAAGGTATCCTCTGCACCTGCTTGGATGATGAATGGCTGCTTCTTCTTGGCAGCGTCAACCTGGAAATGACTCTCGCTATCCCGAATTCTCTCATATCCGTGGGAAGAAGCACCATCACAATGTGGAGATGGTTTTCTTGCTGGATTTCAATCTCGTATTCACATGATGTAGCGCCACCATCGATGACCCAATCGAGGTTGAATGACTTTACCCATGCTGCACTCGGCGCGTGGTCCTCAAGAGCTGAGTCTTTGATGATACTGTGGGACTTAATACTTTGGACTGCGAGAGCTCGGCTTGCTGGAATGTAACCTGGTAAGCTTCGAGAACCTGAATCGAGAGGAATTCTCTGAAATTAACGAATGGGTTGTTCTTCATCGTGGGTTTTCTTCAGATGGTTTTCGCTCGTTCTGTATCACGGTAGTTGTCTGGCAGAGAAAAGGGCAGATTAAACTGATGGTGGAAGTTTCATTCAACCAATCACATGTGGACTAAGAATTTGGTTAACATCAGTTAATTGTTAAAATTAATAATATTTTGCAGCCATTCACAGTAGATAAGTTGAAAGAATCAGGTTGACAGGCTTGCAGATCTATTCCTACACAAATCTAAACTTCATAACACGTGATCTGATTAGCAGGAGTTGTTTTCATTTATAAAGTTGAGCGACGTGCAAAGAAGATGCAAAACAAAACTAGAAGGGCACTCGCTGGACAAGCATATCCTCCACCATGTATGGCCTGGATCCCATGAGAACGTATGCTGGCCAACACATTTTTTCTGACATCATGCTATATGTATTTTTGGCCTCAATCGTCAAGGGTGGAAGAAATACTTTAGGGTAAAAATTAAATAATCTCTCACATCCAGATCTAAGATATGATCTTCACTGCAAAATCAGTAATCAACATCGTCGTGGTCACAGGTCAGTATCCCAACCTGTGCAACCAAAATTTCGTGTCCGTAATACATCCACTAACTTTTTTGAGATATCGTGGTTCTATAATTCATTTTGGCCCGTCCCTATCCTCAACGGTGACGATCCACTGAACTCTTACAAAATTCTAGAAGTCAGATCCTAGTATCTGGTACTTCAAAAGAACCAATAATCTAATCATTTTTGCCTTTGTCAACCACCGCAAGTTCCGGACTGTGCTTCGTCCGGTGCTTCCATTTGGTCGTGACGCGACGTTTATAAATTTCATCGATCCGTCAACCAACTTTTTGAGATTTCATGCACACAGTCAGAGGGGTGAAAACATAACTCCTTCAGCTTCGGTGGCGGAGGTGGAATATGGGAAACTGGAACAGATTCGTACGGCGTAGTTAATTGAAGCACCGTTTACTATTATGGCCCATATACCCGAATCATCCAGGCACCGCTATTTGTCCATACATTGTCAATTATCGGGAAGCTTTATTGATTATTGGAATATTTATTATTAACGCATTTTGTGCATTCATAAGGCTAAATTGGCATCAATGGAGGTGACTAGTGAACAACAATTCATACTAACATTGTCCATGTCCAGTCGATCAAATGTATGAGTTTCCTTCGATCTGTTCCATACTGTTATGGAGAAGAAGGTTTTTAAACGTTTTAATTTCAATGGCAATATGGGGGCCGCCAGAACGCACGTGACTGATGACGTCATAAATTTACTTTCTTCCACGTTCATCATCACAGGAGGGCTCGTAGATCAGAATACATGAAGGTTTCAGATTTTTCGAATAACGGATATTTTGGATCACCGCAAATTTGGCTGGAATTGCCACTTCACCAATGATGTCATTATTATTCCCAAATACCCCAAGGGATTTTATAACTTTATTTTGGGTAATATATTGTTTGAGGCTTTTATAATGGTTAACACAGAGAAACATAACAGGGGAAGCAGGAGAAGAGGGGCGGGGAACATGGGGGAGAGATGGGGCGGGAAATGGGGCGAGATGGGGCGAGGAACATGGGAAGATGGGGGAGGTTACATGGGGTAGAGATCGAGGGCGAGAACATGGAGAAGGATGGGGCGAGGTACATGGGGAGCGATGGGGCGAGGTACATGGGAGAGATGGGCGAGGTACATGGGGAAGAGATGGGGCGAGGTACATGGGGAGAGTATGGGGCGAGGTCAATGGGGAGAGATGTGGGGGGGGGGGGGGGGGGGGGGGGGGGGGGGCGCGGTACATGGGGAAGAGATGGGCGAGGTACATGGGGAGATGGGGCGCGGTACAATGGGGAGAGATGGGGCGAGGTAGCTGGGGAGAGATATGGGGCGGCGGTTAAACATGGGTCAACAAGATGGTACTACAGGGAACTTTCAGGAAGGAAAGCAGGAATTTGAGCGGTGGGTGTGGGTTGGTGGATTAAACAGGGATAGAAAAGATCAAAGGTTTTGGATGGGGAATGTATGAGATAGTAGTGAACAGCTGTTTTTGAACAG
>CM068968.1:52913038-52926964 GCA_035128595.1 Eptatretus atami
GTGGGAAAACCTGCAAAATCGGCAGTGTATCAAATACTTGTTCTCCCCACTGTATATGTATATATACTGTATATATATATGTTGACAGACGTCGTCTCTGGATAACTTCGAGAAGACGGCGTGTCTTTGAGAGACCATGATCTCCAATCACTGTAGAAATTCCCACGGGGTCAGGTCAGGTATGGGAGCATGCATACCGTGCCGGAGCAGCGCGTCGCTGCGTTCACTTTCCGCCGGTACTCCAGGGGCCTCCGTCTGGCCATCCCCCAGGCCGATGCCTGGCCCATCCCCATCTCTTTGAGATGCCGATCAACCTGCTGCAACCACGAGGCACGTGGTCGGCTCATTAGCCACGCCAAAAGTTGTTACCATACGCTAAAGCCCGAGTGCGAGTGAGTACCGTGTGCCGGCAGTTAAGCAACAGACCTTATTCAGTTGTCCGAGCGGAACCAACATTGCGTAACTGCATCTGAGATCAAACTTGGATAACAAATCAGTGCTTGACAAACACCTCAGCAGTCTTGTACCACTATCAGAACAGACAGAATAAGTCGGGACACAGTTTGTTGAGGAAATGGCTTTCATTGACAATAATAAAAATGCAAGTATTTACAATGACACACAAGCAAATATTTACAAGGAGAGAAAACGATGAAATGACATATACTGTATGTACAACAATTAATCACAGCATGTATACTTTCTCAAATTATCTCCTTCATGACATACCCACCTTCGGTACCTTTCCAGTGACTTGACACGCTACACTACGGTATGCCAGCATCATGCATTTGATGTGTAAGGGAGATGTATGGGATTGGCAAAGAAGATGAGATGGGGACAGGACGGACCCCTGCACACCTCACACGTGTTGATCCTGGCTTCCACATCCTAACTGAAACCGGAACCCTCCGCGCTTTGCTCCCCTCCTACTCCTCGTACAGCCGCGGCACTCTTCAACGCGTCCCCTGACACGGACATTCGCGTGGTATAGATGAGGTGCAGGGTCCAGGAACGCAACTGGTGGACATGGGCATGTGAAGGTGAAGGTGTACAAGGGCGGAAGGTGAAGAAATAAGAAGGATAACGAAAGCACAGAAGCATGCGATGTGGGAAATAATGAATAACGAACAATAAATAGTGTGGTGAGAAATGAATCGACAAAGCCTGAAGGAGAGTGAAAGAAAAACCTAAGCGAGTAAGCAAAGTGAAAGGAATAAAGGAGAGAATGATGAAAGGAGAGAAAGACAAAGGGGGCCTTCATGTTTGTGCGAATAAATGGAAACGAGCAACCCGACAGAGTCTGGAAACCCTCTGAAGCTTCGAATCTCCAATCATCTGTCCTTCTATCCCCTTCCCTCGTGAGAGGTTCTCCATTCCTCTTTTATAGAGGCTCAAGCCTTCCTTCACTTGAGTCTTGCCCCCCTCCCCCCACCAATCCCTCTCCTTTCCACAGATCTCCTCATGCCTCTGTTCCCCACTGTTTTTTTCTTCCCTCTCCCGCCCCTCTTGTCTCCTGCTCCCCTTGTTGTATGTTCTCTGTGTTAGCTCACATATGAGCCTCGACAGTGTATCCAAATTTTTTTAAAAAAAAAGTCATCACATGTCACAGGAGATGCCTGGAAACGAAAAAATGTCAATGAATCTTTCACAAGCAGCAAACCGCATCGTCATCACGTTTCACTGTTGTTTTTTAATTACGGTTTGAATTTGGACCGGTAATTTGTGGACACCCTGTAATCTAACACCTTTCCATGGCGTTTTTCCAAGACTGCAAAAGGCAATAAAACGGGGAATTCATCTGAATTATTTTTTTTGCAGTCGAGTCTAAAGCAACATAGGCTAAGAAGGTATGAAAACAAGGTGAAGGCCTCTTACTTGTGATACAATTAAGGGTTCTGAACCATTACTTGTAATACCCTCTCCCACCACCAACGGGAGCGGTACGACATGGTCCACATTTACGTAGATAATTTGCATCGGCCCCACCTTCGGAACCCCCGGCGGGGGAGGGAAGGCAAAGCAAGTCGCTACATTTTTTGCTTTATGATCCTTTGTCCCCCTGGCAAGTTTGGTTGTGATTGGAAAAGTACCGACCGAATGCTTCAGCGACAGACAGACAGACAGACAGACAGACAGACAGACAGACAGACAGACAGAGAGAGCAAATTGCATATTTTAGTTTGATGGTGAGATATGTATATGTACAGTATGTGTTACTTCTTGGGAGGCTGAATCATTGTATTTATTGGGGGTGGGGTTATAGGATGAAGAATGAGCAAACACTGAGAGCACATTCATCATTTGACGAGACCTGTACTTATTTCCTCTCTACCCTTCATTATCTTAAACATCTCTATTATATCCCCTCTTAACCACCTCCTTTCTAATTTATAAAGCCATGGCTCCTTGACCCCCTCCTCATAGCTCGGTCTGATCCTGTACCAGAATCAGTCTAGGATCCTGTTCTGAACCATCTTTATGGCAGGTTTCTCCTTCCTGAGATGTGGTGACCAAAACTGCACACAATATTCTCGATGAGGTCCTCATTAAATTCCTGTACAATGTTAGAACTCTTGATTTATAATTCACCCCTCTACTGATACAACCTAAAACCCTGTTTGCTTTACCTATAGCTATCTGGAACTGTGTTGTGTCCCCCTCCCACCCAGCCCCACTGTCCCACTGCCCTAACCCCTTGTATCTATTACCACCTCCAGATCCCTCTCCTGTGTCATCAACATGCGCATGCACACGTCATCAGTACAGGGATTTGTGTTTTCTGCACTTTTAACACAACTGCATAATACTTCTTGTTGTTTCGGATGATGCTCAATTTGGTTATCCTACATTAACATTCTGTCATGTTCCATTCCCAGTCCTCCGGCTCGATGACCTAAATTCTGAGGTCTCTGCTTCAGCTTACTACAATAGAGGACATGATCCAGGCAACACGGGCACCAGTTAGCACACCTCATCGTGGTTCAGATGGGATTCCACAGTCGTTGCGACGTCAGCAATGTGGTGGTTTTTCTTTATATTTGTCTAAGATGCATCAATCATTCCCAGTGAATGAATGTCTCGATCAAATCAAAATGTGAGAAAAAAAAACATCAAACACCTTTCCAGGTAAATCTGTAAGCAATGCTAAATCACAAGTGAATGTGAAGATAACATGTGTAAAACACAGGTAAATGTGTCAACAATGTTACATCACAGGTAAATATATGTGTAAGCAATGCTAAAACACAGGTAAATGTGTAAACGATGCTAAAACACAGGTAAATGTGTAAGCAATGCTAAATCACAGGTAAATGTATAAACAATGTTAAATCACAGGTAAATGTGTAAGCAATGCTACATCACAGGGAAATGTATAAACAATGCTAAATTACAGGTAAATGTGTAAACAATGCTACATCACAGGTAAATGTGAAAGCAATGCTACATCACAGACAAAATGTGTAAGCAATGCCAAAGCACAGGTAAATGTGTAAGCAACGCTACAGCACAGGCAAATGTGTAAGCAATGCCAAAACACAGGTAAATGTGTAAGCAATGCTACATCCCAGGCAAATGTGTAAGCAATGCTACATCACAGGTAAATGTTAGCAATGCCAAAACACAGGTAAATGTGTAAGCAATGCTACATCACAGGTAAATGTGTAAGCAACGCTAAATCACAGGCGAATGTGTAAGCAATGCTACATCGCAGGTAAATGTGTTAGCAATGCTACATCACAGGTAAATGTGTAAGCAATGCTAAATCACAGGCAAATGTGTAAGCAATGCTACATCACAGGTAAATGTGTTAGCGATGCTACATCACAGACAAAATGTGTAAGCAATGCCAAAGCACAGGTAAATGTGTAAGCAAAGCTAAATCACAGGTGAATGTGTAAGCAATGTTAAAACACAGGTAAATGTGTAAGGAATGAAAATCACAAGCATCATTACCCAAGTGCAAGATTAGGCCAAAATGTTTCCGAATTCCCACCTCTTCTAAACAATTGGTTTTATTTTCATGCGATTCCTTGTAAATTTTACCAACAAGGTAAATTTACCAACAAATTTTACCAACAAGGTAAAAATGACACCGTTCTGGAATGACGTCATCACGTAGTGCACGTACTGCACTCGTGTACCACAGCTCCCCCCTTACCCCCAAAAAGACTGCTTGGTGGAGCTGGAGCCACAGAAGAACCAGAATTAGTTTCTGCTCTGAATTTACCAAAGGTTACCGTCTTTCCTGTCATACCTGGAAGCATAATATATTTATATAAATACCTCATTATATGTACATACATTGTACCGAATGATGTGAAATCCAATCATTTTATCTTTTGCTAGTGTTGGGCAGCTTCAAAGATCACACAGTGTCGGTGTGGGTTACATAAAGGTCATGTACTGGTGTGGGTCCAGTCCAGCCATTGAACCTCATTGAGGTTAAAATCTCTGGACTTCCTATATAAATGGATGATTGAGGGAATGAACATGGGATTTTAAAACTTTATAGGATTTATCCACAAGAACAATCAATTGCTGCTGCACCATTGTGCTCTTGGGCTTACGAATTAATAAAGGTCAAAGGTAACCAAAACTCGTGATTTTAGTCATTTCTGTATTTTAATTACTTGTTCGATTTTTGTTGACTGTGTATTTTTAATGGGATTGAAAGGGTTTAAGGGTACTAACGGGGTCTATAGGGTTTAAAGGAATCTATAGGTTCTTAAGGGCCCTGGTGTTTTATAGGGTCTCGCGGGGTTCAGAGGGTTTTATGGCTTTAACGGGGTCTACAGGATATAAGGGTTCTAAAGAGTATAATGGGGTCTATAGGGTATTATTAAGGGTCTTAGGGGTGTTGGAGGGTCATGGGGTTCTCAAGAGTCTAACATGGTCTAAAGGATGTAAATGTTGAATGGCATCTAAAGGGTCTAAAATGTCTAAGGGGTCTTAGCAGTCAAAAGGGTCTAAAAGATTAAAACGTACTTTCCAATCGCACACAATTAATAGACGGAGTTGAGGTGAAACTCGAGTAAAAACAGCACGTAACGAGAACGGCACTTGGAAGAGAACATACCTCCACCAGGCTGAACAGTTTACATTTTGTATCCCACTGATAGGTCGGATCTGAATCCGGTCCTGAACCAAAATCGATCTCATCCACTAAGTTTTGTCATAACTCGTCCATAACTTTTTGAGATATTGTGCTGTACAAATTTTTTGGCCCCATCTCTCAATTGGTGAAGAATGACTTTAAAAATTGTCATATCCGGATTCGGATCTTCACTAAGATTGAATCAATTCTTCCTTGTGGCGCATCCAACCTGTCCACCAAGTTTCGTGTGAATCCGTCCATAACTTTTTGAAATATCATGCTATATATCGTTTTAGCCTGATCTCTCAATGGTGAAAAATCAATTAGAAAATTAAATAATTCTCGTATCCGGATCTGGATTCAGACCTTCACCAAAATGGAATAAATTCGAAATATTGTGTGCTATATATATATTTGAGATATTGTGCTATAATTGTGCTATATATCATTGAGATATTGAGATATATATCGTTTTTGGCCCTATCTATCAATGGTAAAGAATCACTTTATAAATTCTCAGATCCGGATCCGGATCGTCACCAAAATTCAGCATTGCTGTCCTTGGCTGGTCACCTACACACAAATTTTTTTTAAAGAATGATTGCTTGAAAACTGTGGCCAAAAATTGTGTGACAAACAGACAGAAAGACAGACAAAAACTTGAAGTCAAACCGATGAAAATTGAGGATTTTAGAAGCTTGACAAAGTTGCTGACCTTTGACCAATGTTGACCTTTTGGCCATTTGACCTCAAAATCAATAGGCTTCTTGCTTATGAATAACTCTACGAGGTGGTGCAGTTTCATCGAGATTGGTTTAAAATTGTGACCTGTAGGTGATTGACATCAAACAAACAGACAGACAGACAGACAGAATCACAGACCAGACCAACCAATATACTGTACTTTCAAATCTTCGACTTCACAAGTAACAAACAAACAATGAAAAAGGGGCGTGTCTTCAATGTATCCGACATGCTTGACACCTCCAATGTTCGCTCGTCGTCGTTTACGGGATAAATCCACGACAAAATCTGTTTTTTTTATTTTTTTTAAATTAATCGTCCATTTGCAAAATATCTAAGAATTTTTCTTCACTTTTATAGATCTGCGTTACGATTGTGCAGTTAGACATCTCATACGAGTCATTTTTCTCATTCTACATTATTTTCTACAAGCCATCAGCCGCATCTCACCGTATCACGAGCATGTTTTCCTCACACACGAACACATTTTCCTCCCACACGAACACATTTTCCTCCCAGCCACCAAAACCTCTCCATGAACACCTCAGATATCAAACTGTGCCAAAACCCGAGGCTATCACGAGCCCATTCTCATCACAGGGACCCGGAAACCGCTTCAAACAGATTTTGTGAACGCCTGCAAAGGGGTCTCGCGCCAAGACCCCGGCTGAAGGTGGCTCCTCCCACAGACGAGGGGGGGCTTAAGGCTCTATAAAAGGGCAAAGGAAAGCCTCTTACAGAGGAAGGGGGTTGAAAGACTGGGAGGATCGGAGACTGGCCAACGCCTCACTCCTGATTCATCCAAAGCCAGAGGCACCAACAATCCTGATCGTAGACGTGTCTGAGGTCACAATGGGTGCAGCTCTTCCTCAGTTCATCGATGCCGACTGGTGTCTACTGGCCTTCTCGAAAAGGTTGAAATCAACAGAACGCAAATACAGTGCATTCAATTGGGAATTACTCGCTGTATAACTCGCCATCAAGTACTTCCGACACTTCTTCGAGGCCATACCATTCTCTGTCCTGACTAACGACAAACCTTTTAACTTTCGCTCTGTCCACCCATTTGGACTCTCACTCTCCTTGCACACTTCGCCAACTTGGTTATACAGTATCTCGCAATTCACCACTGACATCCGGCGCATCAAAGGCATCGCGAACTCTGTAGCTGATTCTCTCTCACGCGTCGAGGTATTGGCGTTGTCGTCTACCAACACACTGGCCATCGATTTGAATGCCCTTGCAGCAGCACAACAGGAGGACATGGAGCTCCACCATCTACACTACAGTCTACAATGGGTTTGCTTACATTTCGAGAGGTACCGCTCCCAGGGACAAACATTACCTTCGTGTGTGACACATCGACGGGACAGTCACGCCCTTTCGTTCCTGCGGCATTCCGTCATACAGTCTTCGACACTTTTCACTCACTTGCGTACTCGGGTATTCAAGCAACCCAGCAACTCACCACCACATGCTGCGTCTGGCCACGCATTAACGCCGACGTGTGTTGTTTGGCGAAGCAATGTCTTCAATGTCAATGCTCCAAGATCCATCGTCATACTGTATCTTTTCAACACCAGGTAGGTGTTTTGATAGGGTGCATGTGGATATTGTTGGTCCCCTACCACCTTCAAATGGGTACTGCTATTTGCTGACTTGTATCGACTGCTTCACCCTGGCCAGAGGCTGCACCGATAGCTGACATCACCGTACCTACTATTGCCATGGCCTTTTTGTCCAGACGTGGATCGCACATTTTGGTGTTCCATCAACCATCACGATGCATTGTGGTAGCCAGTTTGAATCGTTTTTTTGTGACCTGACTCGACTCCTGGGTACTGATCGTGTGCGAACCACCACTTACCATCCAGCAGCAAAGGGTATGGTGGAGCATTTGCACTGCCAACCCAAGTCTTCCCTGGAAGCAAATGCCAACTCCACACACTGGACGGACGTCGTGTCATACCCATGGTCCTGCTCTAAAAGGTGGTTTATCCACTACAGAGCGAGTGTTCGGTGCACTGCTTCATCTCCTAGGATAATTCTTCTCAATGTCTGATGACACTTTGCCCGATGCCAGCAACTCTGACAACCAACTTCGTACGGCCATGCTGTGCCTCCAAGCGACACCGACACGTACGCCGCCCGATGGCAGCAACTCTGACAACCAACTTCGTACGGCCATGCTGGGCCTCCAAGCGACACCGACACGTACGCCACCTGATGGCAGCAAGTCTGACAAGCAGCTTTGTATGGCCATGCTGTGCCTCCAAGCGACTCTGACATGTACGCCTTCATCACGCCCGGTGTTTATTCCCCAGGAGTTTTTTTTTATTTTTACATGCACCCATGTATTCATGCAGCATGACACTATCCGGAGACCCTCGCAGTAACCATATGACAGACCTTACGAGGTTCTACAACGCTCCGAGAAGACGTTCATACTCGATATTAACGGAGGTCATGAGACAGTCTGCATCGATTGCTTGCAGCAAACTTTCCTTGATGCAGCATCAGAACAGACCCTACCACTGGACAACGGGTCAACAACTACTACAACACTACCCTTACCGTCATATCTCACTTGCTCTGGGCATCATATACACTACCCAGCATGATATTTATGAGAGTACATTTTGCTTGTTGACCGTCTCTCATTGCTGTTTCGTTTTCAGCTCACTCAGATGAAATATAGTTCTGGGGAGCTCATGGGATGGCGCGTCGTCAGTCCGTCAGTCCGTCCGTCCCTCCATTCACAAATACTTGCAATTTCTTCTCTGAAACTACACATATGATTTTGATGAAACTTTACCACAACCTTCGTCACCGTGTATGTACAAAAGTTTGTTCACTGCATTAAAAAAGTCGTGGTCTTAGGGGTCTACAGGGGAAGTTTACGGGGGGGGGTTGCCCCCCCAAAATAGGTATTTGCTTTCTTCTTAGAAACTACACACACAATTCAAATGAAACTTGACTACAACCTTCATCTTATCTGGGCCCTGGCTTAATGAAAGCTTATCTGGGGTCTGGCTTAATGCTGTAACCCAAATTTGGTAGAATTCTGAGTGGTGGGTCTAGTGAGGAAGATTTTTGAAGGAATTTACACGATTTTCCAAAAATTTTTACTAAGTCCGCCATTTTGACACATTTCCGGCCATGTGATTGACATGACCGTGTCCGAATGTTGTAACCCAAATTTGGTAGCTTCTGACTGGTGGGTCTGGAGAAGAATATTTAAAAAAGGAATTAATGCAATTTTCCCAAAACTTGAATAAGTCGGCCATTTTGACCACTTCCAGTCACGTGTAATGCATAACTTCAACAATATAATTAACACCCATACCCTACCATAATGTTGCAACCCAATTTGGTAGCGTTCTGACTAGTGGGTCTGGAGAATAATATTTTAAAAAGGAATTAATGCAATTTTCCCAAAACTTGAATAAGTCGGCCATTTTGACACACTTCCAGTCACGTTGTAATGCATAACTTCAACAATATAATTAACACCCATACCCTACCATAATGTTGCAACCCAAATTTGGTAGCATTCTGACAGGTGGGTCTAGAGAAGAAAATTTATGAAGGAATTTATGCGATTTTCACAAACATTGACTAAGTCGGCCATTTTGACACACTTCCGGTCATGTGATCAGCATGGCCTCTGCAATTTAACGTCAGGACCCTGTCCTAACGTTGTAACCCAAATTTGGTAGCATTCTGACTCGTGGGTCTGGAGAAGAAGATCTTTGAATAAATTTTCTAAGTCGGCCATTTTAACGTACTTAAAGTCACGTGACCGGAACGAGTTTTGCAATTCCTGTTATCAGTCAGGAGAGGAACGTTGTAAAATTTCAGCCGGATCGGCTCAGTGGCTTGGCCAGAGAAGTTGGAAAAGGACACAGATGGACGGACGGATGGCGCATTATGACATTACTTTATCTGGAATATAAATTCCAGATAAGCTAAAAAAAAAACTGGGGTCTCAGGGATCTACAGGGGGTTGCCCCCCAAAAGAGGTATTTGCTTTCTTCTCAGAAACTACACACACAATTCAGATAAAACTTACCACAACCTTCATCACCCGTGATGTACCAAAGATTGTTCACACCACAAAAAAAATATATATTAGGGTCTAACAGTGTCGACGGGGGAGGGGGGGGGGTTGTTTCCCCCTAAAAGAGGTATTTGCCTTGTTCTCAGAAACTACACACACAATGCTGATGAAACTTGATTTGGCTTGACCACCGCCTTCATCACCCGTGATGTACTAAAGTTTGTTCATGGCATTAAAAAAATCGGGGTCCAAGGGATTCTACAATGGGGGTTGTCCCCCAAAATTTGTATTTTCTTTCTTCTCTGAAACCATAAACAATTTTGATGAAACTTGACCACAACCTTTATCACCCGTGATGTACCAAGGTTTGTTCACGGCATTAACAAAAAATCCATAGGTATTTACTTTCTTCTCCATTACATATTGTTGCGGATCCAGGGTTCGACGCTTGCCACGAGGGGAGGCACTCGGGTCCCTCCTGAATGCCCGGTCCTGAGTCCGCCGGGCACAGATAACTCTGCGCACTGGCAGGTTGCTAAGCAACCACGAACGCCGACTGGCATGGCCAATCTGGGCAGGGTTACACAACATTGTATGATACCTTACCTGTCGACAGCCGGCTAATTGGGGTCAGTGCCCTCAACGCACACTGGGATTACTGCCGAGCATTACAGTGAGTGTGCGCTGGCTAACAAAGCAAATTATTGGGATAGAACTTCCCGTATAACCTTACCTGTAACCCGTCTAACCTTACGTATGGAGAAAAGAAAAGCAGTCTTTCCTTCTCTCCTTCACCTTACACAAATATACAGGAGAATGCGGAGGGAAATGGATGGGAAGATGGGAGTTCCCCTCGCGAGGAAATGCCCAGTCGTACTGTCTTGCACTGTACCATGCCTACGCCTTGCAGGCCATGCCGAGCACCAAACACCATGAACATACAAGTGAGACGCGACAAGAACATGCATGCAAGAGCACCTGATGGGTTACCAAGCAATGCGCGGATGGAGGGAACACAGAAAGGAACCCCGCACGGCCGAGGGGTGATCAAACGGCCATGGGATTGAAGGTAAGACCGATGGGGTAAAGGAGGGACTGTTGACAGGATGTTTGATGGAGGGGAGATTGTTGAAACCGGCCGATGGGGAAAAGGAGGGAAGATTGAAAGTAACACGGGGATTGAACAGAACGGTGGTGTGAAGGAATTAAGATTGAAAGTAACAGGATTGAACAGAATGATGGTGTGAAGGAAGAAAGATTGAAAGTAAGAGAGGGGAAGGGGGGAAGACATTACACGGGAAAAATACGGCCGAGCCAACGTATGCCCCCCCCCTCCCCAAACAGTCCTTTGACAAGGGACCAAGGATTATCTATACAGACTAATGTAACTAGAAGGGCACTCGGTAGAGCGCGTACCTCCGCCACGCAATGCCTGATCCACGAGAACATATCGGGCCCAATACATTTTTGAAATATCATGCGATACAGTACTACATCGTTTTTGGCCCTATCTTGTATCCCAAAATTTTTTTTTAATAAATAATTCTCGTATCTGGATCCAGATCCGGATCTTCACCAAAATCGAAACATTTCGTCCTTGTCACACACCCAACATGTCCACAAAGTTTCATCTGGATCCGACCACAATGTTTTGAGATATCCTGCACACAAACAAACAAATGCAAAATCATTCGTGAGTGACAACTTACAAAACAGCACAAAGTAGAATGGCACTCGGTGGAGCGCATACCTCTGCCAGGTGGAACAGTTCACGTTTTGTATCCACTGATGGGCCACCAAAATCCAATCCGCTTGTTCTTGTCACCTATGCAACTCATCCACCTTGTTTTGTCATAACTCGTCCACAACTTTTTGAGATATCCTGCACACAAACAAACAAATGCAAAATCATTCGTCGAGTGACAACTTAACAAAACAGCACAAAGTAGAATGGCACTC
Organism: Eptatretus atami; assembly: GCA_035128595.1. Lineage (NCBI taxonomy): Eukaryota > Metazoa > Chordata > Myxini > Myxiniformes > Myxinidae > Eptatretus > Eptatretus atami. The sequence goes on from CM068968.1 coordinate 52,924,900, forward strand.
GGTGGAGCGCATACCTCTGCCAGGTGGAACAGTTCACGTTTTGTATCCCACTGATGGGCTGGATCTGAACCAAAATCCAATCCGCTTGTTCTTGTCACCTATGCAACTCATCCACCTTGTTTCGTCATAACTCGTCCACAACTTTTTGAGATTATGGTTATATATTTAGTTTTTGGCCCTATCAATCAATTTTAGAAATTATGCCTGTGTTGACCTTTTGACCTTAAAATTAATTGGAAGTTGAATTCAATGACCTGACATGAAAATACTCTTCAAATTTAAAGTCAATCAGATGAAAATTGAGGATTTTAGAAAATTTGGCTCAAATTGGACTATTGGCCGATGCAGACCTTTTTGGTCGACCGAATTTTGTGAAACTTCAATGCGGGACCGTTGCAGGGTCCGTGTCATTAATCTCTGAAAATTTCAGAACGACCGGTTGAGCGGTCTGGGCTGGAGACGAGCGGACAGACAAACGCACAACTAAACGGAGGCGATCAACATACTCGTCAAATGTTTTTTTTTTTCGCCAAGTAACAAACAAACAAATAAACAAACAAACAAACACACAGGAAGGAGTGAAAACATAACGTCCTTCACCTTGGGTGGTGGAGATAACAACTGCTCCTCGGGTCACCGACCGAGGTCCATGTATGCTCCCCCTGGGGGTAAGTTTTCTAAAACCAGACATCACAATCTTTTGTGGGTCATCCACGCCTACCCATGGTTACCTGGTTGTCTTACTAGGCGCTACCAAGTGAGCACCCAGGTGTGTTTCCCCGATGTTTTATTTTATTTCTTACATGGATAATCGATATCTTCTCTCCGACACCATGTTGTGTTTTGTTTGTACCTTCCATTCGATTAACGGGGTTTCCCACCACGGGTTTTGAGAGGTTCAAGTTAGACCGTTGCGGTTTAATGGAGAATCCACTCGGAATCCGAACATCTTGGACGTCTTTCCTTCCACGTGAAAGGCCAATCGGTGTGAAATTGAACAAGCCGGTTTTTCTGGTCACGTGTGATCAACAAAGCGATTGTTTACATTTCTTCTCTGTGTGAGCAATTCAACATATTCTCTCGCGTCATGGATTCCACGTTCAATCGATGAAAAAAAACACAACTTTGTGGAACCTTCATATTTTTATCTCTCCTCTTCTCTCTCTCTCTCTCTCTCTCTCTCTCTCTCTCTCTCTCTCTCTCTCTCTCTCTCTCTCTCTCTCTCTCTTTCTCTCTTTAACTTTCTCTTTCTCTCTCTCTTTCCTTTCTCTCTTTTTCACTTTCTTCTCTCTTCTCTCTCTCTTTCTCTCTCTCTTTCCTCTCTATCTCTCTCTTTTCCCTTTCTTTCTCTCTCTATATCTCTTTCTCTCTTTCTCCCTTTCTCACTCTCCTCTCTCCTGTCTGTCTCTCTCTCTCGCCCCTGCTGGCTGTTGGTAAGTCGAGTGGAGTGTCATGGCGCGTGTGTTGTCTTGGTGAGCTGTGATCTGCCCTGTTTTTCGCCTTTCAATCCCCTTTCGCCTCGTTTTTTTCACCTCCTTCCTTTGTTTCCTTCTATGCATCGTTATTTGTACCCCCACCCTCCCCTCTTTGTTAGACCTCACGCTTTGGCCTTCCCTCGCACCGTCGTCACCCCACCCCACCCCGCCCATCTGTCCTTGTTATTTTGCGGTTTGCCCTTCGATTCATCTTCCCCCTCCTCTCCCCTTCCCCTATTTCTCCTCGCATACCTTTTCCCTGAGATAGAGAGAGAAAGAGCCCACAGCTTCGTTTGTGGATAGCTTTTAGTTGGCGGCCCATCCTGGCCCTTCAACTGATCGTTTTTTTTCTTCACTCCAGCTGTGTTTATTTCCTTTGGAAACCTGTCTTGGCTTGTATTTAATTACTGCACGAGAGCAATCACCCCTCCTCCCCCTTCCTAAACATGATTTCGTATTCCCGTTATGCGGCATTTGAAGCATTAACACGTAAACATGGCGTTGTCTGCGTCCCGCCCGTGTCGAGGATCTCGTTATCGCTACAGGAAACATAGTCGGTACTGACAAAGTTCGTGCGGCCTCGCGAATGA
>CM068968.1:52935844-52970427 GCA_035128595.1 Eptatretus atami
GAAGTTAGAATTTCTTGACCTTCTTCTTAGGTGGTACCTCCACCTCGTCAGGCTCGTCATCCTCTACTTTTTTTCCTCTTCTGTGAAAACTCCCTTGAAGTGGACTTGAAACTTTGCTTTGTCATGGCTTTTGTTTCTGCGTGCCTTTGATGACAGCCAAATCATACCCCTCCCTTGGATCCAAATGCTTTTAATGGTGCATGTTGTAATGTATGTACAAAATACAGATTTTCCGTCTCCACTGACATTCTGATCTTCACATGTTTCAGAGCATTGCTGCTACTTTTAAGACGCTCAACATCTGCTGAATGAGGCTTGGCAGCCAACAACTCTGCTTAATGCCTTCACCAGATTTGGAAACAGCTTCTTTAGACACCAGATCACTTGACCTCGCTTGTTGAGAGTTAAGTCTTTTCCTTGTCCAGAAGACACAAGATCTTGGTATTGCATACCGAGTTCCTCAAGGGTCCAAATCTGGACATATCAGCTGATGAACAGCCTTGATGTCAGCATCTTGTAGCTTCAAGAAGGGTTAGGGTTAGACGGCTGCGGCTTCAAGACGGCTGCGCCGTCGTGCCGGTGCTTCGCAGCCTCCATTTTTCCCGCCCCTGCCTCGCATCAGAGTTTGTGCAGTTGTAAATTTTCCTTAGAATAAACCCTGGTAATAAGTCATGTTAAATTGGATTTTGCTTTCTTTTCAGTAACGGGAAGATTACCGCAGTTCGAATCAAAATGGTGTATAAAGGAAGTTATTTGCAAAGTCCGAGAGGAACGTTTATCCTTTTGTGAAATGTTCTGCATATAATCCACCCGATTCATCCTTTCCTTTCTTCAGAAATTGTTTCTTGGTTTTCTTTCTTTCTCTGAAATGAAAATGTAACTCCCATTTGGGGGCTTTCTTTTCTATTTATATAATAAAAAGATACAAAAGTCTCTCTTTCTCTTTTTCTCCCTTTCTCTTTGTTTATTTTTCTCTTTCTTTCTCTCTTTCTCTTTCTTTTTCTCTTTCTTTCTTTTTCTCTCTCTTTCTTTCTCTCTTTTTCTCTTTCTTTCTCTCTTTGTTTCTTTCTCTCTTTTTCTCTTTGTTTCTTTCTCTCTTTTTCTTTTTCTTTCTTTCTCTTATTTTTCTCTTTCTTTCTCTCTCTTTCTTTTTTTCTCTTTCTCTTTCTTTCTCCCTCTCTTTCTTTCATTCTTTCTCTCTTTCTTTCTTTGTTTATTTTTCTCTTTCTCTCTCTTATTTTTCTTTCTCTTTCTTTCTCTATTTCTCTTTCTTTCTTTCTCTTTTTCTATTTCTTTTTATCTTTCTCTCTCTCGCTCATGCGCACGCACTCCCTCAGCCTCAACTCGCCCTCCGATGTTCCACCACCAGTTCGCGGAGGGTGGTGTATAAGTCGGTCAGAGCTTTGTTTGAGTGAAACCAAGAGTGCAACACAATTAACCTGTTTACAATCCATGAGATAATTTAAGTTGATGGATTAACTTCAACTTCCACAGTTACTGGGGGAGGTGTTCTTGATAGTGAGTGAAAAGAGTGAAGGAGCTCACGTCATTGTCGTCGCTCGTCGCTATGGTAACGCCATCTCTGGGTGGAACCAGCGGGTCGTCGTGACTCGGAATGAGTTGTGCGGTTATTTTGTAAAAAAAAAAATAAAAATTAAAACTGAGTTGTTATTTCGATTCGTAATTACAAAATTACTTCATGTATCAGATGACACGTGTGCTCCGTTCCATGGAGACCAAGGCGGAGCCACACGAAGTCTCTCATCCAATGGGGGGACGTGAACAGAGTTTGACGTGATGAAGGAACATTGTGTAACTATTTGTGAAGAGGAATATCTGACATATCAAATGAACATCATCATGTGTATGGAAGGATACGTTGTGTCCGGTGTGTCTGTCTTCCGGTGTGCACAAAATGGGACGCGCTCTGACGTTAACTATACCACCATGGCTGACACACAGTGAGCAGGAGGTGTAACGACGACGGCACGCTGAAAATAACGTCACGTGAACAAAACATCACAGGTAAACAAGCATTGTTCATGTTGTTCGCGAATTAACCGATGTTCAGGTCGATACGTTGAGGGTTTTTAAATAAAAATGATATTAAGTTTGACGCCATGAATCATGATTGTATTATTAACTACCCCGAGTATTTTAACAAAGCTCCAAATGACCAATGAAACGAACAATCCTTCACATCTTCGTCTTTCCTCTACTTACATTGAAAAATGCCTTCAGGGCGCCTCTTACAATCAAATGTATTGTCTGGTCGAAGTGAAGGAGTTTATTTATTTATTTTTTGTTTGTTTGGATTGGTTGATGGGGGGTAGTTGCTCGTGAGAGTTGTTGTGGGAGGGGGGTTAGTGGATGGTGGGTGCGGTTCTTCCTCACGTGTCCCGATGGTGCGACTGGCTCTCCTCGCTGCGACCCTCGCTCATGTTTGCGTGGTCGCTCCAGGTTCCGATGAGCTCGTTTCGAGTCCCAAGCATCTCCGGCTGGTCGTGGCGGTCAGTTGTATTTGGGTTCCGGGGTTTACAGGAAACACGTCCTTTTCCCACGTTTCAACAGCTAAACCCGCGTCTTGTGTTTCAACTGTAGGTGTTCAGACATGGAGACAGAGCACCAGAGGGGAATATACCCACCCCCACGGATCCGAAATGGAGAGGGCGTTTGGACGCAAAAGAGATTCGGCAACTACGGATCTGCCTTCAGTGGATCGACGCATCAACAAGCAAAATCCACATAAACCCACCTGTATGTACTGCACCCACATCCACACCATGTCTGTACTTACACCCACATCCCCATGTCCTCCCATACGTACTATCACCCCATCATCTCATTCCCCCCATGTATGTATTTCACCCACATTCCCATCTAATGTACTGTATTCACCACATCTCCATTCCCCCCCATGTTACTGTATTTCATGCCACATCCCATTCCCCCCATGTACTGTACTTCCAATCATCCATTCCCCATGTCATGTATTTACCCACATCATCCCCCCATGTACTGTACTTCACCCACATCCCCATTCTCCCCCATGTTACTGTACTTCACCTCACATCCCATCCCCCCCATGTTATGTATTCACCCCACATCATTCCCCCCCACATGTCTTGTCACCTCCCTCATTCCCCCCCATGTACTGTACTTCACCATCCATCCCCCATGTACTGTACTTACACCCACTCCATCTCCCCCCAATGTACTGTATTACCCACACCATGTACTGACAACCACCACACCCCATGTACTGTACTTCACCCACATCCCCACATTCTCCCAATCCCCCCCCACATGTATGTTCTTTTACCAACTCCCCACATTGCTCCACCACAACCCATAGTAACGCTACTAATACCACAACATCCCCCCCCCCCATGTCTTACTTACCCACTCATCCCCACTGCAATGTATTACCCCCCCATTCACACACATGTTGATTTACAATCATCCCCCCATGTACTGTACTTCACCCCAATCCCCATCCCCCCCACATGCAATGTACTTTACCCAAACCCATTCCCACCACACATGTCACTGTATTTCACCCAACATCCCCATCACCCCCGCACATGTATTCACCCACAATCACCCCCCACATGCAATGTACTTTACCTCAAACCCCTCCCCCCCACCCAATGTCCTGTATTTCACCCACATCCCATCCTCACATGTACTGACTTTACCCCACAACCACCCCAGGTACTGTACTTTACCCACAACCCCCCCCCCATGTACTGTACTTCACCACATTCCATTCCCCCCCCCACATGTCCTGTATTTCACCCACATCCCATTTCCACGTTGGCTTTAACCCCATTTGTATCCCTATTTAATTATATTTATTCTTTCTAATCCTTCATGTGTATGTTTATTTAACCTCCCTTTCTTCTCATGTATTCTCTCCTGTAACCCCACTCTTCCATGTAGCTGCTTTAATCACCCTCTATGTAGAATCACCTTATTCCCAATTTATCACTCCCCCCTATGTATCCCCTTCTTTAACCCTCAAATCTTATCGCTTTTTAATTCCTGTGTGTTAACCCCAATATGTATCCCCACCTTTTTGTGTTGTCTGCAGGAGGGGATGAGACAACATTATGAGCTCGGCCATTTCCTAAGGAAACGATATTCTGGTTTCCTCAATCAAACGTATCTACGGGCGGAGGTAGAGTGCCCATCGAGGGACCTCAACAATTGAGTGTACAATGATTTATTTATTTATTTCATAATAACCCCAGTTAGAAAGAATGCCAAAAAGTTTCTAAAGATTAACGAAGAGTTAAAAGTGTATGACAATTCTCGGATCGACTGGTGTTTGTGTTTGTGTCCTTTCCTGGCATCATTCAGGAGTTTGTTGTTTTTGTTGTGTTATCCACTTTTTACAGCTCGATCCAAACTTCTATATGATTGGTGGTACTGTACTTCGCAAAGTTCAGTGGCAGTAACTTTATCGCCCTGAGATGACACGGACCATTTGAAAAAGAGTCCGAACACGACGTACCTGCACTTCGAGTGCTCGGTTTGTGCTTTTCTGATAGAATGTGCTGATGTGGAGTTGTTCTCTTTCCTTGGCTACTGACATCGATATCACGGCGGGTACACAATACGAGACGTTTGCCCTTTCTACTTTTCTCCATGAAATGGTGTTCTTTCGACCACTCTGAGTTGCAGGATGTTTGTCGCTTCGGAATTTTCGGCAAGACGAACACGTAACGGCATCGCATAACAGCCGTAACGTAAAGAACCGTGACAAATCGGATCTTTGTTGGCAATCGTAGGACCAACACAAACACGGGATTAATTACATGACAAATATATTAACCAATGAAGATCAACAATGACAAGTTAAATTGTGGGTTGAAAGGTTGGGTGGCTCGAGAGGAAAACTGAGGACATGAAGGCGTCCGGTTTTGCATCGACGGAGGACAGAAAACCGGACGACTGACCACCCGAGGCGGAGGTGAGGAGTGAGGAGTGAGGAACGGCCATGACTTGTTAGTCATGGGAGAATTACCTTTATGGGAGATCTGAATGTTCTGTTTACCAGACCATTAGAGTTGGAAGCAAAAGTCCAGATCGTAAGTGGATGCTAATCGGATGGATGAGGATGTTCAATTTTGGGCATGTTGTAGGTTCAAATCCAATTCTGGTTTTTACCATCCCAGGGTTGTACTTACTACTTTTGGTAGGTCCGTTGTCGCGAAGATGAGGTAAAGTTTGTACAGGTGTTTACGGCATAATGTCACCTTTTAGGTGCACGTGCGTAGTACCGATGTGGATCGAACCTTGATGAGCGCCGAGGCGGATCTCGCGGGACTCTTTCCTCTTCCTGAGGACAAGCAGTGGCAGCCTCGTCTTTCTTGGCAGCCTATTCCTGTACACACTCGTCCCACTCGCCAAGACAGGGTGAATCTCTCGTCACACAAACACACAATATTTATTCCTGGGGCCATCATTTAAATATTTATTTTAACCGCCTTTGATCCCCTCTATTCCCCATGCCTTCCATACCATGTAATCCCAAGGTGCTTCGATTTCCATTGTGGAACTGCCCTCGGTACAGGGAGCTGATGCAGGAGACCGAGGAAAGTGCGAGTTATCAAAAAAAGGCCTGCGACAACCAGGTCTCTTGTTTATTTGAATGATCTTTTCCTCTGGTTCCTTAAACCTTTATTGAACCTCATCCAGGATCAAATAACTGTCTGGTGGCTGTTGCTGGAACACATTATTTATCCTTGGTTGCTATGGTAATTATGACTTCAAAAGAGGGGAGTTGCTCAGCTGTTTGTGCAAGAAACTTGACTTGCAGTGCGTGTCTTGTGGTTGGGATTTCACAATTAGGGAAGTGAAGTATGCTAGTTTGAATACCTCATTCGCTAATGACTAAAATCAAACCTTCCCGCAAGTATTCACCACTTCCCTAAAGCTTCCCGACTCGCTTCCCTGTTTGCATGTTGATCCCTTATGCTTGATTTTGATTGCTGACAAAGCTCATGACTCTTTCATGGTTTCTCTCTTTCGGATGTTCCAATGTGACTAGCCTGTTTTACTGTTTGTCTTGTGCCCTCTCAGGCATCCCATCCTTTTACAACTCCCAACACGTCGTACAAATTGTGCCTGGTTATTCGATCCTTGTGACCCTCCTCAAGTCCAAGCTTTTTGGTCACATTCTTGATCCTAGTATTTTTCGGTGTGAAAAGACCTCTTGGAGGCAATTTGTAACCCCCAACCCCTTCCGTGTGTACCACATGCATTCTCCTTCCTTAACCTTATCATAACCTTTTTGTATCACCGTTAAATTACTTACTACATTCCCCGACCTTACTTTCTCTTTCGTATAACCTCCCTTCTCTTTTTTTCCTGTTCCTTTCTCGGTTTGTTAATTTGCATAATAGATGGATCCCATTCAGACCACATTTTGTGTTTTATCAGGGCACAGGTGAGTGAGCAAGATGAGATAGCTGAACTGACATGATTTTGAAGGACACTTTTAAATAATGAAAAATAAAAAACACACCACTCAGTGGTGTAATCATGGTTAGTGTCCACCCTGAGCCTGGGAGGTTGGTGGTTCGAACCCCGGCCCAGTTGTACCAAAGATGTAAAAACGGTACGTGCTGCTTCCTTTTTAATGCTCGGCATTTAAAAGGATAGATCAGGGGGAAATAATGCTGCGAAGGCAATGGCAAATCACCCAGGATAAGCCTTGCCAATGACCTGCTTCGACAGCACTGACACTGTAGACAGTACAGTATATCGAATCACAACGTAATGAGGTAATGGGTGCACACTGCACAATGATTAGAGAAAGTGTCATGAATCGTTTCCTCGGTCTCCGTACAAGTCCCTTTGCCCCCGCTCTTTGAGAGGGTTAAGAAGTTTCTCTCTTTATACGTTCTTTGCACTCTCACGATGTACGAGTGATCTCTTGTAACCCCACTTACCTCTCCCCTATAAAACGCCATTATAAACACCTCGTTGGTTTCCTTGCAAACCCACTTGGATCGTCATCACTACATCTCGTTCCATCCCCGAACCACTCACTATCTTCTTCATTCTCGATACTTACCTGTGGACCCCTAGTGTCCATCCATTCCCGTACGATTGTTCCATTGCAATTAGCTTTTCCATGATCCTTGATCCTTATTAAAACAAAATGTTCATTTTTTATTATATGCCCGATATATATATATATATATATATATGTTACGGCTGTGGAAATTCGCAAACCACCATTCAGGACCGTAGGTGAGATATTTCTTAAGTACATGTGTAGTTAGCCCAACCCGTTGTTTAGACTGATTTATGTGATTCATTCGGGCTGCGACGCTTTGAGATAGCCGTTTTTCTGTTCTATCTTTATTTTTAACCAACCACGTCTCAACCGCCATCACACAACAACACCAACACAACGCGCTTCACAAACACAACCACACCTGCTCTCAACAACCACACCATCCTCACATCCCAGCAAACCGTCAACATCTCCACGAACATTAAAGGGAACACAACAACTCCACCCCGATTTCTCTGGTAAACAAGAATGACGGTTGGAACTCAACTCCCACCCGATTTCCCTGGTAAACAAGAATGACGGTTGGAACTCAACTCCCACCCCGATTTCCTGGTAAACAAGAATGACGGGTGAACTCAACTCCACCCCCGATTCTCTGGTAAACAAGAATGACGGTTGGAACTCAACTCCCACCCGATTTCCCTGGTAACAAGAATGACGGTTGGAACTCAACTCCCACCCCGATTCCCTGGTAAACAAGAATGACGGTTGGAACTCACTCCCCCCGATTCCTGGTAAACAAGAATGCGGTTGGAACTCAACTCCCACCCCGATTTCCCTGGTAAACAAGAATGACGGTTGGATCAACTCCACCGATTCCTGGTAACAAGAATGCGTGAACTCAACTCCGCCCCGATTCCTCTGGTGGAATGTCCCCCCCCCCCCACGTGCCGCGAAGGGAGGGCGGGGTGCCGGGAAATATAAGGGCGCACGGAGGCGCCGCTAAAAAAAGGAGGAGAAGAGGTCAGGTCAGGACGGTCGGTGAGAGTGTCAGTGTCAGTGGCGGTTCATGGTCTTCTGCCCGTCTGGGTCTCGGAGAAGCGGTCCGTAGAGCGACCGCTCGTTGGAGCTTGCAGTCGGTGGAGAGTCCGGACGTCGCGGAGGGGACGCGGACTGGAGGCGCCGCTCTGCCAGCTGTGTCACGCGGACCTGCGCGTTCGTACAAGGAGCGCCGGAGAGAGCTCGCCCGCCATCGCACCGCGAGGTGCAGTAACCTGCAACGGTCTCGTGGGACTCGTTCGGTCTGCCAAGTCCCACGCCATAAAGGCCCACGGCCCCGTCTGCCCCTTTGTCTTAGGGTGGCCTTTTCTTTTGCTTTCGAATGAATGTTGTTGGCGCCGTCTGTAAAGTAGAACTGTATAAGTGTTTGCCGTGTGTGCGCTAGTCGGTAGTAAATCTGCGTCGTCGTGTTTGTTTGTTGGGTTGATATATGTGCATTTTGACTGTTTGGCTGTATATATGTGCTCCCGTGTGTCGCGAAATAAATGTGCTTTTGTGAACTGTTTTCCCGTTCGCTTCGTCTTTTCTTTATTGACCTCCATCCTGCTTCACGTAAGGGGTTCGTAGTGGGCTTAATACGCCCGTAATTAATCTGAACCGCCGAGGTCGACGATAACACCGCTCGGTATCCCAATAGTACGGAACGGCCGCCCAAGCAGCTCGCGTCCGGAGTCGACCTGCGGCGAGGTGCGATCGCCGGTTTACCATCCGCGTGGGTACTTAGGTAGGTCGAGTTTGGCGAACAACCTATCCCATGCGGCTGGCCGATTGGCACGATCGTGGTGAGGCCGAAAGGCCCACCCGTGACTGGCTCCGGCGTTAGTCCGAGAGGGTCACGACAGAATTGTCCGTCCGGTGGGCGACGTTCCGCGATTCGGTCACGTGGCCGTTCGCACGCGGCGGGCGTGAATTCGCAACACTGGTGTACAGGGTGTGATTCAAATCCACCTCAGTCTCCAACTAAATTCACGGGAATCGGTTCAGGGGTGAGAGGAGCGACCCCCCCGATCCCCTCAAATTACGAGCAGCCAAATTAACCCCTTACGAGAAATAAGATGAGTCTCAAGGCGAGGGGGTGCCGGGGGATTAGAAATGTATATGTGTAGTAATGTAGGATCCATGGCCAGGATGGAAGCCCCGTGCAGGACATTCCCAGGAATATGCTTCAGCAATCCCCCCACAAACGAACCCAGAGCCCGAAATGGGCGCGGCAGCGGCAGAGGCCGCGGTGTATGACACTCCCCTCCCCCCTCCGCCAAAACCCCCCGATCATGGCCGAGTCGGCTCGGCCGAGTGCGCCCAGCAGGCCCGGCTATGCGCCATGCTGGCGGCAATGAATGCGAAAATGGACGCGAACATGCAAGCATTCAGGAGCGATATGCGGACACAGCGGGGTGAAACGCAGAGCGTGGGGCAATGTCTGCAGGCAGGCAAATGTGCGACGCCACGTGGCGGAGACTCCGAACCAACGGGAGGGAGTGCAAGGCTGTCAGGCCCGCAGTGGGGCGGGTGAGAAAATAATTCGGGAGACGTGTAAGACGAGACACGAGTAAAGAAGGCAATAGAAAAATTAAAAGAAAGCCAGGAGGAGACAAAGGAGGGATTGAAGGTCGTAACGGTGGAGTGTGAGAAAGACTTCAAGACATGACGAAGAGAGTTGATAAGCTGGGACTGGAGGTAAAAACGGAGACAGAGGAACTGGGAAGACGGGTAGAAAAACACAAGGGCAAGACGGAAGAACAGTTAGAAGCCAAGCAAGTCGGAGTGTGTGGAGATGAGAAAGAATTAGAAAAGAAAACTTCTGAGTTACAGAAACACCAAAACAAAGAGACGGAACTACAAAAGAACTGAGAGTGTTAAAAGAGGAAAGGAAGAGGACGGAAAATGAAACGTTAAGAAACCACACTGTACAGATCGAACAGCTGGAAGCGAAGGCCAGATTAAAGATGAGGAACAAGAAAGAGTACTGAAGGAGCAAGGAATGAAGCAGGAAGGAGAAATCAGGAGATTGAAGGACACAACGAGATTGAGAGGGAAGAACGAGAGGAACAATGGAATAGAAACAAAAGAACATGAATTTGAGGTTGACCAATTGAAAGAAAAGGCGAGGCTGGAGTACGAGGAGATAGACAAAGACGGCGAATGAAACACAAAAGGGAAATTAACCAAATGAAGAAACCAGAAATTGGAGAAGGAAGGACAGGAGAGGAAACAAGGAAGAGTAATGAGACAGCAGCAATGAAACACAAAAAGGAGATTAACCAAATGAAGCAAACCATGAAACTGGAGAAGAGAAGGACAGGAGAGGAAACAAGGAAGAGTAGTGAGAGAACAGCGAATGAAACACAGGAAGAAATGAGCCAATTGAAAGAAACGATGAGATTGGAAAACGAAGAGCAGGAGGAACAGTGGGAGAGAAAACAACAACTATACGAGTGTGAAATTGAACAACTAAAACGGAGAGCGATTGGAGTCAACGGAGACTGAGGAGCTCCGGAGGGAGAACGAACAGCTAATGGGGCTCAGAGAGGAAGAACGACTCAGATGGACAGAAATAAGGAACAAGGAAAGAAAATATAGAGACGCGGGAGATAGAGGAGAGACTGCATGATAAAGACGGGGTTAAGGACGACACACACACGGAGGTAGTGGAGGACCATGAGGGGGAGCTGGCGGACTGGGTAGAGACCCGGTGCGAGCCGCTGATGGCCTCCTCCAGGAACGAGGGAGGGGATTTGCCCCTTGAAGCTGATCACGACCAGGTGGGTTCGGTCGTGCTTTGCGAGGTCGAGGGGATGAGTGCTGCGGACGGGTGCACGGAGAGCTTGGGGGTATAGAGGCCCGGAACCCCTTGTAGTGGCACAAATCCCGTTGTGGTTGTCCGTGTGTGTGTGGTGCAAGGTGTGAGTGCGCCCCGTGTGTGAGTGCGCCCCCGTGTGTGAGTGCCCCGGTTGTGAAGCGACCCGTGTGTGAGTGGTGTGGTTGCGAGTGTGCCGGAGTGCGTGCTCCAGCGGCCGTGTGTGGATGAGGCACCGCGGGGGAGTGCCCCCGCGTGTGTGAGTGGTATGGCGTATGTGAGGGAAACGGCACGGTGTGTGATGAGCGGCCGAGTGTGAGGGAGACCGTGTGTGTGAGGTCGCGGTATGTGAGGGAGATGTCGGTCGCATGCATGAGCATGCAGCCGCGTCTCCCGGGGTGAGTGTAATGGTGAGGTGTGTGAGCGTCGTGACACGCAGGTGTGCGTGGTTTGAATGAGACGACGACGGCGACATGTGAGGACAAAAGCCGGTAGCGGCCGTAGTTGTTTTGAGCACCGTGCCGGGTTCACCAGCGGCGAGCGCGAGGTCCGTGCCGTGCAACGCACGAGGCCGCCACGTGCTCGCTTGCGGGAGTGAAGCCGGTCCGGAAACGCCAGCGGTGGATTTGCCGATCCCGCGGACGGACAAAGTGTAGGCAGGATAACGGATTTGGACCAGACGGGTTCTCCACGCGAGCTTGTGTTAAGCTCCAACGGGCAGATCACATGTGTTCGCGTGGGGAGCCCCTCGGAGTGCGAGGTTTGCTTTTGTGGTGCGCACGGTGAGTCATGGCTGCACGTGTGGTTGAAATCCAGCAGGAGGGGTTGAATCCCTGCCGGATGGTACCGTCCAAGAGGGACGAGGTACGTGCAGCTGCATGACGTCACGGCAGGTGCAAAGTGCGCGAGCTGTGAGTTGCCGCGCTGGTGCTGCGCAAAATTTGAAAAAAAAAATTAACAAAAGCAAGCCTCGCTTTCGGTGAACAGGATTCCCGGGTAAGGGGTGGAAGACCCCCTGCCTGGGCACAGGATAAAAATAGTTAGAGGGAAGGGTTAGTTTAGCTAGACCGGCTTCATGGGGCAGGGTAGTCCTCATGGGCCCGTGGAATGGATTAGGTAGAGGGTTTTAGTTGAGATTTAGGATGGAAAAGGGGATATTTTGATTAGAGGACAGTGACAGACTGTGAGTGTGTAGTGGGGACGTAGCTTAGCTACGTAGTGTTAAAAGGAACGTGCTATAGTGTAAGGGACGACGTGGGAGCACGAGTTAGTTAGGGGAGGTAGTTAGAAGGATGGCAGAGTTCAGCGGTGTGTGTGTTGAAAGATTGGTGAGTTGTGTTGTGACATGATGAGTGAGTGAGGCCAGCGGGTCTGTGTGTATGGAGCGAATGTGGAATGCATGGTGCGATGAGTGATTGGGGGAGGAGTGACTCCCGCCCAAGGGACCCGGGGTCAGTGTAGAGTGAGTTAGCTGGGTTAGACAAATTGAAAAATGGAAGTCGTTTTGTTGTTGGTGGGAAAGTAGGCTCGATACCCGTTTGGAGGGTGCAGGAGCCCTGTTGACGGGCTGGGAGCGTTGCTGCGAAAGGTGAGTATCGCTGAGTGGGTACCCCGGGCACCGGCTAGTCGGCCGTGGTAGCAAGGGCCATGGGGGCCGGGATAGCGTAGTGGGCATGGGTGCGCCCGCAGGATGCGGGGCCGGGGCGCCGTTAGCCGCTGGGCAGTGTTGTGGGCACGCGTGACCCTCGGAAAGGGGCCCGGGAGGCCAGCTGCCCGTAGCGTTTCAGGGGAGTCGCCAGGGAGGGCACTCCCCGGTTTAGGAGCTGGTAGGCTCGGAGGCAGTGTAGTGCCCGGGGTGCCATCGTTGGGGAATCGGCAGAGAGGTAGTGCCTGCCAAGGGAGCCACGCGTCCCAGCCATGAGACCGTGCAAGGGCATGAAAGAAAATTGGGGGCGAGGCCCAAAATTGTGAGGACACCAACACAGGCGATGGGAATCTGGGTTGATAGAACCAATAGTTTAAGCGAGAGGCGTTTGTTGAAAGCCCCGGGGTAGTTTAACAGTTAAATGGTTAGGGTAGATTAGGAGTGTACCCCTCCGCCACATCCATCCCTTCGCTCACGTTGTGGCCGCTGGACCCACTTTGGGTTAGATCGCTGAAGTCTGGGGAGGCCATCCTGAGGCTTAGATTGGGCCTCGACACAGGACGCTATCTCTCCCTCATTCCCTCCGGGAAGGGAACGTTGGGGTTGGGAGTAGGCTAGGTACGAGATAGGTTAGCCGAACAAGGACAGTAAAGGGGGTTAGGGACGATTTATGGGGAAGTAAAAATAAAAACAACAAAAAAAAATAAGTTGGGGCTAAATTGGGTTTTGACAAATTAAGGGAGTGGGTATTGACAGTGACAGGCAAAGGCGATAGGTGGGAGGGGACAGGTAGGTAGGTCTGAGCCGCCTTTCGAGTGGCCAGCACCACCGCACTCCCTCCACCGACCTGCACTGCAAGGCAAAGGCCGGCCAACTTCATCGGCAGCTGTTGTTTTGCTGCGAGGCCTGTACCGGCGCGATCGTCTGCAGCTGCTGTGCTCAAGGCCTGTGCGGCCAGTTCATCTGCCGGCTGTTTTTGCTGCAAGGCCTGTGCCGGTCGATCGTCTGCCGGCCGTTTTTACTGCAAGGCCTGTGCCGGCCAGTTCGTCTGCCGGCTGTGTTGCCTGCAACGGCCTGTTCTGCAGGCTGTGTTTGCCTGCTGCCTTTGCCATGCCATGCCACTGCCCTCATCTACTTTTTGCCCCGTTCAATTTTGCTTTGCCCCCCTTGTTCATTACTGTGCGCCAGGATCGTCGTGCAGTTGCAAGGACTGTCCTGTTGGCAGCTACAACACGGCCTGCAGTGGCGGCCCATGCACCGGTTTTCTTTTGACTTTTGTTTTGCTCCCTGCAGAGTCCATTGATCCTGGGCCATGGTTAGTGTAAATTATAAGGTTAAGATGTACTGTAAATATGAGTGCGCCTCCGGCATGTCTGTCTAGCGCCGGCAATTTTATTTAAGTCGTCCGTGTGAGTGGGTTTGTTTAGTTAGTTACTCAGCCCTCAGGTTATTTATTTTGGGACACGAATACCATGAATGTCGCACTCAGGGATCCGTAGGTAAAACGTACTGGGGGAGAACTACACATGATGGCACACGAAATTGACGACTCGGGACGAGTCTGTAAAAAGGGGAGGGGGTAGTGGTACGGCTGTGGAAATTCGCAAACCACCATTCAGGACCGTAGGTGAGATATCTCTTAAGTACATGTGTAGTTAGCCCCAAACCCGTTGTTTAGAGGGGAATTTAGTGATTCATTCGGGCTGCGACGCTTTGAGATAGCCGTTTTTTTGTTCTATCTTTATTTTGAACCAACCACGTCTCAACCGCCATCACACAACAACCACCAACCACAACGCCGCTTCACAACAACCACAACCACACCTGCCTCTCAACAACCACGCCATCCTCACCACTCCGCCAGCAACCGTCAACATCTCCACGAACACTAAAGGGGAACAACAACAACTCCCACGCGTTTCTCGGTAAACAAGAATGACGGTTGGAACTCAACTCCCACCCCGATTTCCCTGGTAAACAAGAATGACGGTTGGAACTCAACTCCCGCCCCGATTCCTCTGGTGGAATGTTCCCCCCCCCCCCCCCGCGTGCCGCGAAGGGAGGGCGGGGTGCGGGGAAATAAAAGGGCGCACGGGGCGCCGCTAAAAAAAGGAGGAGAAGAGGTCAGGTCAGGACGGTCGGTGAGAGTGTCAGTGTCAGTCGGCAGTTCATGGTCTTCTGCCCGTCTGGTCTCGGAGAAGCGGTCCGTCGAGCGACCCGCTCATTGGAGCTTGCAGTCGGTGGAGAGTCCGGACGTCGCGGAGGACGCGGACTGGAGGCGCCGCTCTGCCAGCTGTGTCGCGCGGACCTGCGTTCGTACAAGGAGCGCCGGAGAGAGCTCGCCCGCCATCGCACCGCGAGGGTGCAGGTAACCTGCAACGGTCTCGTGGGACTCGTTCGGTCTGCCAAGTCCCACGCCATAAAGGCCCACGGGCCCCGTCTGCCCCCTTGTCTTTGAGGGTGGCCTTTTCTTTTGCTTTCGAATGAATGTTGTTGGCGCCGTCTGTAAAGTAGAACTGTATAAGTGTTGCCGGGTGTGCGCGTAGTCGGTAGTAAATCTGCGTCGTCGTGCTTTTGTTTGGGTTGATATATGTGCATTTTGACTGTTTGGCTGTATATATGTGCTCCCCGTGTGTGTCGCGAAATAAATGTGCTTTGTGTGAACTGTTTTCCCGTTTCGCTTCGTCTTTTCTTTATTGACCCTCCATCCTGCTTCACGTAAAGGGTTCGTAGTGGGCTTAATACGCCGGTAATTAATCTGAACCGCCGAGGTCGACGATAACACCGCTCGTTATCCCGATAGTACGGAACGGGCCGCCCAAGCGGCTCGCGTCCGGAGTCGACCTGCGGCGAGGTGCGATCGCCCGGTTTACCATCCGCGTGGGTACTTAGGTAGGTCGAGTTGGCGAACAACCCTATCCACGCGGGTGGCCGATTGGCACGATCGTGGTGAGCCGAAAGGCCCACCCGTGACTGGCTCCCGCGTTAGTCCGAGAGGGTTACGACAGAATTGTCCGTCCGGTGGCGACGTGCCGCGATTCGAGTCACGTGGCCGTTCGCACGCCGCGGGCACGAATTCGCAACAATATATTGGGGCGTATTATGTGATACCGGTCGTCTGTCCATTCCTGTCCGCACTCTAACTCCCAAAGTTTTCAACTTTCACGTTTCATATTTGATACATAGGTACAGACTGTGGAGACGGTGTGTCACGACATACATTCGTCATCTAAAGTGGTTGCCATGGCAACCAGGATGCTGTTTTCCATGTAGTAGCAAATTCTGTATATACCTTCTTGTTCGGGCGTATATTGTGCTCACTTGAGCTCTTGTTTGTTTGTATTTCTAGGAGTTTCTTGCTTTCCTGTCAAATTGTACCGGTGAGCCAACATGGAAATCAAGGATGTTTGGAGTATCTACGACACGTTGTTTTGCCAGGTGAGTGCAGGAAAAGGGGCTCGGAGTTCCATTTTAGGTCATCTCTACCGAGATGACCTAATAAAGCCGGACCAAATGTCCGTCCGTCCGTCAACAATTTTTCTTTCCGATCTTGATGAAACTTAGTATGTGGGTAGAGGTCGATGAGTGTTGCACAACGATATAACTTTTGTCCGGGTTCAAGGTCAGGGTCAAGGTCACGAGGTCACGTAAGTTATAAAAATCGCCATTTTCAAAACCTATCTAGTCTGCCATTCTACAAGATATTCGGCAACTGTTTATTGATATTGATAGTAAAAATATTATCTTGTATCAAACCGGACAGATTTTTGAATTTCCGTCCCGTTGGCCGCCACGTAACCTGGAAGATGGTCAAAAACACCTCCCGGTACAAAGAAAACTTTTACTTCCGATCTTATGAAATTTGGTATGTGGGTAGAGGTCGATGAGTGATACCCAACGACATATTTTTTCCCGGATTCGAGGTCAGGGTCAAGGTCACGAAAGTTGTGAAAGTCGCCATTTTCAAAACCTATCTAGTCTGTCATTTTAGGAGATATCTGGCAACGGTTCATCGATTATGTATAGTAAAAAACATTATAGAGATGACCGTCACCCCCACACGGGGGTAATTTTTTTAACTTCTACCCTACATTACTGGTGGCAGTCTAAACTCCAGTTCCTATTTGATAAAACTTCCTCATGTGGAAAAGACCAACATGGCGGATGACGATGAGGCTGTACGTAGGGATATCTCACTGAAATTGATTATGGAAACTCCCAAAGGTTAGGATTGTAAGGGCTTACATTCGAACATCGTCTGTGCCACTCATTTCGGCCTCAAGTCGTCATCAGCTTAAAGGCTGTTCATGAGGATGACGAGGTGGGTACGAGAGACCTTTTTCAGGATTTCGAGCAAACGGGACATAAAGATGGGCTGGTTTTAATTGAACAGATATTTGATTGAAAGTTTGTCTCGATGTGAAGTGAATTGTAAAATTAAATGATTAATTCTCCGTTTGCTCCTCGATGTAGAAAACCCACAATTTAACTTTACCGCATTGGGCTCAAGAATCGGACGTTTTGGAGAAGCTGAAAGAACTCTCGATCTTCAGCCTTCGCTCCCTCTTCAGCCAGCATGGTGCCCATGAGAAATCCTTACTGCAAGGAGGTAAGTACGTGATCGGTTTGATTCCCTTTTTTCACCTCTGCCACCGAAGGTGGGTGCGGAGGTTGTTTTCACCCCTGTTTGGTTGTCTGTGAGCAGAATATCTCAAAGTTGTGGACAGATTCGGACGAAACTTTGTGGACAGGTTGGGTATGTGATGACGAATTGATTCGATTTTGGTGAAGATCCGGATACGAGAATTTTTTTAAAATAGTGATTCTTCACCATTTAGAAATTGGACCAAAACGAATATATCGCATGATGACTCAGAAAGTTGTGGACAGATTCGGACCAAACTTGGTGGATGTCTTGGGTGGGTGACAAGAACAAGCCGATTCGATTTATTTATTTATTTTTAAGGTCTGGATGTCGATCTGGCCTATTGATGGAATACAAAATGTAAACTGTTCAGCCTGGCCGAGGTATGCGCTCCACTGAATACTGTTCTAGTTTGACTTGCATTGTCACGATGGTGAGTCGGCATCTTTCTTCAGAACTGATTGTGCGTTTGATGAACCAGGGCTGTTGGTGTCCTACATCCGACAAAACATAACAGTTGCTTCAAGATCTCCCCACAAGCTAAAGCTCATCTTGCTCTCTGCGGTAATTGGATTTCAGACTTTTCTTTTTTATCTCTTGCTTAAAACAAGTCTTCCTGGTGGTGTATGTACACCTGTGTCACGACTCTCTCTCTCTCTCTCTCTCTCTCTCTCTCTCTCTCTCTCTCTCTCTCTCTCTCTCTCTTTTTCTGGGATCCAGAACGTAATTCTTCTTAACATGATTCTATATCTATCTCGATCCCTCTCAATATCTCAGCATTTTTGCATGATGAGAGTTGATGCCCTTATCTGTACTTTGCTTGTGCAGATGACATCCTCATTCACTTTGACTGCCCCCAAATTTTATGCATCAATAACAACCATTTCATAAGGCACCATCACTCTTCACTCCACATGATTGCTTGCCATGAATGTTGTTCCTTCGGCACTTGTCCACATTCTTACACCTGGGTGTATCATTCTGACTCTTCACCCCTAAAGTGTTTAATCTTGTAGGTGTCTCAACCTATTGAAGTCCACATTCTGATTTCACACATTGTATGTTCTCAACTCGATCCGTTGTATTTCTGCCTGTGTCGATGTTCCCTTCGTTCAATTATTTTCCCCTCCCTCCAAGTTTAGTCGTCAATTCCTGGCTTTTCCCACCTTTCAGCACGACACTACTTTGGCAGCGTTACAAATGGCTTTGGGTGTCTTCAACAACATTTTGCCTCCATATGCCGGGTGCCATATCTTTGAACTCTACCAGCTGCACAACGGGTATGTTGAAAGTCGTACGCAGGGTGAGTGGTACGGCGGTTTCTGAGAAATGGTGACAGCTCTCAAATGTTGTTATCAGGAGCGCGTGGGTGGAACAGTGGTTTCGCAACAGCAGCACAGATGATCCCTACCCACTTACACTGCCTGGCTGTACTCACGCCTGTCCACTGGAAAAGTTTCTCAAACTCACCGCTTCCATCGTACCAATTGACTGGCACAGATTGTGCGTTGGAGAGCATAAATCAGGTTTGGTGTTAATTCAATACATGTGTGCATTTTACAAACGCACACCTCATTCACACATGTGCTGCTTTCTCATCATACATGGTTGCTCATTCTAATCCCCCCAACCACAATCTTTTGTCTCTCAATATGCCAATGCTCTCACATACCCCCTGACCCCCCACCATCCCACCTTCCTTCCACAGTACTGGTGATGCTGGCCATTGCAACCCTGTTGACGTTTGTCACCCTTGTCCTCATCATGATATACCTGCTGAAGAATAAAAAGAAGCCGAGAGATGGTTACCATCCAGTTGAGGACCAGGACCAGGAACAGGATACGGCCTGAACAATGGAGAAGTGGTTTACTCTTGCAATTTTGTGAATGGGGTGGATGTGTAACATTAAAATGGGTTTTGAGCTATTAAGGGGGGGGGGCTGATAGGGTTAAGGACATGTACTCAGGGAATAATGTTTACAGGAAGGAGGGGGCCATTTTTGTTCATGCTGTAGAGAGAGGGAGGTGGTTTCATTGTGGTGTAAGTGTAACACTTGTGTAACACGAGATAGACATTGGGGAAATAATTGTGATCTCAATGATGAGTTGACAGAAGGGTATGATTGTGTAAAGGGGGTTGGGGGGGTTATGGGTATGATTGGGAAGGATTGGTGGGGGGGGAGGGTTATGGGTAATTGTTCTTTTGATTATGGCTCTGAATTTTCATTCTGTTTGGTTAAATGTATATTTTATCATTTGACAATCCATTTATTTTCCTTTCACCTTTTCCAAGTGGGAATTAAGGTAGTTTGTATTTTTCACGCATCTTAACCTTTATGAGATTATTGGAATTAAGGGAAGTTTTATCTTTGTGCATTTTTGATCTGATTCTGATATTTTTACCAACACTAATCACTGATTCGTGGGATTATTTTTCAAGGTTTCGGACTAGATATTGGGCTGGGGATTTTTGCTGTCGTAAAATGCAATCTATCTATGTACGCATCATACGTTTGTTTGCACTGTGCGCACACTCCTTGTCCGATGTGTCGTACCAATAAATGATGATAAATTTTTATTTTTTTGTATACACGGTCGAGGCTCGTGGAAGAGATACAGCAGAATGGAAAGGGGAAACCGCAGCAGCAAAGTGAGATCAAGCGAAGGGGGAGGAGGACACGGGGTGAACAAGCTGAATGAAACACTGCAAGAAGAGGAAGGAGAAGGTGGGATGAAACAGATTAAAAAAACCAACCAACTAACAAACAAAAAGAGGTGAATGAGAGGGGGGAAAAATCATGGAAAAAGAAGAGTACTTGGGAATGTGGTCATTATTTGAGGTAGAAGAGATGAGTACGGATCTGACATAGCGGTGAACAGATGTCTTGAAGCCCTGGAGGGAAGAATGGGACTGAACAAAAAAAAAAACAAAAAAAAACAGATTGGGGAAGTTGGTTCCACAGGGAGAGAAAATAGGAACAAACAAGTGGAGGTGAATGAGCCTGAATTTTTGGTAGTTTAACAAGAAGAGGGTTATTAGCAGACCATTGTTGCCCTGCAGAAACTTGGGAGGACAGAAGGTGCAAGATCAAAAAGAAGGTGGTAGAATGGAGAGGCCACCGACCTGTCTGCGATGTGAAAGCAACAGGCCTAGACACTCTCTTCGTCTCAGGAGATCCCAATGATATTGAGGGCCTTGCTTTCCTGGGCATCCTGAAGGGTAAGGTGTGAGGCAGGGGCACCATCCCAAAAGGGGAGAGCAATAATCCAAGCCGTGAATTAAGGCCTTGTCGGTTGTCCAAAGTTAATTTAATTTGTATTCGTTATTAATTTGTTCATAAATGGTGTGTAATATGTTGTGGATGAAAAATTTCCATGTAGCAGTAAAAAGAGTCGGGTGAATGTTTGTTACTCCTGTCTACAATGGAGCTTGCTTTATTACTATTATTTATTGTCGTGATGTAATACTCCTTGGAGGTCTCTGCACTTTAGAAGAAGTAAGGCTGTTTGTGCAACTTCAACATAAATCATATGCAGTACAAAGAGATTAGACATCAGTGTACTTTTGTCTGAATTACAAGGACATTTGGAGATGATGGACAAATACATGGGATTTTGAACTTGGGGTTTCTTCCCCACACCCTGAGCCAGGGGTTCAGATGGGAACATTATCAGGCCAACCCAAACGTATAAATTGTCGGTTTGTTCACATTGCTTTTACTTGCTCATTAACATCACTGCTAAATTGTTATTTGTGGGTAGCAATGCTGTCGCTCCAAAATGCATGGATTTGGCATTTTAGTTTAATTTGGAGAATCTGCCATCTGTAACAGAGTAGAGAAACAAATCCGATACACCGAGCTCAGTCTGTTCTCTTGTTCAATGGCCTTGGTGTTGGATATGCAGAGGGACGGTGGGGTACGGCTGGGAATGTTAAAATTACTCCGATTTTAAACCTCGTTACCTCCGGCATTGAAGGTGGACAGAGATTGTGTTTTCACCCCCGTCTGCTTGTCTGTGAGCACAATATCTCAAAACGTTACGGACGGATTCGGATGAAACTTGGTGGACAGGTTGGGTGTGTGACAAGAACACTGTTCAGCTTGGTGGAGGTTTGTGCTCCACTAAAGTTCCATTAAAACCATAAAATCTTGACGATGTGGACTGGAAATGAACGTTTGTGCTTCCTTCTTGGTTTGAGTGTGATTCCTCCAGTCTTCTGTCACTAAACTGAAAGAGGAAATGACGTGTGTGTGCAGCCCCATAATGAGAATGTGCATTCTTAGACAAACACGACCACGTGACCTGCCAATCAGTTTGAATAATATTTATTTTGGCAACTTATCAGTAAGATGGGGACAGCCAATTCAGGAGTCAAAGTGAGATTGGGTGCTCAGAATAGACCCGGTTGGGCTAAACTGAAACAGGTTGTTTTTAAGGGTGTGGTCACTAATCCAATGCACAGATCAAGGCCGCACCACGTTTGATCCAGTGTTGTGGGGGCTGGTCAGTCGGTAGATCCACCGATGTTACATAATTGGTTGAGTGCCCAGTGGTAGACAGGGTACCTGTGAAGGTAGAAGTTTGGGTCAGGAATTCAATGTGAAAGGGACAATGAGAGAAATGGATGTATTGTGGCATACGTACCAGCGCGTGTTAGAGTCTTGTAGATGGGGCAGCAGTACACATTGGTTTGGGTGGAGCATTTCGCTGTCGGTATGAGCCACAGTACCGCCATGGAACTGTGGAGCTCCTTGGAGTAAGGCTCTGCTAATAGGCCATCAGTGCTGGACCATCGTGCTCCCTCGAGGAACAGGCCATGGATACGACAGCCCACATCAGGAGGGGTCTGCAGCTTGTCCGGTCCATCTTCAAGAACCTGGTAATTGATCATGGAGTTTATGCATAATTTTTAAAATGTTATTTGTAAGTTACCAAAAAATTGTTGAGTTGATAGGATGTGGAAAAAGAGGACCATTTATGGAGAACAAAGGTTCGCAGCAGCTCATTGCAAACCAAACGTACTAATGTGTTTCTTGTGAATAGAAACCTTGAGAAATGTGAAGTTTTCCATCAGATATAAGGTCATTAGGGCAGTGTAAGGAGTAGAGGAAGAGAAAATAAAGGATGGCTTGGATGACATGGGGAATTCAAAATTTGAGTTATATATTTGTGTGTGAAATAAATGTATGGGCCAAAATAATTTGATAAAGGCCTATCATCAAACTTCTGTGGGCTTGGCTTGTGCTCACCAAGAAATTGAACGAAAGCGTGTCGATGGAGACCTGCTCCTGGCGCGAGTAGTTTTGGAGGGTTCCGGTGAGGAAGGCCTGAGGAAAAAAGAATCCGGAAATCCAAAATACCGGCGGTGGACCATCATCGATCCAACACTGAAGAAAGTGCACCCGTTGAACAAGATCCCCGATCCAAGATGCCAGGGCCTTGAGAGAGGGGTACGCCTGTGGAGGACAAACAGGAAGGTTTAACGTTCCTTCTATTGGCAATGTGTTCCACAATGCATTGCTTCGGCTCTTCCATTCTTACGTGGAGGGAACACGATCGGCTCTTCCAGGGTTCAATCCGAGTAAGACGACTAAGCTGTGAGGGGGTTACCGGTGAGCCATTGTGGGAACGTGAGAAAGACTTTGCTAAGCAGATACAATAGGTTGAATGACTTTTGCATTGTGAGTTCTCTGTTGTAAATTGTTCCTGTGACAGGCATGGAGGTTCATTTCTGCTCATGTGTATTGGACTCAATGTAGCTGTATTTTTGCACCTTAGCTTTCCAGAGGTTAGGCACGCTGTTGATATAAAGACTGTCTGCCATCTGCTCCAGCTCCAGGGACATGACGACAAGACCCTGCAGTGCACGGGACAACTGCTCCAGGCTCTGCCTTACCACCAGAAGCAACCTGTTGTACCTGCCAGGATACCACGTGAATATTACAAAGCATCACCAATGTGATGTAATTAGTGATGTGGAATGTGATGTTAAAATGATGAGCAGAGAAACACAGCTGGTTTTGAGGGGGAGTTCTGTTTGACATATTAAGGAAACAGGCAAAAAGTACAAGCTCATTTCCTGTGAACTGACCTTATGACCTCTTGAGTGAGAACTGTATTCATCGACTCTTCATAAGAGAGTGGGAACCTTTCCTCCATGATGGAAATATCAAAGGGAAGTGGAACTCCGTCTATCATATGCTGGCATTTCTCCTGAACCGTCTATCACACAAGCGATAAAGCAAATTGAGGCTATGTTGGAAAGCTGTACATGTTGAATAATGTGAGCCAGTATACCTCTTCATGGGAGTCTCCCGTGCCAGTGGCGGGACGTGGTTGTAGGCAGAGCAGCGTGCCGAGCAGCGCGAATGCCTCATTCTGTGCAAACGTGATGTTGGCATTGTCGTGGAGGCCGAATAGTTCGGGTGGTTCATTGATGGGAAGTTCGTGGATGTATTGCAAGTGGGCCTGAGAGCCAGGGGAGGCACAACAAGAAATCATCGGTGACATATCATGACAAAATACAATGAAAAGAATGAGCCTGAAATGATAGTGAGATCTCCAAAGTGCATTCCCTCAAACGAAAGAGATTATGGGAAACGGAGAGTGATGCAGAGATGAGAACTCTCATGGAGCAAAGAAGCAGCTTACATTAAGGTCCAAGGGTCCAATGTGCCTGTACAGGCCTGATTGGGAGTATGAATGACCCTCTTCGAGCACGGCTGGGGTGTAGAAGTCCTCCAGGATATGCGTGATGCATCGCCTGTCTGCGTTATCAGTAACCCGGCCGCCGTAGTTGATTTGTCCGGCTGTGTATCGGAGCACCTGGAAAAATAAAGGAAACATGATTTTAAAAATTCAGTCTAAGCAAACCGAACTGATCTTGATTATAATTGTGGTCACCAACCATTGCAGGAAGTGGGCTGTGCATGCGCCAGAATGTTTTTGAAAGTGTTGGTCGTGACCTTATAAGGGATGTCGTCATATTCGTTCAAAAACATGCGCAGCTGGCTCATGCAGATCTTCAGATCTCCGTCGGTGAACTCATAAGGAATGTTGAAGCCAAGAGGACCAAACTTCCTCCGCTCCAACGTGACCGCGTGGAAGAGGCAGAGGGAAAAAAGCAAGGCTTTGAACTCCACCGGCTGGGGATGGCACAAGGGAAGGTAGTGTTAGATTTTCTCACAAGTGTTCCCACAAGTGACGGAAAGCCACATTTGTTGGTGGACGTTCAAATTCCCATGGTGTCCTTCGCCAAGAGTAGTTGAGCTATCACCGGCATCCTGAACAAATTACAAATTCCTGCCCTAATCGGCAGAGGGCACGGCATCAGCGGCACAGCCACGCCCTCAGCTAATGATGCGACCCCACGGCCTTGTGCTCTATCCGAACGAACAAGAGCCAGATGACTGAAGCCCACCCATGAATTGTTCAGACTGTCCGTATGGCTTCAGTTTAACAATGTGCGATTTGTCTGGGTGTGAGTTAGAATCCACGTTGGTGTGAAGGAAAGGGGGGACGGGTGGTTAATCCTGTGATTCGGAACGGCGATGCATTTGAGACGACGAAGAATTCCAAGGGCGAGTAGCAAATGGATATGAAACTTGCTTACACTTTTATGGATGCACAGTCAAAACGAAGAATTCACGAAAGTAATCACTTGGACTCCCCAGAACATGTGGAGTTGAACAAGCAAACTCGCGTGTTGTGAATTCAACGTGAACCCCTCGAGAAGAATTCAGGTAACGAGGAGTAACACGAAAGGTTAACTGAAAAGCTAAGGTGAGGGTGTGTATGCAGCACGAGCGTTGCTATTTCACACACTTTGGAGCAGTCGTCGATCATCTCATCAGATAAAGCTAGATAAGAGCGCAGAAGGTTTGCTTTGACGCCACGAGGAGGTTCCACAGTCATCTTGGAACTGCTCTGCAGCACGGACACGGGGAAGTGTGCACTCGGCAAGCTCGTTAGC
The DNA here is from genome assembly GCA_035128595.1 of Eptatretus atami. NCBI lineage: Eukaryota > Metazoa > Chordata > Myxini > Myxiniformes > Myxinidae > Eptatretus > Eptatretus atami. The sequence goes on from CM068968.1 coordinate 52,960,996, forward strand.
CACAGGCGGAATTCTCTGTGCACCTGATGTTCGGCAGGAAGAATGCACATCCGGACGTTACCGTTCAGCCAGTCATGTTATCACAATTATTAATGTTTGTAAAAAAAAAAACAACAGGAGATGGGGATAGAATAGGTGTGCGAGTGTACGACTTTGCATGTGATCATATTCCAATGTTAGTGTGTGCGAGTGAGTGCATAGTGGTGCCTTTTCTGGATCTATGCCCTCTATAAGGCGTTCCAGGGAAATCATCCAGCTGGGTGCAAGGTGACAGTTCTGGAAGAAGACCCAAGTTCCTTGGTCCATTGCCCTCTGCATCATTTCCTCTGCCCGTGGACCCTGGTGGGGAATTACAGGTGAGGGTGATGGTATGCAGGTGTATGTTCCATCATTTAACACCCAGCCGTCGGTCACGGCATGTCATATAAACACACACTGTACCTTGAACCGCCCCCATCGCTGTTGAGGCAACTTGATTTAGAAACATTCCGTTCGTGATAACAATCAACGGAAGATGCATAAGCACACGAAGATAGTGCAAGGTGGAGGTGCACAACACACAAACCTGGCCCTGTCCTAATGAGATGGCATTTAACTTGTGCCCAAAGTTCATCTTGTCAGCAAAACTGTACAGCTGGCTGGCAGGGTCGGTGCCAGTGGAAAGTACGAAGATTAATGGAGTTCCAGGGGATGAATCCTGATAAATCGCATCGAGGCTGGATGCCTGGAGGAGGCCCGAGATGCTTGGTCAGTAATGTATCGGTATGAGTGCACAACCATAACTATAAACACACTTGTATACGAGCCAGCAATTTCATTCAATCAATCATTCACCGTGGACCTTCGATGGAGGATGTACTGTGATCAAAGTATTAATAAGGGCTGTTGGGGTAACAATGCACACGGAGGGCCTTGAAGCAGCTAAATCACCAAAAGGCATATAAGGTGTGACAAATATATACAATGTATGTTTTATATTCCTATTTCGTAGTCAAACTATGGGAAATTATAACAGCACTCGGTAGAGTTCATACCTCCGCCACGTTGAACAGGTTTTGTGTTGCATCCCACTGATAGGCCGGATCTGGATCCGGACCTCAACCAAAATCTAATTGGCTTGTTGTTGTCACCAAACCAACTCATCCACAAAGTTTCTGCGGAATCCGTCCATAACGTTTTGAGATATCGTGCTATATATCGTTTTTAGCCCTATCTCTCAATGATGAAGAATCACTTGAAAAATTCTCAGATCCGGATTAGGATTCGGATCTTCACCAAAATCGAATCAATTCGTCCTTGTTACACACCCAACATGTCCACCAAGTTTCGTACGAATCCATCCATAACCTTTTGCGATATCGTGCTCACAGACAAACAAACAGGTGTGAAAACAACCTCTGTTCACCTTCGGTGGCGGCGGTAACAAAAGAGCTTTTTAATATCAGGTGAAGTCTCATTACAGAGCAACGTATTGAAGCAGATCGGAACAGTCAAATAAGGGACATCGTCGAACTGTAGGCCTCACTGTCAGTACGTTGCCTTTTTACCCTCTTCCATGAGCTTTGATGTTGTCTTTAAAAAATAGACAAAATAAATAACATACACATGAGCAGACAAATCTCATGGGTAGATATGGGATACAACGTGCTCAAGAAGGTGATGGGTCGTCATCCTGAAAGGCTGGAATGAATAGCACGACTGGATGATCATCGGGAAACGGCAGCCGAAGAGTTTAAAAGCTTGTGATGAAATAAAATTGTTCACGTGACTTTGTCACATGTAAGATGAAACGGTCATGGTGCGGTCCATACCTGTGGCTCGATGAACCTCTGGCCGAGATTTACGGCTACGAAGTTCTGCAGGGCACCTGTGACACAGTCAGCACGCAGGCAGCGCAGGAGGAGTAACCGAGCAAATCGGCACACGATGTCGCTCCACGGCTCGCTCAAACTTTCACTGTCAGGGCACGTGCAGTGAAGAGTTTACACCTACGTATCACGATGGGTACCTTTCTTGTAGCACAACGACATTCCTCTGTGTTTTACCATATATTCACACATAGAGACTGTCACTGCCTAGGCCAGTTTAATAACACACCTATCTATACGTGTTTATAGGTGAGACAACAGGTTTAAGGAAGCTTTGCTTTTCCATGAAGCACCCCCCTCCTCCCATCAGCATCCGTACACTTGTGATGGTTACACCAAAAACGCTCCGCGGTCCATAAGAGTGCAAGACCTCAAGATTGATACTCATTGCACATTCTCACAACTCAAGTGTATGCATTTGTTTCCTAGAGTTTTGGTGATTTGATAGTAGGTGACATTACAAACAACTGTGTTTTCTAGTCCTGCATTGTGGAATGCGTCGTTTTTAGGAGGGGCGTTCTTGATGAACATTTGCCTTGTAAGTCAGTTAGATCCGAGCAGACCTTTGGGGCCGAGGTGCTGGAAACACTCACAAATCATGAATTGTTTCCGTGGCAAAGAAGCAATCCTGGATTGGTCTCCTCTCGCAGCCATGGAAATCGAACCCATGCCACTGAGGGCAATGCAACAAGGTTTTACCCACTCCACTATCAAGCCAATAATTGGGGCAATATAAGAAGAAGCACTGCTTTCGCTGCTTCAGACGCATAGGACTGCTGAAGTAGTTTTCCTTGGCTAAAAGGCACAATCCTGGATGGGTCGCCACTCGGACAGGAAACTCAAATGACAGGACAGGAAACTCAGACAGGAAAAATGTGAAAGTCGGAGCTAACCACTGGGGATCATGACTGTCGAAGAGTGGGCGCAGCTTGATGGCGTAGCTGGGCAGGTCTGCGGCTAAGTCTTGAAAGCGTGGGAGAGCCGTGAAGGCCTGTAGGCCGCGCCAAGCTCGCTCGGACAGCCATTCGGGAGCGGGGTTCGGCCGCAACATGGCAGGTGCAGCACCCCCGGTCAATAAGAACTGCCATTCCTCCTGCACACAAACAGTGCATTCCCTTCTCTGCAATCTTTCACAGAAACAATTTGCTTGTACATCAAGGAACTTAAACACAGGATAAGGTCCATCGGTCAATCATGCCTGTGATATAATTCACACCCAATAACTTAATTTATCAACCATGAGAGGTGATGGGATGGTAAAAGAGGTGCTCGAAGGATGGATGAAAGGAAAAAGACCAAGAAGGAGGAAAATATGGACGTCACAAGACCATCTGAAAAATGGAAGGTCATAAGAAGAACTGAAGAGAAAAGCACAAAGAAGACCGAGCTTGGAGAAGGTAGAATTGAAGTAGAACCTGTCCAAGGGAAGACTACTGATGAAGATGATGATGACCAACACACAGTGGCCTCCTCTTTCTTAAAGATACAGCATATTGGATAGTTAATCTCTAAAACCTAAAAGAAGATGGGATAGCAGGCTTTTTGTCCCCATGAATGATGCCAGCAACCACGGCGAACACCACACCAGTATGGCAATCTCAACTTTCGTTTTTTAAACGGAGAAGATCAAGGCTCATGGAAGAGGTGAATGACAGAGGGATGATGTTGATAACGTTGATGGAGCCGAGGGAGTTGGCTTACAAGGGAAGACAAAGAAATTGGGAAGGAATAAACACACAAGAAACAAATGTGGGGATGAACATGCAGGACAAGGAAAGTGAATGTCGAGAATGACCACGAGGGAACCAATCCAAGACTGGACAGCTCAAAGTGAGAGCACATTTCGAACCGAACAACCTAGTAGCCCTCAGCAAACACGACCCGACCTTTTTTAAAGGTGTCTCATCCAAATACGAACCCAGATTGACTCTGCTTTTTGAGATTTCCAGGATTAAAGTGAAAAACGCTGGATTTTTATTCCTTTAAATCTCGTCATCTGATCTCATGTAATCTTCCACTGGAGGCTTATTGGGCTGCACTGGCAGTTTTAGACCAGGATCAAATATTCAGTGAAAACAAGCTCAAATGAGCTAAGATCCTCGTCCTCTTAATGATGACGTCATAAAAACGAATATGACGTCATTGTGATGTATCAGGTTTGCGATAAATTATCTGTGCTAATGCCCGGCTTGATTCCCGCAAACAAAATTCAAACAGCTTGCCTAGTTTCGGAGATAATGGAATAGGCGATTTCCATTAGCGGCGATATTATGACGTCAACTTTTTTTCTAGGAAGAATTTCCAAAATCGGAGATGGTTACTGGCTGCGCATGGCCTTTCTATATACATGGCAAGTTTCACGAAGATCCGATGAAAACTCTGGGTTGTGAAACAAAAAATGTCAAAAAATAGGAATGACGTCATAGTGATGTATCATATGTGCGGTAATTCATCTCTGCTAATGCCCTGTTCGATTCCCGCAAAAAGAATTCAAAAAGCTTGCCTAGTTTCGGAGATAATTTTTTAGGCGATTTCCATTAGCGGAGATATTTTGACGTCATAACTTTTTTTCTAGGAGGAATTTTCAAAATCAGAGATGGTTACTGTCTGCGCAGGGTATTTTTACATATATATGCCGAGTTTCAGGAAGTTTCGATGAAAACTGCAGGCTGTGAAACAAAAAAGTCCACGAAAACAACAACGTGAGTAAGACTTAAGAGATCCTCCACGAGGATCTAAAAACAATAAAAAAGGAAACATTTATTAATTTGATCCTTTTCTTTACCTTCCACCTTCATCCTCATCCTCATCCCCCCACTGCTCAGAATGTTCTTCTCACATCCCATTCTTCCCTCTCCTTATCTTCAAGGGGCACATTAATCCTTGGCACACATTTGTTCAGTTTCAATTGAAAGATGCTCGATATTTGACATCTGAGTCGATGTTCTCAGACGAGACTTCCGAATGGTTGTGCTTTTATGGTTTTCACAATCTTGAGATCCCTATGGAGTTTGGAAGAAATCCCTGAGTGTTCTACAGAGCTATGTTGTGTGCGACAGTGTGCGTACGGTTTACCGAGTTCAGTTGACCAGAGTGTATCAGGATTCGAGCACACACGAGCACGGCGAAGAGCGGCTTGTGCTGTTCAAAGAGACTGCGGCACACACGACTGTACAGAGCGAACGTGAAGTATTCGTTGATATTGTTGATCCTCTCCTCCAAAGAGTCTGCACGAGCAGGAAAATGAGAAACAAAGCCTCATCAGCAAGCAAGAGTAAAAGCCACAGCAAAGTAAACAATAGAGCATGAAGGATGTTAAAAGTTGTGCAAACTAGAAGGGCACTCGGTGGAGTGCATACCTCCGCCAGGTAGATTACTTCACTTTTTGTATCCCACTGAAAGGCTCGATCTGGATTCAGACCTGAACTAAAATCTCATCGGCTTGTTCTGGTCACCGAACTATTACTCACATTCACCAAATTTCATCTATCGCTCAATGGTGAAGAATCTCTTAAAAAAATTCTCAGGTTCCGATCCAGATTCGGATCTTTACCAAAATCGAATCATCTCGTCCTTGTCACACATCAAAGCTGTCCAACAAATTTCGTCCGAATCCGTCCACAATTAAAAAGAAAATATATCCTGTTCACAGACAAACAAACACACAGGGGTGAAAACATAACGTCCATCCACCTTTGGCAGCGGAGGTAATGAATCAGAAATATCGAATCGGACTCTCATGGCTCGCTGTCATTAGAATGACGAGTGTAGTGTTCACGTTCGAAACGTTCACATCCATCATTACAGCAAGTCTTCACCAAAGAATGTTGCTGCAAATAATGAGTGGTTTTCACAGAGAAAGATACAAACTCTTTCTCTGTCGTGGGATAAAGGCCTCGGGGAAGGCGAAAGATCCTCTTGGAATTTAGAAAAAAAACAATAAACCGGTTTACGGCGCCTTTCCTCGCGCACAGTGCTGCTTGCCAGGCGAGCATCTCAGGCATCATCTGACTCAGCGTCACGTGCCAGGCGAGCACGTCATGCTTCCTCTCACTCTGTTGCACGTGCACGGCGCGTAACCTCGCGTGTTCGCTCCCGCTTAGCACGGTTATCTTCACACAAGTTTGAATCAGAACAGTTTAGGCAGAATACAGAAAAATAAGGAATAAAGAAGAAAACTGTATTTTTGGAATAAGTAAAACTTTTAATAACCACGGTATTCAAACGTGAGCGTTAAGATTTTCAAAATAGTTTATAGCTAAAATATATATATTTTTTTACTTTTATTTTTTACTTTTATTTTTTTTGACTCCACTTCCTCAGGTCCCCAGCAATACACCCGCCAAGTTTGAAGTAAATCGGATGAACAATTGTCGAGAAAAGTGAATAACACACAAACACAAACACACACACACAAACACACACCAACACCAACACACACACACAAACCAACACACACACACACAAAACACACCACACACACACATACACACAAACACACACACACAACAACACACACACACACACACACACACACACACACACAACACACACACACACACAACACACACAACACACACAACAAACAAACACACACAAACACAAACACACACACATAACACAACACACAAACACCACACACACAAACACACACACATAAACACACACACAAACACACACAACAACACACCAACATACACACACAAACACACACCATAAACACACACACACAAACCACACACAACACACAAAGCACACATACAAAACAACACACAAACACACACAAACAAACACACACACAACACACACACCAAAACACACATAACAACAAACACACACACACAAACAAACACACACACACACACACACCAACACCACATACACCAACAAACACACGCCAACAAACACACACCACAAACACACACAGAACACACACACACACACAATACACAACACAATATACACACACACACAAACCACACACACACACACACAAACACATACAAACAAACACACACACACAAACACATACAAACAAACACACACAACACACACACACATACAACACCAACACACACAAACAAACAAACACACACACACCAACACAACACAACAAAAACGCACACACACAAACACACACGCAAACACACCAAAAACACACACAACAAACACACACACAAAACACACAACAACCTATACACACACACCACAAACAACACCAACAAACACACAAACACACACCAACACACCACCAAAACATTCACATACAAATAACACAACACACACACACAAAAACACACACATAACACCAACACACACAACAAACACACACACAAAACACACACACCAAAAAAACACAAACACCAACACACACAAACAAACACACCACAAACAAAAACACACACAAACACACCAACACACACACACACACAACAACAACAAACACAAACACACACATAAACACACACACAACAAACCACACATAAACACACACACAAACACACACACACCAACATACACACGTGAAGTATTTGTTTGATATTGTTGATCCTCTCCCAAAGAGTCTGCACCAGCAGGAAAATGAGAAATAAAGCCTCATCAGCAAGCAAGAGTAAAAGCCACAGCAAAGTAAACAATAGAGCATGAAGCAATAGAGCATGAACACACACACACAAACACACACACATAACACACACACAAACACACACATACAACACATATACACATACACAAACCAACAACACACCCAACACACACACACACAAACACACACCACACACACACACACCAAAAACACACACATACAAACAACACACACAAACACACACAAACAAACACACACAAACACACCAAACAACACACACCAAACAAACACACACAAACACAAACCACACACATAAACACAACACAACACACACAAACACACACACACACAACACACAACACAAAACCACACAAAACACCAACAAACACACACAAACCACACACACATACACACACCACACACACAAACCAACACACACAAACACCACCAAAGCACACATACAAACAAACACACAAAACACACACAACAAACACACACACAACACACACACACACACACACACACACACACACCAACACCACATACAAACAAACACAACACACCACACAACAAACACACACACACACACCAACACACACATACACCAACAACACACGCCAAAACACACACACAAACACACCAGACACAACACACGAATACACACAACACTATACACACACACACCACACAACCACACCACACACCACACAAACACATACAACCACACACACACACACACATACAAAACAAAACACACACACACACAACAACACCAAACAAACAAACACACACACACACCAACACACACAAACAAAAAACACACACACAAACACACACACAAACACACCAACACACACACAACAAACACACACACAAACACACACATACAACACATATACACACACACACACCAAACACACACAAACACACACAACACACACACCAAAACATACACATACAAATAAACACACACAAAACCACACACACACAACACACACAACAAACAACACACACACAAACACACACACAACACAACCAAACACCACAAACAACACACAACACAACAAAAACACACACATCACACCAACACACACACACAACAAACACACACATAAACACACACACAAACACACACACCAACACACACAAACAAAAACACACACACACACAACACAAACAAAACATACACACACAAACACACAAACACAAACAAACACACACACACGCACACAAACACACACAAACAAACACAGATTTCCTCATTTATTAGTTCGATGCAGACTTATCAGAAGTTCCCTAACATAAAATGAGGAAAAATTTAACAGTTCAATAAAGGTCAAACGCCCCAATCTTATTACCTTCACCACCGAAGGTGGACGGAGGTTAAGTTTTCACCCCTGTCTGTCTGTCTCTGAGGAGGATATCTCAAAAAGTTGTGGACGGATTCGGATGTAACTTGGTCGACACGTTGAGTGTGTGACAAGGATGAATTGATTAGATTTTGGTGAAGATCCGAATCCAGATCCGGATGTGAGAATTTTTTAAAGTGATTCTTCACCATTGAGAGATCGGGCCAAAAACGATATATAGCCCGATATCTCAAAAAAGTTATGGAGGGATTCGGACGAAACTTGGTGGACACGTTGGGTGTGTGACAAGAAGAGGCTGAATAGATTTTGTTTATGGTCCGAATCTAGATCCGGCCTATCAGTGGGATACAAAACATAAACTGTTCAACTTGGAGGAGGTACACAGTGCCTTCAGAAAGCATTCACACCACTTGACTTGTTCATATTTTGTTGTGTGTGTTGTGCCTGAATTTAAAATTTATTAAAATTAAAAAATTTTGTCACTGATCTTCACATAATACCCTATGATGTCAAAGTGGAGTATTTTTTGTAGAATTTTTTACAAATCAATAAAAAATGAAAAGCTGAAATGTCTTGTATAAATAAGTATTCAACCCCTTTGCTATGACAC
>CM068968.1:52971042-53004951 GCA_035128595.1 Eptatretus atami
CGCTAATCCACCCCAAACCCACCTCCTTCAAATTCCCTGCTTTCCTTCCTGAAAGTCCCTGTACCCTAACATCTTCTTTACCCTGTGCACCCTGCCCCCATACCTCTCCCTTCCACAGATCTCCTCATGTATCTGTTCCACAGTTTTTTCTTTCCCTCCCCCGCCCCCCTCCTCCTGTCTCCTGCTTCCCTTGTTGTACGTCTGATCAAACTGAGCAACCGGGCAAGAAGGACCTTGGTTAGGGAGGTGACCAAGAACCCAATGACCACTTTGAGAGAACTACAGAGTTCCTTGGCTGAGATGGGAGAACTTGCTGGAAAGACAACAGTCTCTGCAGCACTTCACAAATCTAGGCTTTATGGGAGAGTGGCCAGACAAAAGCGACCCCTGAGAAAAAGGTACATGGAAGCACGTCTGGAGCTTTCAAAAACGCACTTGGAAGATTAAGAGCATGAGGCAAAAGATTCTGTGGTCTGATGAGATAAAAATTGAACTCTTTGGCCTAAATGCAAAGCGCTACATCTTGTTAATAAACATCTTGTTAAGGTAACTGTTAATCTTCTTCTTCTTCTTTCGGCTGCTCCCGTTAGGGGTCGCCACAGAGGATCAACCGTCTCCATTTCGCTCTATCCTCTACATCTTCCATTGACACTCCAACCGCCCGCATGTCCGCCCTCACCGCATCCATGAACCTCTTTGGCCTTCCTCTTCTCCTCCTGCCTGGCGGCTCCATCCTCAGCATCCTTCTCCCGATATACTCCGCTTCCTCCTGTGCACATGTCCAAACCATCTCAATCTCGCCTCTCTCACTTTGTCTCCAAACCGTCCTACCTGCGCTGTCCCTCTAATATACTCATTCCTTATCCTGTCCATCCAAGTCACTCCCAACGAGAATCGCAGCATCTTTAACTCTGCCACCTCCAGCTCCGCTTCCTGTCTTTTTGTTAGCACCACTGCCTCCAAACCATACAACATAGCTGGTCTCACTACCGTTTTATATACTTTCCCCTTCACTCTTGCAGCTACCTTCTGTCAAAATCACTCCTGCAACTCTTCTCCACCCACCACATCCTGCATCTCTTTTTCACTTCTCTACCACACTCCCTGTTACTTTGGACAGTTGATCCCAAGTATTTAAACCATCCACCTTCCCCACCTCAACTCCTTGCAACCCACCACTACACCACCCTCCCTCTCATTTACGCACATGTACTCCGTCTTACTCCTACTGACTATCATTCCCCTTTTCTCCAGTGCGTACCTCCACTCTCGAGGCTTGCCTCAGCCTGCTCCCTACTCTCTCTACAGATCATGATGTCATCCGCGAACATCATAGTCCATGGAGACTCCAGTCTGATCTCGTCCGTCAACCTGTCCATCACCTTGCAAACAGGAAAGGGCTCAGAGTCGATCCTTGGTGCAATCCCACTTTAACCTTAAACCGGTCCGTCATTCCTACCGCACACTCACCGCTGTCACACTGTCCTCATACATATCCTGCACGATCCTCACATACTTCTCCATCACTCCCGACTTCCTCATACAATGCCACAACTCCTCTCTTGCACCTATCATAAGCTTTCTCTAAATCCACAAACACACAATGTAACTCCTTCTGGCCTTCCCTATACTTCTCCATCACATTCTCAAAGCAAACATCGCATCAGTGGTGCTCTTTCCTGGCATAAACCCATATTGCTGCTCACAAATCGTCCACTCTCCTCTCACCTAGCTTCCACTACTCTTTCCCACAACTTCATGGTGTGGCTTAACAACTTCTCCTCTGTAATTTCCACAGCTCTGCACATCACCCTTGTTCTTGAAAATCGGAACCAGTACACTTGATCTCCACTCCTCCGGCATTCTCTCACTTTCCAAGATTTTATTAAACAATCTGGTTAACAACCCACTGCCATTTCTCCTAAGCACTTCCATGCCTCCACTGGTATGTCATCTGGGCCAACCGCCTTCCACTCTTCATCCTCTTCATAGCAGTCCTCACTTCATCCTTACTGATCCACCCCACTTCTGGATTCACTATCTCTCTCATTTTTACCACCTCTTCCAACCTTCTCTCTCTCTCTCTCTCATTTTCTTCATTCATCAGCTCCTCAAAGTATCATCCACTTCAACCACACTCTCCTCGCTCGTCAGCACATTCCATTGGCGTCCTTTATCACCCTAACCTGCAGCACATCCTTCCCAGCTCGGTCCCTCTGTCTTGCCAATCGTATAAATCCTTTTCCCCTTCCTTGGTATCCAACTTCTCATACACTCGTCATATGCCTTTTTCTTAGCCTTTGCCACCTTCTCTTTTGCTTTCGCGCCACTCCTTGTACTCCTGCCTACTTTCTTCATTCTCTCTGACTATCCCACTTCTTTTTCGCCAACCCCTTCTTCCTTTACTTTCCTGTACTCCTCGTTCCACCACCAAGTCTCCTTATCTTCCTTCCTCTGTCCAGATGTCACACCCAGTACCTTCCTAGCTATCTCCCTCACCACTTCTGCTGTAGTTGCCCAATCATCCCACCCATTCTTATCACCATCCAACACCTGTCTCACCTCCTCCCTAAATTCCACGCAACAGTCTTCCTCCTTCAGCTTCCACCATCTGGTCCTTGGTTCAGCCCTCACTCTCTTCCTCAACCTCACCTCCAAAATCATCCTACAGACCACCAATCGATGCTGTCGAGCTACACTCTCCCCTGCCACCACCTTACAGTCTCTAATCTCTTTCAGGTTGCATCTCCTGCTTAAGATGTAATCCACCTGTGCACTTTACTCCACTCTTGTATATCACCCTGTGTTCCTCCTTCTTCTTGAAATACGTATTTACCACTGCCATTTCCATCTTTTTTGCAAACTCTACCACATTTGCCCTTCCACATTCTCTTGTTGAGACCGTACTACCCATTACCTCTTCATCCTCTTTATTCCCTTCCCCAACATGCCCATTGAAATCTGCTCCAATCACCACTCTTTCATCCTTGGATACACTCTCCACCACTTCATCTAACTCACTCCAGAAATCTTCTTTATACTCCATCTCACACCCCATATGTGGGCATATGCACTGATGACATTCATCATCACTCTTCAATTTCCAACTTCACACTCATCACTTGGTCAGACACTCTCCTTACCTCCAATACCCTTTTGACATAATCTTCCTTCAGGATTACCCCGACACCATTTCTCCTCCCATCCACACTATGGTAAACAAAGTTTGAAACCACCTCCAATGCTCCTAGCCTTGCTCCCCATCCACTTGGTCTCTTGTACACTGTTAAGGTAACTGTTAATAAACTCCAAAAATCCAGGTTTTCCGTACACCTCCACTCCTTGGTTCCTCTTTTCTCACGTTCAATCACACCTCTCCAGGATTTAAACAAGTGGTCCACAACCATCTCATGTTATCCTCCATCCTTACCTGTGACCTTTTAACCCCATTACTCTGATCTAACCCCACCCCTTACTCACAGGCTATTTCTCTTGTTTCCTTCCCTCCTCTTTGTCTTTGTCTGTCTCTCTCTGTGTGTCTCTGTGTGTCTCTGTGTGTGTGTGTCTCTCTCTCTCTCTCACCCCTTGATTGTGTCCAACTGCAGCTCCACTCTCACTACGTTTTTATCCTCTCTCACCTCACTTTTCCATGAGGCTAGATCCTGTGTACACAGAGAAATTTTGGTTTTTATGACCCAACAATCGAGGCCACATATCTAGATAGCAGAAAGTCAAGTCCAGTGCAACACATGCCCTATAAATAAACCAAAGCAGTGATTAAAGAGGAAAGTCATTGAAATTTAATCATCTGTTGCCGATGTACGGTACTGTACTATCCATGGAGTCCCACAAGTCTGCTGTGGCAGTTATAGATCAGAAAGTGTCCTGATTAAGCAAGATGGTCATCACTATACCTGTCCCGCGCAAGGAATCTGGAACTTGGCTGTGGTACTATCACATACTAGCCCACTTTTTATAGCGATATCATGAGATTTAAAATGATCCACAATGAGTTAAAGCAGACAGGATTGCCGATTTAAAGTCGAATCCAATGTTTGAGATGCAATTACATCAGGAATCATATGCACGGGCCGCCGATTTACTGCGCGGCAAGTGTTATGTAAACTCTAACAGAGATTAGACAAGTGTGTTTAAGGACAAATCATTACACTTGATCGACCAGTAAACCGAAAGAAAAGTAATTTCAATGTGAAAAGGTAACATTGGTTGTCTTTATTGCTAATGATGTTGCCCTTCAGAAAAGTATCAAATTTAAATGTTTAGTAAAGATCACACATTTTTGTTTTTCCTTTCATAATGACTACAGGGTATCTGTCATTCCTTCGTACCTGCACGCTCCGAGGAAGCAATTCCATGCACGAAGCTACGCAGGAACCAATCCAAGGAATACTGATACATTGGATCCACATTTGCCATGTCAGTCACACAGAAGAAGAGGATCCGAGTCCGCACGGCTACGGGGATGTACTGCATCCTTGTAACATCAATATCTTTCTCCGTCTGCTCTGCACTTGCTACCTTGGCCTATATTTTGGTGGCAACACATATGGTTACATCATGAAATCCATCCATGCAGAATCATCCTGACAAACTAGGAATATTGGAATTTTTAGCATACACTTTAAGTACTGTGCAGTTGTCGTGTAACAAACATCGATGGAGACATTCACAAGTTAAAGGTTTCTTCTTTCGATTAGCTTTCACCATTTTTTGTAGTCAACAGATTGATGTTCAGAATAAAGCAGGAACAACCGTACCTTGATGTCAGCTGCTGTCATTTTCGAAGCCTCGAGGACCTGAATCAACTCCTCATCATCCACAGGATTTCCCTCCGACGAGCTCAAGCGCTGCAGGATCCTGTCCTCGATAGCTTCCAAGTCTTGGCGCATTTTTGCCCCGCTTATGATCAGCTGATTCTTTGCCTCCTCGAGGTCTGGACGCTCCTTAGCCACCACCATACACAGCAACTGGTCTTCCAAACCACTGATGGTTATTACAAACATGTCCAGTTATGTGGTGGTGACAAAATTACATGGTTTGAAAAGTTGAATCTCACCACTGAGGTAAATTCATTCTTTCAATGTGCTATTATATACCAAAGTGATGGAAGGAATGATCAATTGCATCAGGTACACTATCTTGTTTAAACTAACCTCAGTGTGGTTAGTTCTAGGAATCTTATGTAAGTGTTTCAGGCCTGGTCAGTAAGTTCCTGTTGCTGCAGTTAGGTACATGTTTCAAGTGGAAATGATATTCCAATGAATGTGCAATAAGTAATTAATGTGGTTCAGGCTCAGAAACGAAGAGGTGCTCACATGGAGTTCAGTTCAATACATTCTAAACTAGAGGGCTGTGATCGAAGATCAAGGATGGTTCCCGGTATGGCCAACATGTAAAATTATTCAATTGGTAGCACTTGAGATTCTGCCTCATATTCAAAAGAAACGTTTTTTTCCCCTCCAGGAACCTCAATGATGAAGAAAATTAAATAATGGGAATTAAGTAATTGAATAATTTAAAAATATTTAAATACTGCACTCGGAGTTGAAAATTGGAAATAATTGAAAATACAAAAATAATTAAAAATAGAAAAAAAACCTTAAATTGTTAAAATTGAAAAATAATATATTGAAAATTTAAATAATTTCAGATATTAAATAAATGAAAATTAAGTATTTTTTTTGAAAAATGGGGGAATTTTTTATTCATTAAATAATTGAAAATTGTGGAAAAATTAAATAATTGAAAATGAAAAAAACCCCAAAAACATCAAACAATTAAATATAAAAAAATAATTAAATACTGGAAAATTATTCTTCAAAAAGCAGGACACTATGGACACCAAAACTAAACACTTCGTGCCTCCCTCGGGGAACCATAATTACACATTCCTCACCTTGGTGAAAGTGTGAAGTTGATGAGTGTCACCTTGGTAGACCTTTCAGGTGTATAATGTGGGTTTGGTAGTTTGGTAGTTATGTACAAATGAAAGTCCTCGTGGTATGGGATCACCGAGTCACCCAGACGAATCATCAGTACACCTTGGTGCAGGAATGTCTGTGTGCAAAAAGAACAAAAAAGGTTCCAGGCAAATTTAAAATGTAGCTCAGAATGTATGTCAGTGTGTGTGTGTGTGTGTGTGTGTCCTCCATAACTCCAAAACCATGAAACCTAGCAACTGAAACTTTGCATGCATAGTAAGGGAACTCAAAGGAAGTGCAAGAGTGAAAATTAGGAGCTTGGGTAAATTAAAACACCCCTTTTGAAGATAATTAACGGCCTTATTTAATTATAGCCTTTACCAGGTGCATCATTGGCCACCTCGCTCTCGATGGGGTCTTAAGACGCATCCTGGGTTATCTCACTGGGGTCTTAATTCGCCATTTTTTGGGGTCCTGTTCAACCATGCCTTGACTTGGAACAGGCCGCAACGGTTTATTCATGATAAAGTTTTTTTTTTTCACTTTCCTCACTCACATTATCGAATGCCTGTTCATCATAGCTACGAATCACTGGTTGCATTGCAATGCTTATAAACGCCCAGAGATGCCAGCGTTCTTTGCTTTATTTCATTTCCGCACATGCGATCACCATGAGAATCTCTTAAACTACAAGAATTACAAAATTGAAGTTCCAGAATTGAACTTAGCAGCAGTTCTGACTGCTGAAAAGTGTCCATTTGTCCAATTTGGATATATTTTGATATTTCGGGCATTTCCAGGAGGTGTGTGTTTAATATGACGGTTCGGTGATCGCTAATCACCTGCCAAGCACGCTGTTCCTTATCAACTCTTTTGATGGAGTGCTGAAGCCACTTGGTGAGCACTATACAATATTCGCACTGTCACTGAATACTGTACAGTATATCGATCGACTTGAACAATGTTCAGGGGCCACTCGCCTGTAATGGCCCTGCCTTGTTCGGCGGTCACTTCAGCAGAGATAAGTATAAATAAAAGAAAGGACCGCGTGTCCTGAAGCTCACCTGGATCAGGAGCAACAGACACTCAACCTCCCCCCCCCCCGCAAACCCCCTTCGACCCTGATTGTTTTTAATGCAGTGAACAAACTTTGATGCATCATGGGTGAAGAAGGTTGTGGTCAAGTTTCATCAAAATTGTGTGTGTAGTTTCTGAGAAGAGAACAAATAGTGATGGAAGGAATGATCAATTGCATCAGGTACACTATCTTGTTTAAACTAACCTCAGGAGGGGGGGGGGTTGGAGAGGTCAATAACCCCCCTGGAGGACCCCATTAATGAGCGCAGATTTTGATGCGGTGAATAAACCTTCATTCGGCATCAGATATGAAGCTTGTGGCCATGTTTCATCAAAATCGTGTGTTTGGTTCAAGTGATAATGACTGAAGTGTTTACAGACTGACTCACTCACTCACTCACCTTCAGACACTGCTTGATCGCATAAGCTCACCTGACTAAAGTTTAGGTGAGATAAAAAAAAATGAAATGTTTCGTTAACATCACGGCAGGATAGCCGAGAGGTTCGCACATTCGCTCTAAGCTGTCTCGTCTGAGTTTGAATACCGACCCAGCTTTCAACTGTCATCCTGGTGTTTCACAGGCAGGGTGATTCATCAATGTGTGTACCGCTTCTTGGATGGGCATTAAACTTGGTGTCACATCTGCCGCAATCCCGCCCCCCCCTCCCTTAGTATTCCCATCAGCAAAGTGATGGGTTGTATTTGCTGGTATCAAATAATTTCCTTTCACTAAATTATTTGTTTCCATGGAACCCGTTTTGTATGGTTGGAAGTAAAAGTTGGTCTCAACGAAAGGGATATAGACTGGGCACAGATTACCAATAGTTTTGATAAATATTTGAATACATGTGTAGAATACACATGTATAAATAAATAAATTACACAAAGAATCAAGGCAGAATGTTGAGTGAATAATTGAAGTGGTCATCATGAAGATCCCAAATTTCCCATGACAAGCACATCAGGTTGGGCGAGTTATTATTATTTGTGTGCCTCTCCCTTATCTGCCTGCTCACCTCACTTTGTAGGGCCTGGCAGGATGTTCTAGGGGTACGCACACTCGCCTCTCAGCTGTCTCGCCTGGGTTTGAATCCCATCACAATTATAAACTGTCATCCCGGTGTTTTACTGGAAGGGTGATTAATGTATGGGCCATCCCTCGGATGGATGTTAAACAGACGTGCTGTCTGCCAGCATGCATTGGTGGACATTAAAGACCCCACGGTGTCCTTCGCAAAGAGTGGGCGAGCTATCACTGGCACAATGATCAAATTACAAATTCCTGCCCTATCCCACAAGGGGCATTGCATCAGCGGCACAGCCACGCTCTCGGCCAATGATGCTACCCCACAGCATTGTGCTGCATAAAAAAGAAAAAGAAGAACCTCACTCAGTCAGTTTATCATTGCACCACACTGCCACCATTTGTCTTTCAGCTCATCCATGAACCTTGACATCTAATGAAAAAGTGGTGAAGCAATGAGAAAGTTTTGAGAGGACTCAGCAATTTCCTGGCAATTATGTATATGAGTTTTGGGAACCTGGTGCAGAAGTATGGGCTCAAGAGATGGGTCCAAATCCTCCGCAACGTTCTCCAGTAGACAGGGCTTGCCAAAACGAACCGCGTTCTCAAGGCTCCGCATAAGGTCTCGGTCTGACAGCTTCAACACATCAAGGTTTTTCTCCTGCACAACATTCAACGTAATTCAACTATTAACCCGCTGCACCATACCCAAAGATTAGTCCCCTGCACCACATCCAACCATCCATTCTCTGCACCACATCTACAGATTCATCTCGAGAACCACATCTACAGATTCATCTCCTGCACCACGTCCAACCATTCATCCCTTGCACCACATCCAAAGATTAGTCCACTGCACCACATCCACAGATCCATCCCCTGTAAACCACATCCAACCATTCATTCCCTGGACCACATCCAACCTGCACCACTTTCTGCAATTAAATCCCCTGTAACATATCCATAGTTTCATCTTTTGTAGCACAACAAAACTTTATACCCTGTACCATATCCAACAAGTTACACAGTCGTTTGCAGCACCGACTAGTAGTATTAGCACCCAGCAAATTAATCAAGAAACACCAAAACTCAGGTAAGTCTTGTCAGTGGCGAACCAGGTTTTTTATCCAGCAGTTAGCTTGGCCCTGGGGGTCTATGAACAGTGGCCAGTTGCGTGAAAACTGCATCAATAGGCTGTTTTCAACAGACAGTGTATCTTTGGGCAATCCTGCAATCTGAGTCATAAAACAAGGGAGGGGAAAAAAAAATCTGGTGTTATTATAACAGAAATGTTGTGCTAGGACAAATACAACAGTAACCAATGAAGCAGCACAGAGATAATCAACTGTTTTCCAACAAACTTTTTTTTTTTTAACTCCGCACGAACTGTGTAACCTGTTAACATTATTATCCTATAAAATATGAATCAAAGTGGAATGTTTCACCATCTTGCTGGCTAGAAGCACAACGTGGGAAATGAAAGATAATGACGATTGTGCACCTGTACCTGCCAAGATTGGATCTTCAAGGGATCCCCAAATGTTCCCACCAGGGTTGGTTCACGGCTGTGTGGAACTTCAAACTCGTCGAGATGCGAAAGCCATTCTTTCGTGAGCCTGGCTCTATACTCCCCCTGTGAAACGGCTCATAACACTGACACCTGTACAACAATATATGCTATTAACATCAATGAGTATGTAAAGCAAATTGTGGAGAGCAAGGGTGAGCAAATGTTTGACAGTGCAAGCTAAAGAGCAAGAGTATTGGTGAATTGGAAAGATGGAGAATGGGAAGCCGTGAGAACGAGAAAAAAACGAGAATGTTAAAGCTGAAGAGAAAGACTATTATCGAGAAAGAGGTGCATTTTATCTGATGGATGGGAGAACGAGGGAACTGGTGGAACAGACTTATATGGTCAGTTGGAAAATTTATGTTGAGAAGCTTACTGAGAAGGGTCCCAGGTAGACAACAGAAGCAGCCGAGAGGAGCACATCACCTATGATGTTGCTGAGCAGATCGTCAAGCTGTGCTATAGTATCCTGCCATCGTACACGCTCGTCCTTAAGGCCCCCGATGAGCTAGGCACGTCATAGACAGGGAATGGGGATGATTTGACGAAGAAATAGGGTTACAGTAATTATTGTTAAAATTAGTCAAGTGCATGTGGCACAAATAATCCAAACTACAAAAGGGAATTCAAGGTATTCAATGAACTCCACAATGTGTACTTTGTACGAGTCGAACCTTGTCTGCACGCAGCAGCCTCTGCTCACACTGCACGCAGTGTTCCTCAAGCTGCTTTCGCTTTGTAACACAGTCAGAGTACGTCATCTGAAGGGCTGCGATTCCACATTCGACCTCCTCCAAGCGTGACTTGGCTTCATCCAGAACCTTCTGAGTCTTCTCCAGATCCTCCTGGGCCTCCTGCAAGGCTTGCTGTGGACAGACCACAAACAATGGCAAACAAATACACTCACACGTTCTGTACATGTGCACACTCATGGTTGGTGATAAAGCAGAAGAATAAAAAAAATTGTTCTACCAGTTAACCGTGAACGCATGCAGTACCAGTTCATCTTAGTCACAGTCATATATAGTCGATGAACAGTCATAGTAGACTGCATAAATCCTTGTGATTCGACACTTTGGAAAAAAACAAAAACATACCAACGAGACTCCATGGTATTAAGGATGCCAAAGGTCTCCTGCACTACAGTGTGAGGGCTTACATTGCTGCATGCACCACTCAGCTATAATATGTAAAAGCCTCAAGGGAATTGAATGAGACAAAGTGCACCTTGGCAGGGCATAGGATATCAATAAGATCAAAGTCGAGATGTTTCATCCAAATCACTACAACAGGTACCACTTATTTAACAGCCCCAATTATTTCTATCTTCATGTGGGGTCGGTCAGAGAACATTTTTGGCCTAAGATTTTCGTGGTCAAGTTTGCAAGTGTTCAAGGTTTTTGCCTCAACTTAGTCAAGCCTGACATTCAAGTGAAGGCAATTTGTTCAGGAATTTGGACATTGCACCGACGATAACTCGCCGACTCTTCATGTGAGACACCGTCAAATCCTTAACATCCACCAAGATCAACTAATGCCAGCAGATGGGACACCCAGATATTGAAGGGACAATCAATTTGTGATGCAAAAGCCTCCTGGGAAGCACCGATATGATAGTTTATAGTCGTGTCTAGAATCAAACCTAGACTAGACAACTCAAATATAAGTGTGCTACCTTTTCACCTTCCTGTCAGGCCGGTAGGATGGCCTTGGGGTACACACGCTCGCCTCTAAGCTGTCTAGTCTAGGTTTGAATTCTGATCCAGCCATAAACGGTCATCCCGGTGTTTTACAGGCAGGGCGATTCATCAACGTGTGTGTCATCCTCAGGATGGACATTGAAAAATGATCTGCTCAGCAATTATACTCACCTGTCTGCCAGCCTTAGTTGATGGGCATAAAGGTCCCATGGTGTCCTTCGCGAAGAGTAGGTGAGCTATCGCCGGAACCCTGATCAAATTACAAATTCCTGCCCTAATCTACACAGGGCTCAGCCAATGATACTACCCCGTAGCCTTCTGCTACATAAGCAAGCAAGCAAGAAGAAAACCTTCCAGTCAGACAATGTGATGTTATGTCCAAGACAATATGCTGCTTATTGTGAATGTGAAGGACTAGCCTCTAAGACAGTCTTGTTCCTGAAATACAGAAAAGGCTTGGTTCTTTGTTGTTCGCAGCGAAATATCTCGAGTAAAAGGCTTTGTGCCAAGTGTGGTGAAACATATTCCAGGTGACGATCAAAGCCTGATTACTAATACCAAAATTGTCAAATGTGGATGTATTCTGTTGGTAGAAGAGGCCTCAAGTAGTGCATTTGCAAAGAAAAGGACATATTTGAGAGAGGCTGAATGAAAAATGATGTAAATTTGGAACAAGAAGGGAGGGGGGAGGGTGGGTGGGGGGGGGGGTACATGTTGCAAAGTAGGATGTCACAACTGAGATACAAACTGTTTGGAAACAATTTCATTAATTGTAACAAATGGCTTGCATACAATGTGGAACAATCACCCATCTTGTAAGGAGATCCCCCTGGATATCACCAGTCGGTATATCAAAGAGAAGGAGATATAAACACTCACCCGTTTTGGTTTGACTGCCCGTGAAATGAAGTGGTACTTGTACATGGCGCGCACCCACAGGCAAATAGACGTGCAAGCCTTCGAGACCTTGGATATGGCTGCCGGCATAAACTCTTCACTTTCAATGTATGGCGACACGGTACGGATTACTGCCTCTGGAATGTTGTCCTGAGAAGTGTAAGAGCTAGGTTTAGTGGATGAGGATACCTCCAACACCAAAAATTCTGAAGATATCATTTGCAACTGGAACGGCACTCAGTAGAGCGCATAGCTCTTCCTTGCTGAACAGTTCAAATTTTCTATCCCACTGATAGGCCAGATCTGCAGCCGGACCCGAACCAAAATCGAATTGGCTTGATCTTGTTATCTACCCGTCTCATCCACAAAGTTTCATCCGAACCTCTCCATAACTTCTTGAGATATCGTTTTTGGCCCTATCTCTCAATGGTGAAGAATCCCTTAAAAAATTCTCATAATCCCAATCCGGATCTTCATCAAAATCGAATCAATTCGGCCTTGTCACACGTCCAACCTGTCCACCAAGTTTCGTCCGAATCCATCCGCAACCTTTTGAGATATCCTTCCTGCTCACAGACAGACAGACAGACAGACAAACAGGGGTGTAAGCATAACTGTAAACAGCCATCCATATAATGCAAGCAGGAGGTGCGGCCCTGTGGAGGATGCTAACCTTCTGCAGGACACTACATTGGCCGCCCCACCTGCAATCATACAAATCTTCGACCGTGAATTTCCTGCATAGGTCAGATAACGAAATGACTGCCTTGCTTTGTGAGGTCGAAAACTACTGGGATGGTTTAAACAAGTGCTTTACAAATATCAAATGCTGATAAGGGATCAGATTTGACCAGAGAAAATGTCAATATTCAAATATATTATGTATATCAAGACAGAGTTTTTTGTGGCTTTTTCACTATAACACCTCGCTCAAAGATTGCAAGGTGATTAAAGTACCGTACTGGACTAACGGAGATAATCGAACAGTATATATCTTGTAGCCAGTAGAGATGTTAACTTTTGTCCTCTTAGTTACTAATGTGGAACAGTTGTTTTGTGTAAGAACAGTCATACACGATAATAAGATAGATCGAATGCGTTCAATTACACTCACCTTGTCGTACTTGAAGAGCGACTCGAGAAACTTTCCAGGATCTTGTAACAAGCCTTTTCCCGGTTCCCAATAATCGTCCACTTTTGTTCCTGGTTTTTCCCCCGGTATCCTCTTGGGCTTGACTCCCTTCATGATGCACACTGCCTCCACGACCATCTTGACACCCGGTGGTGGATGCTGCATACCCCGTACCTGCACACCACAGGACGGGTCGACAGAAACCCGTGGCGTTGGCCAAAGCCAGGACTAAGCTAGGTTTACCTTCTAATCAGGCTCCATCATACCTCGGTCACATCATTCTTGTTCAGGGATTTCAGGCTGGTGAGGGCAGCCTCCAGGGCAGGCAAGGCCTCATCCAGGTCTCTCTGTGCATCATCAGCAATGGCTAGTGCCAACTCAGCCTTATCTGAGGCTTTTGCCTCCTCGGCCCTCACGGACACGCGCGTTTTCTCGGCCACCACTGTGTCCACCTGTTCTCCCAGAAAGAAGATTGTCAAAACAAGTCAGCATCACAATACCGGTTATCATAGCGCACATATGTCATATGTTTTACCTGAATCTTCTCCATCGTCACTTCTGTTTCTCTGGCTGCCTCTTCCAGCAATGGCCGCATTGTCTCCAGGTCTTCTTGCATCATTGCGACATCCGCAGATGTCCTTAGCAGCTGTGAATGCATGAGAGACCGTCTATTTATTACGTAAGCATGGGATACAAATTGATAAACGGAAGTACAAATTTGAAAGAGTGCAAATTGATAAGCGGAAGAGAAAGGGGAAGAGTACAAGGGGGTAAAGGTGGGAGAAGATGGAAGTAAAGGGAGGGGAGGGAAAGGCCTTTTATGATACATATCAGAAATTTCACCACTATTGCTTAGGTAATAAATATATGGTGACTTACTGAGGGTGAGTTTAATGTATACTTTAGAGTCCTTATTTACAAATAAATATGAGGGAAAAGAGAAAAAGGAAGTTCTGCTCACGTAGCCTACCTGGCATTTCCACCCCAACACTAGAATGCACCAAACTACAACACAATGTGACAGCATAAGTAACGACCAAAGAGAGATAGCCAGGCTGATTTAATAGCACGACATAAATTTTTTTTATAGCAGAGAAGGGGTGGAATATTGGTAGAGGCACAAACACAAAAGGGAGAGGAAAAAGACCTTCACCAAATCCAAGAGTACTGTGGTCCATTAACACCACACCTGTGAGTGCCACAACCTTAACACCACAACATCAATTGATAGTGATGAATCAGGTTGCTTTTGAGTGAGCACTTTGCCGTGCATGAGTCATTCAGAGAACTATGCCAAACAAACAACGCATGCTGCCACACGCCCAAACGTTTGATGTTACAGCCTTGCGACCTGTTTGCTTTCAGCAACTTGCTCACTTTGAGTGGCCGGCAGGACCTCAGATCACATTGCTCTTAGTGATCTCCTGACTCCAGACAACCAGGCAGATTTGGGTGAAATGGATGTTCTGGGTGCAACGGGATTGATCCAGAAAACATGGTTCCAGGTGAGATGCTTGCTTTGAGCAGTCTTCCAGATCCGAGTATGTTACTAGGTCAGGTAGAAGTCTTTGAATCAAGGCTACTGATAATGCTGGAGGTCATCGACTACTCCTGTAGTGAGCTGGCAGAACTTGATGTTACAGAATTGCA
This sequence comes from Eptatretus atami, assembly GCA_035128595.1. Classification (NCBI taxonomy): domain Eukaryota; kingdom Metazoa; phylum Chordata; class Myxini; order Myxiniformes; family Myxinidae; genus Eptatretus; species Eptatretus atami. The sequence continues at coordinate 52,986,036 of CM068968.1, forward strand.
AATATAGTAGAATGAAAGAACCCAAATGAACCTCAGTTACAAATATGTGAATGTGTGTCAAGCTCCCTGATTGGTCAGTGAAGTGAAGAAGTAACATCTACCATTGTGTAAAGGGAGCCACTAACTCATGGTGCATGGATGAGATAATATATTTTTTCAAAGGCTGTTGGTTCATGCCCAACCCCACCACCCCGGCCCCCACAGTTCAGATTTAAGCAAGCATAAAACAATCCCAGTTGGAAACAGAAAAAAGTTAGATACGTAGCTTCATCTGATCTTTGATTTCTCCATCGAGTACACCTTTGTGAGGCCGGTGTCCATCCTGTAGCGAGCGGTCTGCAGCTCAGTGCGTTTTTGTCCGAGAAGCCGCGATAAAGCATCCAGCAGCTCGAGGTAGTTGCTGGGTGTCACATGGTTGTGCCTGCCAATCTCAGTGAGGAAACTAACGGAGGCAATCTCCACAGCCTGGTGAATCGCCACGCAGGTGTTGGCCTGCAAGGTAGAACAACTCATGCGGCGATTAGAATTACAACATTGACACAGATTGAGGTGGTAGAATAGAAGAATGTAAAATTATGTATTGCGTATGACACAGGACATCGAGTCGATGTAAATATAAATATGACATCATACCAAGCTGGGAATAAGGCCGGAGTAGGTTTCCAGTATGGTCGATTCATGTAGGAAGGAGGACGCAACAGAGGTGAGAGCTTGTTTCGGCCACGGACTGAACCAGTCGATGGTGCAGCAAGTCACAAGGGAAGGAAACTGGCGCAGACGTGCACGGAATATCTCACCCAATGGGCTGGAAGTTGAAAACACAAATTGAAAACTTTGTTCTTTATTTTGGTAATTGCGATGCCATTGGTCATCTCTTCAACTCACATCATTAGGCGTCACCATAAAGTTTTATCATTAATTTCAAGGACCTTCACAAACATCACCAACTTTATCATTTTCTTTTTCACCAGAGAAGTCCATCCGAGTAAAAGAACAGAGGTCACCTCATGCAAAGTACCAGATGGGTGTTTGTGCGCACGCGTTTCGTGTATGCAGCCATGAGGTTAGCCTTGGTGGATGGCTGGCCCGTCTCCTGCACGAGCCCCCTCATGGCATTGAAAATTCTTTCCTGCTCCTCTACCCCATAGATGTTGGGCACATCGCCCGAGTTCAGCACATTGTTGATGTCCTCTAGGAAGCTTTCACACTTGATCTAGAGACAATGCCATCATGAGGAATACGTTGTGATGACAACAAGGTTGGGGATTATCGGTGCGGTGAAATCATGAGCACTTACCTGCGTATCAGTGAAAAGGAAGGTTAGTGGCGTGTTATTCACACCAGCGCAAAACATAAATTTACGAAGGTCCTCGCGCCATTCGGAAACACCGTACGTTTTGGAAAGTTCCACCTGGAAGCAATCGTACTCCGCTCTAACAAAGAAACAGAGATGGCCACGATGAAACAGCCTGTCATAATAAATTATAACACATTCCTACTCTTGTTTAACTCTTCGATGATCACTGCTACAAACGATGATTAACCAATATACACGAGAAGAGGAAATGGGTTTGCACACATGTATGAGGCGAGGCGCGTCAGAGACTGCTTCCCACTGCCCCCGACCCCGAGAAGCAGTGCGTTGCCAAGCGGTTGCCGAAGGACCCGTGCAATGCGACACAGGTGCTCCAGTGCATCCTCAAATAAGATGAGGCGCATTTTGGAACCTCCACCGGCTCCAGTCTGGTTGTATTCCTCCAGGAACTCATCCACTACATGTGCCAGCTGCCACAGAAAAAAGCAAAAAAGATAAGCCTTCACTTCCGTCATCAATGACATTGTCTCAAAGAGCTGGACTCCACTTTAATCCTCACAAACGATGAAATCGATCATGTCGTTTGTTATTTATTTCTATATTCCATTATTTTTCTCTGGCCCTCAATATTTTCACCTTACATTCTGTCTCTCTGCATAGTTTTTAAATCTTGCGCTGCCCAATCAAATAAAAGACCAAATACAACATTGGAGCCACCAGGAGGAACCCTACGAGGGAAGGTTGGAGTTAATAGGAGGAACCTGGATAGGATTCGAGTTTCGGTTGATACTCCTCCGGTCTCAAACCCATCCAGGTGCAGCCATGTGAGCTTTACCAATTTTTTTTTGCAAGAGTTCACCTCTCCACAGACAGACAGGAAAAAAAGAGAGAAAACTAGAATGATATTCGGTACTGCACATACCTCCGCTAGGCTGAAGAGTTTTTTTATGCATAGTCAAGGCTCGTGGAAGAGATAGGATAGTACATTTAACGGATCAGGACACAACATGATAAAAAGAACAGCAGAGAGAGGGGGGAAACATGAACAGGCTGACTTGAAGGCCAAGACAGTGGAGGCGGACAAACAATGGGTGTAGAGAGGAATGGGGTACAAGGGAGGATCATGGGGTGGTCAAGATGGATACAGAATGGAACTCTTAGGAGGGAAAACTGGAAATTTGGAAGGAGGAGGCTTTGAGTGGGGGGGGGGGGGGGTGGAGGGGATGGGGGAGAGTTAACGAGTGTATGGCTTTAGATTGGGGATGATCTGAGATGGTATCAAATAGCTGTCTTGAAGACTTTGAGGGAAGAATGAGATTGAAGGGGATGTGGAAGTTGATTCCACAGGTGGGAGGTGGGAAAAAAGAGGAAAAATTAGTGGATGTGAGCAGTGATCCTATAGTTTGGTAGTTTCACCAGAAGGGGGTTGATGGTGGACCGTGTGTGCCCTGTAGAAACCTGCGGGTGCGTGGGCAAAGAACGGAAATTCCAATAATATTGGAATTCCCGTTCATCGTGGGAGATTCCAATAATATTGAAGGCCTTGTTTTCCACGGCATCAAGCTGAGCAAGATGTGAGGCAGGGGAGCCAGCCCAGAGGGGAGAGCAGTACTCCATCAAGCTGCGGATGAAGGACTTGCCAGTGAATAGAAGTTCAGGCGTGCCAAGAAAGTACTTTGTACGATGGAGGATGCCCAGTTGGCGGCTAGCTTTGGAGGCCAAATTGAAATGTGGTTTGCTCAAGAAAGATCATGGCTAAGAGTGAGACCCAGAAGTTTTACTGACTGAACTTCCTCAAGAGGATTGTTAAGAAAGTAGATTGGTGGTTTTGCCAGACGGTCCTTTAGGAGAGAGATAGTGAGAGTGTGAGATTTGTCAGGATTGGAAGACATACATATTCCAAGTGGTTGACCAGCTTGTGATTTTTTTTTCAAGGTCTGAAGATTGCGAAGAGGCTGTAGTCTGCCTGTCTGAAGGATGAGGGATGTCATGGCACAGAGTGGAGTCATCAGCAAATAGATAAAGAGGATTTTGCAGAGTTAGAGAGATCATTTTTGAAGATCAGGAATATGACTGGGCCCAGAACACTGCCTTGGGACACTCCAGCCTTGACAGAGAGAGGAGATGAAAGGATTCTGTTGAGTGCCACACATTGGCTATGAGAGTAGAGGAAGTCAGTAAGCCATGCATTGACTTGACCTTGGATGCTATGGGCAGAGAGTTAGGAGAGTAAGGCAGGATGCCGGACTGTATGACAAAAAAAGGAGATATGCCTCGAGAGATGGCCCTGATCTCATGTCTGACATTGAGGGCCTCCACCCATTGTTGGGTAAGTTGAATCAGCATGTCCAAGGTGGAGTGACCAGGTCTGAAACCAAATTGATGATCTGAGATGAGGTTATTGGAGAAAAGGAAGGATTTCATATCAACTGTGATGATGGATTCCATGATCTTGCTGATGATTGGAATTCAGCTGATAGGTCTATAGTTGAGGGAATCAGTTTTTGTACCTTTTCATGTAATGCAGTGATTTTGGCAGATTTCCAAGCAGATGAAAGATGACAGAGCTCAAATGACAGGGTGAAAAGGGCAGCAAGAGGATGTGCAAGAGCAGCAGAGCAGGTTTTTTGGACATGTGAGCTGTTGCCATTTGATCCAGTAGCATAGTCGAGCATTGAAAGAAGCATCCCCACCTTCTCAAGTGCAAAATACACAGAGTCCAGGAGCAGTTGGGTATGACAGGGAAGGATGGGTACCGAGAGTGAGGGGTTGGGGACACAATATTTGAAAGCAAACACAGAATTAAGGCATTCGGCCTGGAGGGGAGCATACACCAGAGACAGAGTTAACAGGGAGCCATCAGGTTTAGAGGAGGGAGGCCAGTTTGAAAGTTCATTCTTGAGGTTGGACAGATGTTGTTTTCTGGCTCTCCTGAGAGAGGACACACACTTGTTGCGGACTTTTTGGAATTCACTGAGATTGCCTTCGGTTGGATTAGTCTTACAGCAAGAAAAGGCAAGTTATTTCACAGCAAGTGCTTCACCACAGGATTCAATATACCATGGGTCAGAAGAAGGACAGGATAATTGAAGACATGAAGGGATGAATCTGTGCATGTGAGAGAGAGAGCGAGAGCGAGAGCGAAAGAGAGCGAGAGCGAGAGCGAGAGCGAGAGCGAAAGAGAGAGAGAGAGAGAGAGAGAGAGAGAGAGAGAGAGAGAGAGAGAGAGAGAGAGAGAGAGAGAGAGAGAGAGAGAGAGAGAGAGAGAGACAGAGACAGAGACAAAAAGAGACAGATAGAGACAGAGACAGAGAAAGCATGTTTCTGTGGAAGAATTCCCAGGCTGAGTTAACATCAGGGGCAATAGATATGGGAGACCAGTCCTGAAGAGAGATGGCTGCTTGCAGTCCCTGCCAATCTGCGTGAGCGAAATTGCAAACTCGTTGCTGTTGAGGCAGATCTCTGATAATAGCTGGAGAGATGTTGACTTTCACAAGCATATGATCAGATGAACCAATTGAAGCAGAGGAAGAGCAGGAGACATTTGTGGGAAAGTTAGTCATCACCATGTCCAGAAGTGAGGATTTGCCATTGGGAGTAATCCTGGTTGGAAAGTTTATGGATCGAGTCAGTCCCATGGAGTCACAGAAGTCCTTTGCTGAAGTGCCATCACTGTAGTCCAGTCAATCTGTGGTTTGACCTGGACAAAATTGCAACAAAATTTGCGGTTTGTCGTAAATAACTCGCCAAACATTCCCAAACAACATATTAAAAAAAAATAGGTAAATGTAGGTGGAGCAAAATAGTTACTTTTGCATAATTCCAAACTGGCCACTCAAAGTAATATTTTCTGTTAATATACCTCTGTATATACGTACTACATTTAAGGGAGAACCCGTAAACTCATGCAAATATGAAATAAACATGTCACATATCTGTCACTATTGGTATATTGTACAAAGGATTTGGCCAACTGGAAATCCAAGATAGCTGCCATTTTCAAGATGGCCACCAATTATTCTGCAAATATCTATAACGAATACAGGAAGGCACATATGAGTAATTTGAAAGCTACCATCCCAGAGTGTTGGTTTGACCATGCTCGATACTATTGTCCTTATTCCAGGTATTTTTGAGAATATATAGCATAGCACAAAAGAAGTAGTAATGCATAAACATAACTGCAGTCGTCATCATTTGAAACTGTCACTTTCATTCCACGTCTTGTTCTCTCATCTACTGTATATCATCCTCAGGAAGCAAGGGTGAGTTGGTACAACTGACACCCTTTCACTCCCCACATGCAGCTGAGCATTCCAGTCCATGTTTCTTGCAGGTGCACCTTCACGTATCACAGTCTGTTTTACAGTTACATCTGATGACTCTTAAAATAATCTCTGGAGCTGCTTGTCAATCAGTCATTCATGTCTCAAGATGATCCCATACTTGAACCCATCCCCTTTGTTCTGAATCTAAGCTGTCAGATTTTCCCATCCATTGTTGGATTTGATAATACACACGAGCACTGTGGTAGGAGGCAGCCGCTGATGTTGGAGGAAGAGTGTGCAATTGTACACTAGTAATGCTTTTGGCCACCTTCTCAGATAAATGTCTGGAACACAATTAGTTCAAGCCCTCACCAGAATGGCCTCCATACGAACAAGAGAGAGCCTTCCCGTCAGCAGAGATGAGGTCATCCTAAGATGCGTCACTGGGGAACACCTCAGCCTTTTCTTTGAAATCTGGGTCACTATTAAACTTCTGGAGAGCTACACCTTTTCCGATGCCTAACAAGCGTGATGTGGTGTCACATACAGCAATGGCATGAGCAAATGGCAGCAAATGACAAATCTCTGGACCCAATGTGTTTTGTAGCCAGTGTATGGTCCAAATTTGTAACATCTTTGTGTTTTTTCACCCTTCTGACCTGAAGAACAGGTCAAATGAGTTGGGGTCAGCATGAAAACACAGTAGCACTATGATATCAGTTTCTTCTCCGATAAAAGAAGTGGCACGTTTGGCAGCATAATTTACTGAGCAATCAGTAGTACATCAGCATCACCTTCCGCAAGGATTGTTTCAAATTCCATTTCTTTCAGTTTATGGCCCAGCATGAGGATTAACTTCTGCTTGTTTGGAAGTATTGAACAAGAAGTGTTCTTTCTTTACTTTGAAAGGCATCTCTCCAACAAAGTTCACTTGGGTATGGTCCAAATTTGTAACATCTTTGTGTTTTTTCACCCTTCTGACCTGAAGACCAGGTCGAATGAGTTGGGAACAGGCATGTGATGTGATCAACACCTTTTGATCTCTGACGATCTTGTGGTATATTGTATATATATATATATATATATATATATATATATATATATAATATATATATATATTATATATATATATATATATATATGACCCGTCTCTTTGCTGACGGAAAAATACCAATCTTTGCTGGGTGGCTAATGAATAGGGCAAGTAGAAAAAGGATTCCTGGGAGTGCGGAGTCCAGCGTTGCAAGTTGGTGTTTGCAGTTTTGCCACATGCGTGCATATACCCATAAACAAAAAAAACAAAAAAAATTAAAAAATTTTTTTGTCACAAACCTTCCTGGGAATTCCCTGAATCAACTATAGTTGGATTTATTTAAATCTGTTAAACCATTCTCAAGTTATAACAAGACAGGCAGACAAACAGACAAAAAATATATATACTTATATATATATATATATATATATATATATATATATATATCTCAAAACATGTGGAGTGTGACGAGCACTCCCCCGATCCTCATTGGACACAGTCCACACCAAAGCGTCAACTCCAACACAGAGGCCTCGGCCCAGTGACTCTGTCAAACAGACAAATTACATGATCAACATCAGTTAACCATCAAACGGAGCCATTGATCTGGATTTCGGGCTTATTTACCCTCATCAGGATGGTGTACCGATAAATATCTAACCAATGATGACCACATTTGTCGTTTATACATCAGACGCACCTCCTGACTGTTATGGTGAGCATCGTCGCGGATGTCTCACACGGGTAAACCGCATAATCTACACAGAGAAACCATCTGTCTGCCACCCAGATGATTGTTCCTGCAAATGCAAACCATTCAACCAGAAGGCACTTGATGTGATTGGTGGGCCAATCTGTGAAAAAAAAAGAATCAATGAAAAAAAAAATCGCCGGAAAAACAAACAAACAAACAAAAAAACGAGCACTCTGCCTATCAGTCCAATGGGGATTGCAGAGTGCTCATCACACTCCATATGTTTTCGGTTTTCTCGCCGATTACATAAAGTGTGTGTGTGTATATATATATATATATATATATATATTATTATATATATATATATATATATATATATATTATATATATATATATATGAAAACTTATATACTGAAACAGTATATATATATATATATATATATATATTATATATATTATATAATATATATATATATATATATATATACTGTATGTATGTATGTCATTATATGTCAAAAAGTTGTGGACTTTTTGGTGGATGAGTTGGTTAAGTGACAAGAACAAGCGGATGAGATTTTGGTTCAAATCCACTCCATCAGTGAGATACAAAACATGAACTGTTCAACCTGGCAGAGGTATGCGCTCTACCGAGTTTGCCATTCTACTTTGTTCTGTTTTGCCAAGTGTCACTCCATGAGTGATTTTTCATTTGTTTTTGTTTGTTTGTCCGCACCGAACTTTAGTCTTTTTCTCCGCAACCACTTGACGGCTTAAGACGAAATTTTGACATCGGAGCAACTACTCATGCACAATGTTTTAATGATAATTATGACGTCATAGGTCACGTGGTGTGGCAGCCATGTTGGAAAAATGGAAAAATTTTGGATCTCTTTATCTCTGAAACTGTACCAAGGAAAAAATTGAAACTTGGCAAATGGCAAGTACTTCTCATGGGGAATAAGTGTGAATTTTTCAATGTCATCATCGGTGCCTTCGTGATGACTTCATAATTGCATATGTAGAACGCTACATCTGATCAGTATGAAAATTTTTGAGGGCCATCCAGGGATACAATGGTGCACAGAAAAAAAACAATTGATGATGTAATTGGTCACGTGATTCGGGAGCCATCTTGTTTAAAAAAAAAAAAACCTTCAAAAATCCTCTTCTCTGAAGTGGCTGAACAGATCGAGGTGAAGCTTTACACGTATGACCACCTATCCATGAGGAACAAAACATTCACGTATATGACATCATAGATCACATGGTTCGGCAGCCATATTGGATTTACCCTAAAACCGATAAAAAAATCTTCTCCAGACGGCTGGACAGATCGAGGGGAAACTTCACACACGTGTTCCCCAAGCCTTGGGGATACCAGAGTATTCATGAATAATTGATGTCACATGAGGTCTGGCAGTCATATTGGATTGGGCAAAAATCTTTAAAAAATTTTTATTTTTCTTGAACCGCTTAATTAATCGACGTAAAACTTCACAATTACGATCTAGTAGTGATGAGGAATATATGTTTTAAATTTCAATCTGAAGGAATGCATGGTCTGGCAGTCAGAATTATTAAATTTTATTGATCTGGGTTATTTTTGATTTAATTTGTTTTTTGAATAAGGCTCACTTGGCTGTGCCTTGATGGGTTTTCAGGGTAGAGGAGTAGCAGCTGAAATGTGAATCCTATCCAGGTTGCTCCTGATGACTTCATCCTTGCTTTTTTCTTGTTTGGGTTCCTTCTGATTACTCCAATGCAGGACTTGCATTTGATTTGAATTTAATTTATTTTAATTCCATTCTAAATTCAATTGAATAGTAATAAAAAAAAACGTCATGGGATAGAGTTAGCTGTCCGATCAAAATGGGGTTGCATCAAAGCGAGACGTCTTGGTACCCGATAATCACTGCCAGCAGTTATAAAGTGGCAGTTCTAATTATGTATATGATTAATTATATAGCACACCAGTACACAAACACCACACAAAACTTCACAAGCACCCCACAAAACAAGTCCTGGCGGGGGTCTACAATCTATGATTGCTCTTTTTCTTGTTGAGACTATTTTTTGCTTTTCTTATGCATTAATGTCTCTTTCTGGCTTTGTCTGCTTGTCAACATTAATCTGTGCAGATTTCTGACCATCATTCGATTACAACATTGTAAAACTCGAAAATCATAACAGCATGACCTCATAACAGTCACGAGAAAGAAATATTTGATACAATACTATCTGGAAATGTCCAGTTGATAATGCAGCTGCATTCTCCCTCACCTTACTAAAGTCATCGATGCGCGCATATTCCCGGGTGTCTACGCCGGACTCCCTGACAAAGTCTCCGTACAGAAGTGGACCCCCTGGCAAAATATTATCGGGCGTAGCTCCAAGATGTTGGATCTGTTTGGCCAACAGGCTGTCGAGCCAGAAACGGTCCTCGTCGCAAGTCAAACGGTCACGAAAGACGCGCCGGCTTTCATGCACCCAGAGCTGTAACAATGACTCCACATGCTGCGCATGTAGAGAGAATGTGAATTGATGACTGTCTAATCAACCGGTGTCTTCGCATTAATTTCCAAGAAAATCAAGTTTTCCGACCGTAATGTTTGTCAACTTACATTAGTAAATTAAGATTTCATCCAAAATGACATTTTCTGTCGTTCATGGATTGTAAGGAAAGTTTTAAGGACAGATCACGCGTTTTAATAAGATGGCAACAACTGTGAATGCTCCATAGAACAAATGGACCCCAGGATATTAATTGGTTTGTTGCTTCTCGTCTCTACAGCTTCGAATAAAACAGCTTGGTCATGAGCACAAGCGGTCGACATATGACCAATTATGACTGAAGTTTAAACAGTTGGATTAGGGCAATGTACAGTCAAACTCTAAAAACCTCAAAGTCTCGTCAAACCAGATTTGTTGATGAGGAAAGGGTTAGGGTTAGGGTTTTTTGAGTCTTTTGAAAGTAAGTCATAAATCACAGGGGAAGTAAAAGCAGGAGCTCACCTCAATCTTACCAGGGTTGGCCATAAGCATCCCTTGGAAAACTTTTGATAAGTCCCTAACATTAAACGTGTAGTGCGATTTGGCAGGGGTAGGAAGCAACTCCGCGGTGACGGTAGAATAAACCGCCAAGGTGGATGTTATGATGCCATCAGCCAATTCTTGTACCTTGATTGCTTCATCTGTAATACCATACATGTTAAAATATTGTGTTAATTCAAATTCACCATTGACTAATGTAAAGATGTCCTCGTGGAAAAGTCAAAAAAAAAAGAACAAAAAAAAGGTTTCCTAACAGCAAACTACACCAGAAAATGAAACTTTTTCACTCAAACTAAGAAATACTTCAAATTGTACATCTTTTGCATCCTTAGAAACATCATCAATGATGCTTTAAATCCTTAGAATGGCTCACCGATCCAAGCACGAAAGATGGTGCTGAAGATTGTCCGCATACTGCAATCGTCCATCTCTGGAAATGAGAGCTGGTGGAAGTGCCTAGTAAGACGTGCAGTCACGGGGTTCCTACCGCCTCCAGGAGGGCTCATAGCACAGGCAAAGTTTATATCCACCAGCTGCTGAAACATGCCTTGACGAGGGGACGATCATGAGGATACAAGCAAGCCTGGCAATGGCTGGCACTCAAACAGAACCTAAGTTGGGTTTTGCTGATATTTTGGATGTCATAATACTCAAGTAATTAAAAACCTACAAGTCTCAGTACCGATTACTTTGCCAAACTGGCTAGATTCAGATTGACGTTTAAATACATTATGGAAATAAGTCGTACCAATCTGCTTGCGGTCATACCAGCCACCGTGGTCCATCCATTGGCGTAGAAGCTCAAGGGGTGGTTGGGCACCGTGGGCCTCTAAGGCGGGCATGTTCAGGTCGTCGATAAAGAAGACATAGGACTTGCCTAGTGGAGGACCAAAAACACCTTTTCGCCTTCGAGAGGGAGTGGGAGTTGTTGGTCAAAGAGGTTGACAGTAAATGACAGATTAGTGGTTTGGATTTTTAAAAGTCATCATCAGGGTGCAGCCCCACCCTCACCCGAATATTAAAATTGTCCAAGACTGAAAAAATATTGTCACGTGTACGGTCGCAAGCCCAAAATGCCGCGATTTAATTCCACAAATAGCCTAACTATAAGGCCAAATTTAGTCGGCACGGACCACGAGTTGTTGGATAACATGCTCTTTTTAACTGGCACGTGTCTAGCACATGCAATGAAACACACCACGTCACCTTAGAATCAAAAGATGCCATCTGGCAATCGAACCTTTGTTAGTTAGAACCTTGATTCAAACGCAACGACCAGTAGAATACCTTCATTAATTTATTTCCCTCCAAGGGTTCTCAATGATTCAAAACGTCAGCACAGGAAATATGGCAGAGACACGTTTGTGTGGCTTGAGAGACATAATAATTTATTCACAACACAAACATGAAGAGAATCATGGATGAAGACACAATCAATGATCATGATACTTAAAAAAATAAACAAATCCTCAACTAGGGTGCCAAAGACACACACACAACAAGCATTCAGACAGAACTGGGAAATAAATAGAGCAGACAATGAGAAGCAGACAATCGCAGGTTGAACGGCAGGCAAGCAGGCTGCTTGCAAAGGCAGAATGTCATGGCAGCAGAGACACAGGTCAAGCTTGAGAACATCATCAGAGACCAAGAGATTAAGAATACCCAAGAACGACGATTCCCTGCACTCGTGGACTTACCCCAACTGCCATATCACCCTTCTATGTCATCAAGGCATCAACGTCAACCCCTACAGAGCACCAGTCATATGCGGAACATCTCATTCAATCCATGGTGCCGAACCTGACCCAATCGGTGCTGTGGACACCAAGCAGCGTGTTTGAATGACATGCTGTCTTGCACATCACCAATTAGGAGCAAGCATGCGGAAGGAACCACCCCTCACCTGTGAGATGTCAGAGGCCAGCACTCCCCTCTCTTCCGACGAGGTGCGAGGAGGAGGGGGGCAGGCATGCCACAGTGAAGATGTGGGGTATTCCCAAAGCCTCTCTTTCATCAGGACCCCGCCCGGTTCAACAAAAGAGACATGCGATTGGATATCCTTACCCTTTCTAGTCTAAAGTTTGACAAAATCCATCTCTTACATCAGATATTTATCCTGAGCATGTGTCCTTGTTACTTGCAAAATAATCCAAAACAACGCTATCCACATAGCAGGGTCTATATCTGGACCTTAATTCTAGTAACTAACCCCCTCCCTTCTACCACCACCTCTTCCTCCCTCCCCCCACCATAAAAGTCTTATTCTTTGACTTGAGTAAAAGTTCTATCACTATAACAACCATGATCTAATGTCTCCCTGGGAGTCACCATTTGACGAGTTTAAGGGGTCGTGATAGTTACAGATGAAGAAGGGCGCACGCTAAGGTGGCAAATGCTATATCGAAGACTTTAATGATACGGGGGAATTCAGCCAGGTAACTAATCCAATGCCTAATTCTTATCGTTCCATCTTTAATGCACACAGAACAGAAGGGACAGCCAGAAATACATTGCACCATTAAATATAAACCAATCAAAAGCCATAACCAAAAATAGTTCTGAAATTGTAACTGGCATTTTAACCACACTTAATCTAACATAATCCTTGCACTAAGCACGCGCACACACACACACACACACACACACACACACACACACACACACACACGTATGCAGGCATGCACGCACCTCTTGTCTAATTTCCCATCAATGAGATCTTGCGTCTGGTTGGCTGTGGTTCTGGCTGAGAAGATAATGAAGTGAGAAACAAACTTCCCAGGCATGTTCCTCAGCAGCTTGTTTGAGATTATGAGAGTCTTCCCTGTCCCAGTGGGTCCAACACACAGCACCTGGTACAAGAGTTAGGTGTATTTGATATGCATTGTCTATTAAGGCAGTGTTGATGTCACCATTGTTTATAGCCTGCATGTCCTCGATTCATAGTCAATATTCACTCCATAAAATAACCTTTTCCCCTATTTTTGTTACCACCACCTGTTAAACTGCTCTCCTGCTGGCTAACTAAGTTAATGCCAAAACAATGAAAACAAAACCAACGAGAAGGGCACTCAGTAGAACGCATACCTCCGCCAGGCTGATTAGTTTACATCTTGTATCCCACTAATAGGACGGATCTGGATTCGGACCTGAACCAAAATCGAATCAGCTTAATCTTATCACCTAACCAACTCATCCACCTAGCTTTGTCATAACATGTGCACAACTTTTTGAAATATCGCACTATATATCGTTTTTCACTCCATCTCTCAATGGTGAAGAATCACTTGAAAGAATTTTAAAAATTATCGCATCGGATCCACATTTAGATCTTCACCAAATCCGAATCATTTTATTCTTGTCACACACCCAACTTGTCCACCAAGTATCGTCCAAATCCATCCACAACTTTAAAAAAAAGATCTCAATTTGGATTTGAATCTTCACAAAAATCGAATCAATTCGTCCTTATCACACACCCAACCTGCCCACCAAATTTCATCCGAATCCGTCTTGGAATTCTACACACAAACAAGAAAGACGTCGTGTAGAGCACAACGCTTGCCACATCCCTAAAACAAATTTGACCTTAAAAAATAATTGGTGGTCGAATTCAATGACGAAATATGCAAATCCTGTTCAAATTTCAAGTCAATCGGATGAAAATTGAGGATTTTAGAAACAGACCTGAGTTGTTGATCTTTGGCCTATGTTGACCTTTTGACCTCAAAATCAATCGGCTTCTTGCTTATGACCACTCTACCTTTTGGTGAATTTTCGTGAAGATCGGTTTAAAATTGTGACCTGTAGGTGATTGACATGCAGACAAACAAACAGACAGACTCACAGACCACACCAACCAATATGCTTGTGAATCTTCGACTTCGCAAGTAACAAACAAACAGACAAACAGACAGGGTTGAAGATATAACCTCCGTCCATCACAGATGGTGGAGGTAAAATAGTACTGTATTGATAAAACAAACAAAAAAATCATTATCTTCAGTTCAAGGTATTTAGGGTAGTGCTGTCTTTTCATAGATTGCAACTTAATGTCCATTCCAAGTTGCACTGATGCCATTGAAAGCCAAACTACAGTGTAGACTGAGATCACACGTGGCAAGTTGAGGAAGCAGGTTGCCATTTCCCTGAAGACTATCACTTTGGACCTATCACTTTCACATCACAGACAGGTCAGTGGTCTCTCTGCCTTCTCCCACCTCCTATCAAGTCTTGCATCCATCCTCTGCCCATTCTGTGCTCTGTTCCCCCCAGTTTCTGGAAGGTGCACATGGTCTGTCAGTAACCATCTTCTGGTGAAACTTCCAAAGTTCATACTCACTGCTCACCTCCACTCATTCGTTCCTCTTTTTCTCCCCAACAGTGGAACCAACTACTACCATCTCAGGTCGTCCCCATCCACAACCACGATCTTTTCTATGCCCGTTACCCACCCCAAGCGCATGCCTTTCCGGTTTTCTTGTTTTTCCTTCCACTTCTATGATTGACAGTTTGTATGGCTGTCCCTTATTTCTCCAAATCTTCCTATATTTTCCTCTCAACCCTGCTGTTGGAGTGCCCCCCCTCCTTTGTAGTTGTTTTCATCACTGTTTGTCTGTCTGTTTGTTATGGACAGATTCGGCTGAAACTTGGTGGACGAGATGGGTGTGTGACAAGGATGAATTGGTTAGATTTTGGTGAAGATCCGGATCCGGATCCGAATTTTTTTTATTTTTTAAAGCAATTCTTCATCATTTAGAGAAAGGGCCAAAAACGATATATAACATGATATCTCAAAACCTTGTGGACCAATTCGGACGAAACTTGCTGGATGAGTTGATTAGGTGACAAGAACAAGCTGATTACATTTTTTTTTTTTTAGGTCTGCATCCAGTTCTGCCATATCAGTCGATTACAAAACGTAAACTGTTCAGTCTGGTGGAGGTATGCACTCTACTGAGTACTGTTCTAGTTTTGTTGTGTTATGTCCTGATCCTTTATGTGTTATGGCACTCCAAGAGGCTCAAACTATACAATACAATAAATAAATAAATAATAATAATGGTTATTCGTGAGCAAACAGGAAGTTTGTCGACAGTCCAATGGTGATACAGTAATTCAACTGACATTCTTCAGTTTGAAGAAATTTAGAATCCAGGTGCTTAATACTACTGCCTTCAGACAGATTTGATCACCTGTAATCTATGGGAGGTCAGATCAATGTCCTCAGCACGAGAACACCACTGTACCCAAATTAAAGCATTCAGGAACAAAATTTGTCATGCACAACAGAATGATGCCATAAACTGCAACAAAAGAAAGATAGTTGACCAGAGCGTAACCAAGGTAACGTACAGGAGTTCCGATGGAAAGTAGCATATGGAGGAGATGAGATGAGCGAATTGTATCTGCTGTTGGGACAATGATGTCCGCGAATGGTGTGTCCTTGGAAATGCTTATCACCGATGTGCCACTCATCCAGCTCACCCACCTCACCTGGTAAAAAGCAGATTTAAACACGGGTGCACACTCAGGCCCCATGAGCAAAGAGAAATTGGAAGTCTCAATGAGAAAAAAAAGTTTTCATGGCTCAGGCCACAAACCAATTTCACGAAGGAGCTACGACATGTTTGGCCAGTCCACGCAATGCAGGCCCTTGACTCGAAGCCAACAGACACCAAACAGTAATGCTCACCGGCCTCTCTCCCTCATCTGTAAGTGCATCATCATCCTGCAGGTTTCCGATTCCCCCATCATCCAGCCGATAATCATACACCAGACCCTCACTCGGAAATGGCAGGTGCACCTGCAGGCACAATGGCATTACCATATTATTATCTCTGTCCAGGAACGATTGTATATATATATACACACCACTAGCAGGTTACACACCCTTAAGGTGGGTGCAGAAGGGGAATTGTAAGTGAAATACGTTATTTATTTGAGGGGTTGCCGAGGGTTTGCCCCCCAAAATAGGTATTTGCTTTCTTCTCAGAAACTACACATGCAATTCCAATGAAACTTGACCACAGCCTTCATCACCAGCGCTGTACAAAGTGTGTTCACACCATAAAAAAAATCGGGATCTAAGGGGTTCTACGGGGGGGGGGTAGGGTTGTTTATTATTATGTTTTCATCAAGGTTTGGTCGAATTTCATCAAAATTGTGTGTGTAGTTTTGGAGAAGAAAGCAAAATATCTATTTTTTTTGGGGGGGGGGGTTACCCTCCCTTCCCCCAAAGACTATTAATGGAGTGGCAGATTTTGATGCGGTCAATACACCTTCGTTAGGCATCAGATATGAAGTTTGTGGCCAAGTTTCATCAAAATTGTGTGTTTGATTCAAGCGATTCAAGCGATTGTCCCTACCATATTTCCGCAGGGCGCTCAAGGTCCGCCAACAACCCCCTTCTGGTAAAACTACCAAAATCACGAATCACTGCTCACCTTCACTTTTTCATTGCTCTTTTTCCCCGCCTTGGGAATAAACTCCCTCACTCTGTTCAATCCCATTCTTCCCTCCAGGCCTTCAAAACGGCTGTTCACCACCACCTCTTATAATCATCCCCATCCAAATCCTCGATCTTTTCTACCCCCGTTAATCCACCCCAACCCCACCTCCTTCAAATTCCCTGCTTTCCTTCCTGAAAGTCCCTGTAGTGTCCATCTTGTATTCCCCATGTTCCCTGCCCCATCCCTCTCCCTTCCACAGATCTAATGACTCTGTTCCCCACTGGTTTGTCCTTCCCACTCCACTCTTGTTTCATGCCCCCCTTGCTGTGCGTTGTGTGTTAGCTCTCATATGAGCCTTGACAAGGTATACAAAAAAAAAGCGATAATGACAAGTGTTTACGGCCTGACTGACTCACTGACTGACTCACTCACTCACCTACAGAAACTGCTTGATCGTGTAAACTCACCTGACTAAAGTCCAGCTGAGCTAAAAAATCAAAAAGAATGCAGATTCAAAAAACTTCAACAAATATGCCTGCCAGACGATGCGTCCAATCAGGTTGAAATTTAAAACATATATTCCCCGTCACTACTGGATCATAATTTTGAAGCTTCATGACAATTGATGCGGCGGTTCAAGAGAGAGAATTTTAAAAACATTTTCCTTCAATCCAATATGGCGGCGGCCTTACCATGTGACCTATCAATTATTAATGAAAACCCTCGTATCCCAAAGGCCTGAGAAACATGTGTGTGAAGTTTCCTCTTGATCTGTCCAGTTGTTCTGGAGAAGATTTTTTAAAGGTTTTAGGGTAAATCCAATATGGCTGCCAAACCATGTAATCTATGACATCATAGTTGGGAACTTTTTGTTCCTTATGGATAGGCAGTCAAGTCATACCGGTGAAGTTTCTCCTCAATCTGTTCAGCCATTTCGGAGAAGATTTTTGATGGTTTAAAAAAATAAAAAAACCCAAAAATATGGCTGCCGAACCACATCACCAATGATGTCATAATGTTTTTTTCTGTTGACCAATTTATCCCGAGATAACCCATAAAAATTTTCATCCTAATCGCATATACCTGGTGTTGGCTTAATGGTTAGAGTGGTGGGCTTGGGATCCAAGAGTCCTGAGTTCAAATCCTGCTAGACTGTTGAATTAATACCAGGTGGGGTTGACTCTACCTGTCATTCTTCCGAGGCTGGCAAAATGAGTGTTAGCATGCTGGTATCTTGTGTCGGAGTGGTGACCCGTCCAGGATTGTGCCCAATAGCCAAGGAGACTTATTAGGCAGCACCAACGCTCTGCACAGGGTATGGTCCCGATGGATGGATCGGATATAGCGTTCTACGTATGCAATTGTGACGTCATTACGAAGTCACCGATGACATCATGAAAAAAAAATTCCCACTTATTCCCCATGGGGAGTACTTGACAGGTACCAAGTCTCATTTTTTTTTCTATGGAGCATTTTCAGAGATACAGAAATCCGTTTCTCCTTTTTTCCAACATGGCTGCCACACCACATGATCGATGACATCATAATTATCATTAAAAATATTCCAGTTGAGTTGTCACATGCATGGTGAAAATTTCGTGTCAATCCGACAAGTGGTTTCAGAGAAAAGGGAATAACAAAATGCAGACATGCCTGCACGCACGTACGTACGTACGTACGGGACCGATCACTTAACCCCGCTTTTTGGTTGTCACACAATGAATGACTGACTGACTGACAATGACATTTATTGGTGTAGATATATATAATATATATATATATATATATATATATATATATAAATATATCAATACTAATGAATGTCAGTGTGTGTGGTGTGTGTGTCTTGTCCATAACTCCAAAGCCCTGAAACCTAGCAGCCTGAAACTTGCATACATACTAAGGGGATCCAAGGAAGTGCAAGAGTGAAAATTGGGTGTTTGGATTAATTAAAACACCCCTTTCGAAGATAATTAATGGCCTTATTTAATTATATCCTTCATCAAGGCTCATCACCGGCCACTTCACTCTCTAGGTATCCTGTGTCGGAGTGGCGACCCGTCCAGGATTGTGTCCAATAGCCAAGGAGACTGCTTAGGCAGC
>CM068968.1:53044793-53059607 GCA_035128595.1 Eptatretus atami
TCCCAAGGTTTGAAAGCTGTTTTTTCCTAAGGTTTGAATTAATTGTTCAATTAATTAATCCCATCCCAGGGTTTGAATTTTCCCAAGGGAAGCAGCTCTTTCCCAAGGGTTTGAAAGCTGTTTTTTCCCAAGGTTTGAATTAATTGTTGTGCTTGGTGGACATTTGTGTGTTCGATTCTCTAAATTCCAGCAACTCTGTGTGTGTGTCTGTCTGTATGCGACCGCCGTTTCTCGAAGACCACCGGTCCGATCTGATTGAAACTTGCCAGGAATATTGCTGGGGACCGGGATGTGCCTTTTCAAGGTTTGATATTAATGGACAGCGGTTCCCAAGTTCGGCCAGTTTATCTGTGTCTTCTTCTTCGTTTGATATGACATCACAATTGACGCTGGGGACCTGAGTATGTTTCCCAGGTATTTCCAAAGTTATGGCCATTTATGATACGGTTGGTCCAATCTAATTGAAACAATGCCCCAGTCCAGTCGTCGTTTACGAGAGCGAAGGAACGAAGCTGCACATACTGGCATGCACCTACGGGCACGCACCTACGGGCCCGCACTAGTATTATAAACTAGAAGGGCACTCTTCGACATTGCCAGATATGCCTCCACACACATTATTACATCATCATACATACTTGTACCAAGTTTGATTAAAATCCCTGAACCAGGATTCAAAATATTAAATAATTCTGGCTACCAGACCAGGCGTCCGATCAGGTTGAAATTTAAAACAGATATTCCCCATGACGACTACATCATAATTGTGACATTTCACGTCGATTGATGAAGCTGTTCAACAGAAAGAATTTTAAAAATATTTTCGTTCCATCCAATATGGCTGGCAGACCATGTGACCTATTGATTATTCGTGAACAACATGGTATCCCCAAGGGTTGGGGAACATGTGGGTGAAGTTTCCCCTCGATCTATCCAGCCGTTCTGGAGAAGAAGATTAAAAAAATGTTTATTCTTCAAAAAATCATAGCTGCCAAACCATGTGACTTATGACATCACAGGTGGGGAATTTTTCATTCCTCATGAATAGGCATTCATAGCTGTAAAGTTTCGCCTCGATCTGTTCAGCCGATTCGGAGATTTTTTTGAAGATTTTTATGTTCAACAAAATATGGCTGCCAAACTACGTGACAGATGACATCATCAATTTTTTTCCCCACATACAATTTAGCCCTAGATGACCCTCAAAATTTTTCATGCTGATCAGATAAAGCGTTCGATGCATGCAATTATGACGTCATAACGAAGCCACCTATGACGTCATCAAAAAAATCACACTTGTTTCCCATGTACTTGACATGTGCCAAGTTTCAATTTTCTCAATGGAGCGGATTCGGAGATACAGAGGTCTAAAGTTTCCCCTTTTTCCAACATGGCTGCCACACCATATGACCTCTGATGTCATAATTATCATTAAAACATTCTTCATGAGTCGTCGCACATATGGTGAAAAATTCGTGTCAATCAGATAAGCGGTTGCAGAGAAATCGGAGAAAATTAGCACGTACATATGTACGTACGGACAACCCGAAAACATAATGCTTCCGGCGACTTCGTCAGCGGAGGCATAAAAAGTCTGTCGGCAAAGCATTCAAAATTATTTCAAATAAAAACACAAATTTCTGGAAAACGTACATTTAAACGAATCAAATGAATAACTATGAAGGAATACTCCTTCATCTACGAGTGCAGTATTTAAAAGCAATGTGATGATTGTTCATATGCTATCCAAGATAAATCAATCCCCTGTTAATGACTAAAGAACATCCAAAGATTGTGCTCATTCATTGTGTGTGCAGCCTGCGGCTTCTGGTTTGCATTATTGCTGGGAGCACGGCTGTGCCGCTGATGCAGTTCTCCCTGTAGGTTATGGCGGGAATTTTTAATTTGTTCAGGATGCCGGCGATAGCTTGCCTACTCTTCGCGAAGGATGCCGTGGGATCTTTTACGTCCACCGACAAATGTCAGCAAACGGGACGCCAGTTTAACATCCATCCGAGGGACAGCACACACATCGATAAATCACCCGGCCTGTGAAACACTGGGATGGCAGTTTATAGCTGGGTCATGAATCAAACCCAGACTAGACACCTTAGAGGAGAGTGTGCGTACCTCTACGCCAAGGGTCGAGGCCATCCTACCAGCCCAGATTATGCTTGTGGTCGATGACGTTATTGGTGTCAAAAACTGCAATATTGGTTACCTGGTAAAAGGGAACCATGAGGGTGCTTTACGTGTTTAAAAGAGACTTGTTTCCACCAACATGTGAAAAAAAGTCACAACCTCCAAGCAATTTTACTTTCCTTCTTATTGATAATGAAGGCACCAATGACGTCATATATGTGAAATTGTTTCACTGCTGGGGAAATTGATAGACATAATTTAACTTTTTCAAATTCAGGAATGTAAAATCCATTTCACCATAACTTAACATTCACTTTAGTATCTATTGAGCTATGGATCCCTTTATCGTGCTAAAAGGGCGACGTTATCTGCTCTCAGCATATATCTGGCTCACATCTAATCTACGAGCTCCGTACATCAGTGGAAGGTAGACCCAGAACTTTCTGCCTGGATGCGTACAACTGTGCCTTTTCCCGAGCTTCTTTCAACTGACTTGCCACCAGTCTTGCCTCTTCAGCCACCTTGTGAGCCTTCTCAAGATCAGCATGCATTGAAAATCCGACCACTGTGATCTAAACAACACAATGCATGTGAAGAGACATTGAAACATGGTGGTAAAGCCAAGATCAATACTTCAGTCGACCCTATAGGTCTTGTGATAACCTCTTTACCTGAAGAGTCTCCAGCCGATCGAGGAACTCAACCTCGTCTTTAAGCTGTATGTTGCGGAAATTTTCTTCATCCTCATTCAGATCCTCCAACACACTCTCTATGTGTTGGCTAATCAGGTGTGGCCAACCGATGGCAGTCCAGCTACCCCACATAGTGCAGGAGAGAGGAAGGTGGAGGATGAATGACAGGGGGGAGGGAGAGGTTGGGTGGAGGAGTTATTGGACAAAGTCTTAAGGTCAGAGAGAATGTGAAGATTGTTCACTTTCGAATTTAATGATATTAAAAGTTTTGCAAAAGCACTGATATGTGTTCATCAACAAAAGGAGAGTTTAGACACCATACCTACAAATATCCACAAGGATGGAGCAAACATTCACTCACATCAAGTCGAAAATGTCCTGAGACAGGTTGATGTGAAAGTCCTCAAAGAGTTCATGGTCGTATTGTAGCTTTTTGATCTTATCCTTGTGGGTTGGAGAGCAAGAGATGAGGGGACAAGGACATTATATAAGCCAAGGGTCTCCTTGCTCTTCGTTCTGTATATCTCGGCAGGAAGCTTAGTCCCAAGGTCTGCTTCTCACCCACCACATGCAGGTGGGTGAACTCTCAATTATCTATTGCCTCGCTTGTGACTTTATTCCTCATACCTGCCCGTCCCTCCATCCTCCATCTAGCTCACCCAGGTTGCACGCATTCCTCCAGAATTCCACATCTGGTTACTTTCCCAAATTTTAAGCTGAATGCTCAGCTCCATTCCTTCATCCCTCCTTTCTCTCATCTGTGAAACAAACTCCCTCTATCCGTTTGATCATGCCCCTCCCTCCAGTTCTTCAAGAGAACCACCCATCATCACCTCATGCCTGTCCCATAACCACTCCTGCTGTCTTCTACTCTTGCTGATGCCCTTGGCCCATCTCTTACCCCTAATCTTCCTGCCATCCATCTAGTCGTTTGATGTCATTGTCTCCCTGTTCCCCTTTAATCCTCTCTCAGTCTGTCAACCTGCTGCCATCTGTCATTTAGCTCCTCCATGAGCTTAGATTTCTGCATACAGTACAAGTCAAATGAAAATAAATATTAAAGATTGACATGATGAGGACATGTGTGAAACGAGTGGCAGACAGACCATTGTAACAATCGAGTATTGCACCTGGATGGAAGAGAGAAGCTCAGCTTTGCTGCTCAACCACTCCCTGTGCTCCACAAGCTCTTCGACACAACTAGGCTTGATGCTCGCCCGATGGGTAATCATCATGCTCTCCTGAATAACCTGCCAGAAACATCCATGCAGGGATGTTATGGTTTCAGGCCGGGGGTAAAACCTACTTTGAAATCGTCCCTCAAATCACTGGTGGTACTTATCACCTCGTTTGCCTGTTGCTTGAGGTTTTGAGCATATAGCTCAAGAGTCACTGAGACGAGGGCTTGGTACTTGCTGCAAAGAGTTTGACGTGCACTTTCTGTAGTTACCAGGAAGGGCCCAATCACTATGTCTGACGGTATGCAGACATCCACTTGTTCACATTGTCTGAGATTATCATGCAAGTCTTCACATATGACAGAGGAAGGACGGTCTGAAGCTAATGTTTGTCTGAGAGAGAGACAGAGAGAGAGAGAGAGAGAGAGAGAGAGAGAGAGAGAGAGAGAGAGAGAGAGAGAGAGAGAGAGAGAGAGAGAGAGAGAGAGAGAGAGAGAGAGAGAGAGAGAGAGACAGAAATCTTTCAATAAGTTACCATAAACAATGGCCCCTGAGGGTAAGTATGCACCCTCAGCATTTTAAGCATCAGTCTTGGACATGTGTTTCTGCCTTCGGATGACAAGAGAAAAATCATTTTAAAATGTGGAGCTTTCAAGGCAGCAAGAATAATGAGCCTTTCTAAATAAAAAGAAACATTAAAACAGTGAAAACAATGTACAAAAGACAAGAGTGGAAGCTATTATTATTATTGACTGATTAATAGTCAGCACCCACTTTGCAAACTGTTCAATATTCAAATTGAGTAGAGGCATGAAGGTTTGGTAATGAGCGGCGTATGCTCGCAAGGGAATGATCGCCTGCCCGAGGGATTTTCTCAAAGTGGACCTGAGTTCCTCCACCTCCTGCTCATGGAGACCCACAGACTCCAGCAGAGGAGTCCCGGTAATGAAAAGGTTCTTCATGATGAACTGTGAACATGGACGTAATTAATCAGCTTTCCACTTTCAATACTTCTATGAACCTTTAAAACTGGCACGATACCTCTGTCGGTGGCAACAAGATCGTTGTTAAGCTGTCCAGTTTAAAATTCAAAACAGTGGACTATTTGGCTAATACTGTGGTCACTTGCTCATAGAATGTAAATCATCCTCATCATCCGATGCTCAGTCTGCTCACCTTCTCCACATGTGGTATTTTGTGAGAAGCAAGGATGGCATTGTTAAAAAGGGAATGCACTGTTGTCTCAAAGTTCTCAATCGGGGTGCTGTATCGCACTCCCGTTGGCTCCAGCACCAAGTCCACAATGAAGATCGGACAAGTCTTGGGTCTGTGGGAGGGGAGGATTGGCCAAAACCCGAGTTGTGTAGGTTAACATTCTTATGAGTATTGTTTTATGTATTTAAACTAAACAATTCATTGTTATACGAGGCAGCCTGTTTCGTACTTGTAAGGACTATTGATGAAGTCTGAGTTCCAGGTAAGGTCATCGGGACAGTCCATGGTCTCAAGACAAGCATCTGAGACTAATTGGACAAATGCTAACAGCGAGTCCAGAACCAGAGACCTGATGGCAGACTGCATAGCAAAACGAATAACTTCCATAAGTTTGTACAACTTGGATATTTTGTAGATCTGGAAGGTGTGGGATGGAAGTACAGAGCAGGTAAAAATAAGAAGTTGTTGCTATTCAAAATATTATAGTATGATCAATACAAAACATTTTGGACAACAATCATTCTTTTTCATCATCGACTTTGTTAACCCTCTCAGGGCACATGTTGGAAAGTCGCAACAACATCATAAACTGTATAATATATTATACATTGTATAAATATTATATATTGTATAAAATATTATACTGATTGTATAATATTATCTTTATCCTTGAAAAGGAAAAGAATCTCTCTCTCACTTTGTTTGTATGTGTCCTATGCAAGGCCACATCTTTTAAGTTACAAACTCCAAACTCGTACAAATACAATTTTGTGTGTTTGTGTATGTATATGCGGGTTAGCTGGTTGAGGAAGAATTGCTGGCTTGGCGGGTCGGTGCCAGGGATTGGAATTGACCGGTATAGGTGGGGCAAGGCGGTAAAATGTCCCACCCACAATTGGCTTCTGAATAATCCGTTACTGGATTTGGTTTTCACATTCCCGGGCATGCGCATGATGCAGTGGTTCAGTACAGGCACACTTTGCTTGCCCCCCCCGACCTCGGTCCCACCGGTGGACACAGGGAGGGGAAGACGAAAAAAAGATGGTGTGGAGGGCTCACCGTGCATGAGATGGTTTAGAGATTTTAGGTTCAGTTCTTCATCTTTGACCGCGGTTGCTGGTGCGGACTAGCGGCGGCTGTGTGTGGCAGGGTGGAGTCGTGTGATCAAGTGTGTGTGCACTAGGATATCGTAGTTGATGGTGTGGTAAGCAGATCAGGATGTGGGGATCATCGGGTCTGTGGCAAGACCAGTAAATGGGTGTGTCGTGATGGGTCAGCTATCTGAGGTGCTCGACCACCGACCTTGTGCTGGTTGTGATTGATGATTGATAAGGCTCGGCATACTTTGCTATGCGTCGTGAGAGGTGCTCCGATGTCATTCGTAAGCTTGGGCGTCCCCTACTATCTGGCGTGCATCTCAACTGAGCACGTCGTGAGGCCGAGGCGAGCTAGGCGGTGTGGGGAGGCAGGGCGGTGTGCCAGTCAAGGCTGTGGATGTTGAAAAAACTCGCTTCCTGGGTCTAGTGGTTTATAGAGCTGAGGTTGTAGTCGCCATTGGTGCCAAGGGTATGATTGGGCAAAGTTGTGTCACTCTGCATTTCCTTTCTCTAGCATACCTCGATGGGCAGCAACTTTACCGAGAAGTTTTTGGCCTACTCTTCCACACGTGCTAGGCTCTGTTGGCTAGTGTTTGTCTCTCTTCCCCATAGTATTATCACATGGCCAATTAGAATGGTCGTCAGTCGTGATTGTGCTATTACTGTTAAGAACGCCGATTGAAACAAAGGATAGGACGAGCGCGAGTACCCAAGGGTTTGGAGGGCGGGGATTATGATCTTGGGGGACGATCTCTTGGGCTGTAGAGAAATAGGGAGGACAGAGGGGGATGTGTGATGTGTAGGCCGGGGCGTAAGTAGAGTAGGGTGATAGGTAGCTCCGTAATAGGATGGTGTGCGTGTAATATATATAAAGGGTGCGCATGAGTGATTGTAGTATTCAGTCACACCTCTTTAGTGCTTGAATAAGAAGGATTGATATCACAATACCTAGAGGAATCAAATTAAAAACAAAATGGAAGCTGTTTGTATTCAGACATCTTCTTCAGATTTTCAAAGGACTACGAGAATTGTAACAGAGTTCCAATCAATGAATGAAATCTTTGTGATTGGCTACAAAAGCCTGGGTTGCTCGGTGGTTAGGGTGGCGCTTGGGTCCAAGGGTCCTGAGTTTCAAGCCTCGTTGCCCACTGAATTACTTCACCAGGGGGTTGACTCAGCCTGCCATCCTTCCGAGGACGGCAAAATGAGTACCAGCTTGTTGGGGATGATCGAGTCATTCGAGTATCCTGTGTCGGAGTGGCGACCCGTCCAGGATTGCACCCAATAACCAAGGTAACTGCTTCGGCAGCACCGACGCTCTGTACAGAGTATGGTTCCAATGGATGGATGGATTGGATACAAAGTGTTACTTATTCACATTTCTCTTCTGACGCAACGCCGGGTAAATCTGCGAGTACACTGTATAAAATATTACATATTATATAAAATATTGTTACGGGGCCGGGGGTTCGACCGTGAGCACGACCGTAGTATTCCGTAACTTGTTCATTTGGTCCGGCCGACTTTGGTAATTCCGCTCGGTTACCGCGGATCGAGTCGGCGATAGCGACTCGATTCGGACAAAGTCGGCGAGGGTGAACTTCCCGGTAGTCGGACACGTGGGTACTTAGGTAAATTGAAAAGTTGGCAATCGACCCTACCCCACGTGGCCTATCCATTGGCGAAGATCGGTCCGATAGGGGACCCGTCAGTTCGGAGTTATCCGGGGCGATGACCTTTACATTCCGGGCGATCGGTCGAGCTGGCTCGCGGCTCCATCTCGCGGTCGTGCTCACGGTCGAACCCCCGGCCCCGTAACAATATTTTATTATAATATGTAATATTTTATACAGTGTACTCGCAGATTTACCCGGCGTTGCGTCAGAAGAGAAATGTGAATAAGTAACACTTTGTATCCATCCATCATCCATTGGACCATACTCTGTAAGAGCGTCGGTGCTGCCGAAGCAGTTACCTTGGTTATTGGGTGCAATCCTGGACGGGTCGCCACTCCGACACAGGATACTCGAATGACTCGATCATCCCCAACAAGCTGGTACTCATTTTGCCGTCCTCGGAGGATGGCAGGCTGAGTCAACCCCCTGGTGAAGTAATTCAGTGGCAACGAGGCTTGAACTCAGGACCCTTGGATCCCAAGCGCCACCCTAACCACCGAGCCAACACCAGGCTTTTTGTAGCCAATCACAAAAGATTTATTCATTGATTGGAACTCTGTTACAATTTCTGCGTATGTCTGTCTTTGAAAATGTCTGAAAGAGATGTCTGAATACAAACAGCTTTCCATTTTGCTTTTTTAATTTGATCTTCCTCTTAGTGTATTGTTGTATATCATTCTCATTTCAGCATCTAAAAGGCTGTGATGAATATCCTATCACCTCAACTCACCGTTTTAAACCATTCACCACACCCGAGCCCCCCCCCTCCCACCGGCTCTCCTGCCCCCTTCTCAGTCCACAGAGTTCCCCTGCCACCACTCCCGCCCCCCCCCGGTCTCTCCGGCTGTCCTATCTTTGTTCAATGGCGTTTTTTTCAGTAATAGCAAATATTGACTGAGCCTTTGCCATTGGGGTAGGGAAAAGGGATGGGGGACAAATTTACCTGTGTGAAGAGTCCTTTAATCTCAGTGCTGCCAGGTAAAAAAGGAAATTGTAAATACCCTTTGCCACCACCACCAGATGGCGCTACACGGTACACATTGACATGGGCAATTTACGCCCCCCCCCCCGCCTCCCACACCCTGCGTGAGGCCACAGCCACATAGCCTATGTTACCCCCACACACACACACAACACACACACACACACACACAACACACACAACACACACACACACACACACACAACACACACACAACAAAATTGTATTTGTACTCCGAGTTTGAGTTTGTAACTTAAAAGATGTGGCCTTGCATAGGACACATACAAAAAAAAGTGAGAGAGAGATTTTTTGCCTTTTCAAGGTATAAAGATAATATATTATACAATATAAAATATTTTATACAATATATATATTTATACAATGTATATATATTATACAGTTTATGATGTTGTTTTGCGACTTTCCAACATGTGCCCTGAGAGGGTTAACAAAGTCGATGATGAAAAGAATGATTGTTGTCCAAAATGTTTTGTATTGATCATACTATAATATTTGAATAGCAAACAACTTCTTATTTTTACCTGCTCTGTACTTCCATCCACACACTTCCAGATCTACAAAAATATCCAAGTTGTACAAACTTATGGAAGTTATTCGTTTTGCTATGCAGTCTGCCATCAGGTCTCTGGTTCTGGACTCGCTGTTAGCATTTGTCCAATTATCTCAGATGCTTGTCTTGAGACCATGGACTGTCCCGATGACCTTACTGGAACTCAGACTTCATCAATAGTCCTTACAAGTACGAAACAGGCTGCCTCGTATAACAATGAATTGTTTAGTTTAAATACATAAAACAATACTCATAAGAATGTTACCTACACAACTGGGTTTTGGCCATCCTCCCTCCCACAGACCCAAGACTTGTCCGATCTTCATTGTGGACTTGGTGCTGGAGCCAACGGGAGTGCGATACAGCACCCGATTGAGAACTTTGAGACAACAGTGCATTCCTTTTTAACAATGCCATCTTGCTTCTCACAAAATACCACATGTGGAGAAGGTGAGCAGACTGAGCATCGGATGATGAGGATGATTTACATTCTATGAGCAGTGACCACAGTATTAGCCAAATAGTCCACTGTTTTGAATTTTAAACTGGACAGCTTAACAACGATCTTGTTGCCACGACAGAGGTATCGTGCCAGTTTTAAAGGTTCATAGAAGTATTGAAAGTGGAAGCTGATTAATACGTCCATGTTCACAGTTCATCATGAAGAACCTTTTCATTACCGGACTCCTCTGCTGGAGTCTGTGGGTCTCCATGAGCAGGAGGTGGAGGAACTCAGGTCCACTTTGAGAAAATCCTTCGGGCAGGCGATCAAGCCCTTGCGAGCATACGCCGCTCATTCACCAACTTCATGCCTCTACTCAATTTTGAATGTTGAACAGTTTGCAAAGTGGGTGCGACTATTAATCAGTCATAATAATAATAGCTTCCACTCTTGTCTTTTGTACATTGTTTTCACTGTTTAATGTTTCTTTTTATTTAGAAAGGCTCATTATTCTTGCTGCCTTGAAAGCTCCACCATTTTAAATGATTTTCTCTTGTCATCCGAAGGCAGAAACACATGTCCAAGACTGATGCTTAAAATGCTGAGGGTGCATACTTACCCTCAGGGCCATTGTTTATGGTAACTTATTGAAAGATTTCTGTCTCTGTCTGTCTCCTCTCTCTCTCTTCTCTCCTCTCTCTCTCTCTCTCTCTCTTCTCTCTCTCTCTCTCTCTCTCTCTCTCTCTCTCTTTCTCCTCTTCTCTCTCTCTCTCTCTCTCTGTCTTTTCAGACAACATTAGCTTCAACCGTCCTTCTCTGTCATATGTGAAGACTTGCATGATAATCTCGACAATGTGAACAAGTGGATGTCTGCATACGCGTCAGACATAGTGATTGGGCCCTTCCTGGTAACTACAGAAAGTGCACGTCAAACTCTTTGCAGCAAGTACCAAGCCTCGTCTCAGTGACCTCTTGAGCTATATGCTCAAAACCTCAAGCAACAGGCAAACGAGGTGAATAAGTACCACCAGGATTTGAGGGACGATTTCAAAGTAGGTTTTACCCCCGGCCTGAAACCATAACTCCTGCATGGATGTTTCTGGCAGGTTATTCAGGAGAGCATGATGATTACCCATCGGCGAGCACCTAAGCCTAGTTGTGTCGAAGAGCTTGTGGAGCACAGGGAAGTGGTTGAGCAGCAAAGGCTGAGCTTCTCTCTTCCATCCAGGTGCAATATCGATTGTTACAATGGTCTGTCTGCCATCGTTTCACACATGTCCTCATCATGTCAATCTTTTAATATTTATTTTCATTTTGACTTGTACTGTATGCAGAATCTAAGCTCATGGAGGAGCTAAATGACAGATGGCAGCAGGTTGACAAGACTGAGAGAGGATTAAAGGGGAACAGGGGAACAATGACATCAAACGACTAGAATGGTGGCAGGAAGATTAGGGGTAAGAGATGGGCCAAGGGCATCAGCAAGAGTAGAAGACAGCAGGAGTGTTATGGGAAGGCATGAGGTGATGATGGGTGGTTCTCTGAAGAACTGAGGGAGGGGCATGATCAAACGGATAGAGGGAGTTTGTTTCACAGATGAAGAAAGAGGGATGAAGGAATGGAGCTGAGCATTCAGCTTAAAATTTGGGAAAGTAACCAGATGTGGAATTCTGGAGGAATGCGTGCAACCTGGGTGAGCTGATGGAGGATGGAGGGACGGGCAGGTATGAGGAATAAAGTCACAAGCGAGGCAATAGATAATTGAGAGTTCACCACCTGCATGTGGTGGGTGAGAAGCAGACCTTGGGACTAGCTTCCTGCCGAGATATACAGAACGAAGAGCAAGGAGACCCTTGGCTTATATAATGTCCTTGTCCCCTCATCTCTTGCTCTCCAACCCACAAGGATAAGATCAAAAAGCTACAATACGACCATGAACTCTTTGAGGACTTTCACATCAACACTGTCTCAGGACACGACTTGATGTGAGTGAATGTTTGCTCCATCCTTGTGGATATTTGTAGGTATGGTGTCTAAACTCTCCTTTTGTTGATGAACACATATCAGTGCTTTTGCAAAACTTTTAATATCATTAAATTCGAAAGTGAACAATCTTCACATCTCTCTGACCTTAAGACTGTGTCCAATACTCCTCCCCAACCTCTCCCTCCCCCTGTCATTCATCCTCCACCTTCCTCTCTTCCTGCACTATGTGGGGTAGCTGGACTGCATCGGTTGCCACACCTGATTAGCCAACACATAGAGAGTGTGTTGGAGGATCTGAATGAGGATGAAGAAAATTTCCGCAACATACAGCTTAAAGACGAGGTTGAGTTCCTCGATCGCTGGAGACTCTTCAGGTAAAGGTTATCACAAGACCTATAGGTTCGACTGAAGTATTGATCTTGGCTTTACCACATGTTTCAATGTTCTTCACATGCATTGTGTTGTTTAGATCACAGTGGTCGGATTTTCAATGCATGCTGATCTTGAAGAAGGCTCACAAGGTGGCTGAAGAGCAAGACTGGTGGCAAGTCAGTTGAAAGAAGCTCGGAAAAGGCACAGTTGTACGCATCCAGGCAGAAATTTCGGTCTACCTTCCACTGATGTACGGAGCTCGTAGATTAGATGTGAGCCAGATATTCCTGAGAGCAGATAACGTCGCCCTTTTAGCACGATAAAGGGATCCATAGCTCAATAGATACTAAAGTGAATGTTAAGTTATGGTGAATGGATTTTACATTCCTGAATTTGAAAAAGTTAAATTATGTCTATCATTTCCCCAGCAGTGAACAATTTCACATATATGACGTCATTGGGTGCCTTCATTATCAATAAGAAGGAAAGTAAAATTGCTTGGAGGTTGTGACTTTTTTTCACATGTTGGTGGAAACAAGTTCTCTTTAAAACACGTAAAGCACCCATGGTTCCCTTTTACCAGGTAACCAATATTGCGTTTTTTGACACCAATAACGTCATCGACCACAAGCAAATCTGGGCTGGTAGGATGGCCTCGACCCTTGCGTAGAGGTACGCACACTCTCCTCTAAGGTGTCTAGTCTGGGTTTGATTCATGACCCAGCTATAAACTGCCATCCCAGTGTTTTCACAGGCCGGGTGATTTATCATGTGTGTGCTGTCCCTCGGATGGATGTTAAACTGCGCGTCCCGTTTGCTGACATTTGTCGGTGGACGTAAAGATCCCACGGCATCTCGCGAAGAGTAGGCAAGCTATCGCCGGCATCCTGAACAAATTAAAAATTCCCGCCATAACCTACAGGGAGAACTGCATCAGCGGCACAGCCGTGCTCCAGCAATAATGCACAACCAGAAGCCGCAGGCTGCACACACAATGAATGGAGCACAATCTTTGATGTTCTTTAGTCATTAACAGGGATTGATTATCTTGGATAGCATATGAACAATCATCACATTGCTTTTAAATACTGCACTCGTAGATGAAGAGTATTCCTTCATAGTTATTCATTTGATTCGTTTAAATGTACGTTTTTCCAGAAATTTGTGTTTTTATTTGAAATATTTTTGAATGCTTTGCCGACAGACTTTTTATGCTCCGCTGCGAAGTCGCCGAAAGCATTATGTTTTTCGGGTTGTCCGTACGTCACATATGTACGTGCTCTAATTTTCTCGATTTCTCTGCCAACCGCTATCTGATTGACACGAATTTTTCACCATATGTGCGACGACTCATGAAGAATGTTTTAATGATAATTAATGACATCAGAGGTCATTGGTTGGGCAGCCATGTTGGAAAAAGGGGAAACTTTTAGACTCTGTATCTCCGAATCCCGCTCCTTGAGAAATTGAAAACTTGGCACATGTCAAGTACATGGGAAACAAGTGTGATTTTTTTGATGACGTCATAGGTGGCTTCGTTATGACGTCATAATTGCATGCCATCGAACGCTTTATCTGATCAGCATGAAAAATTTTGAGGGTCATCTAGGGCTAAATTGTATGTGGGGAAAAAAATTGATGATGTCATCTGTCACGTAGTTTGGCAGCCATATTTTGTTGAACATAAAAATCTTCAAAAAAATCTCCGAATCGGCTGAACAGATCGAGGCGAAACTTTACAGCTATGAATGCCTATTCATGAGGAATGAAAATTCCCCACCTGTGATGTCATAGTCACATGTTTGGCAGCTATGATTTTTTGAAGAATAAACATTTTTTTAATCTTCTTCTCCAGAACGGCTGGATAGATCGAGGGGAAACTTCACCCACACTGTTCCCCAACCCTTGGGGATACCATGTTTGTTCACGCAATAATCAATAGGTCACATGGTCTGCCAGCCATATTGGATGGAACGAAAATATTTTTAAAATTCTTTCTGTTGAACAGCTTCTCAATCGACGTGAAATGTCACAATTATGATGTAGTCGTCATGGGGAATATCTGTTTAAATTTCAACCTGATCGATCCCTGGTTCCTGGTGCCAGAATTTTTTAATATTTGAATCCTGGTTCACGGGATTTTAATCAAACTTGGTACAAGTATCGTATGATGATGTAATAAATGTGTGTGGAGGCATATCTGGAATGTCGAAGAGTGCCCTTCTAGTTTTTATAATAACTAGTGCGGGCCGTGTCGTGCGTAGGTGCATGCAAGTATGTGCAGCTATCGTTCCTTCGCTCTCTGTAAACCACGACTGAACTGGGGATTGTTTCAATTAGATTGGACCAACCGTATCATAAAATGGCCATAACTTGGAAATACCTGGGACACATACTCAGGTCCCCAGCGTCAATTGTGATGTCATATCAAACGAAGAAGAAGAAGAATTGTGAACGCCGT
>CM068968.1:53081875-53096400 GCA_035128595.1 Eptatretus atami
GTGCTGTCTGTCTGTTGCGTGACCGCTGTTTCTCTCGACAACACTGGTCCGATCTAATTGAAACTTGCCAGGTATATTCTGGGGACCTGAGTGTGTGCCTTTTCAAGGTTTGATATTAATCGGACAAGTGGTTCCCAAGTTATGGCCATTTATTTACCAACCAATGACAGACACGTTGCTGCGTAGGCATGGCCGATGGGGAAAGGGCACCTCAGTTACCAATGACAGGACCGTTGCTTGGCGCTTTCATGCACACAGTATCTATCTTTAGGCATGGGCTAGATAGGGCCACCGTGCACCCCCCCCCCCCCCCAACAAACTAGTTTTTTGAAGTTCTGGATATGCTGAATACGATTTAAATGTTAACATTGAAAATATTGGATGCACTACCTGTTTTAGCCTCATGAAAAGGTGTACCCTCAAAAATAATTTTCGTCATTTGTGCCAAAAGCGATTTCCGTACCCAATCAGAATGGCTTCTAGACGACCCATTACACTTCAGTCAGACTACACTTTATGGCTATAAACATAATTGCTCATGATGACATAATCTCAGTTTACTCATGTATGGCTAATTAATATACGCTCTTATAACATGTCTACATCCCTACAATGTGTTGCTAAAGTTTCAAAAAGCTTATTTTAAGACATATTTTGTTTTTCTTCTGCCAAATAGTCCAGAATAAGAATCTGACTTAATTTGTTATCCTATATTATAGTAGCCAAATACAATTTAGTCGAGATAACATGAACACACATGATGTTATCACACTATAAACAACAGAACGGTATTCACAAAATCAAAAGCAGGGTTGGTTTTAAAAATAAAATAAATTGCTGAGAACATTATTCATGTTAAATCGCTGGTATATTCTTTCCCACTCTAAATAATATAATGTATTTTACAATACATATAAATGTGCTACATTCATACTTATTTCCTAAATTCTGATTTCAACCAGATATGGCAACTTCAACCAGATATGCAGCAAGGTGTTTGACATGATGCCAAAGACAGGCAATTTGTGTTAGCACAGACAGCTACCTGCCCAACTCTGTGAAGGCGATGGAAAGACAGAGGAGAGATGTGGAGAAAAGTTGATTATAAAGGGAGAAAACACCAAAAGGCCTGCAGATTGGAACGGTTCTAGCCAATGATGAAAACAAGCAGCAGTTTATTGCACTGCTTCCTCGACTCTGGAGCCAAGATTCGTATGCCAGAAAGCTGCACGGGAGAACAAGTGATCATCACCTGTGAGGATCAGCATATCTGCTGACATCTGAAGATGGCCGCTCAACATGCAGAAGAAGTTTGAGTCTCAAGTCTGCTCACGAGGAAACGGATTCCAGAGTCATTCTCTACTGTGAATATGCCAGGAGCAATCATTACAACATGTTATGGTGAAGAGTCCAGACAGTGACATATTTTCATCTTGCTGCACTATGCTCCGACTCTGACAGACCTAAAGATCATGTTCGACACAGGCACAGGAAACAAGAAGAGGTTCATCGATATCAGTGAAATATCTCGTGGCTATTCCCAACAGCATTTGACAGCATTGATGGCACTTCATGCCTACAGTGGTTGTGATACACGAGTGCTTTCAAGGGGTTAGGCAAAGTGAAGCCATTGAAGACCCTCTCAAGGATGCCGAAGTTGTGAAGTTCTTGCCAGGCTGGGAGACACGTGGATGTTTCGAGGGACCTCATGGATAATCTCAATGAGTTCACTTGTGCTTTGTATGGAAGATCTCGTTTCGAAGTGTAGATGACTTGCGATTCTTGAGAATGAGTGAGCTGTGTGCCAAAGATGATGATCATCACACCCACTCAAGTAATGTTGACCTGGCTACTCATCCTCCATGTAGAAGAGTCTGGAGCAGCACATCAGGAGTGAGACACCCAGGTTGGGAATTGGAAGAAGGCCACTATTGCCAACCCTGATATCCCTGATGCTGTGACGGACACGGTTGGCACTTGTCAACGCAAAACTGGAGCCTCTCTGGTATGAGGGGTGTTCTCCACAGCAGTTGACAGATATTGCTGAATCAGTGAACACCAGTGATGATGGAGATGATGAATCAGATGACATGACAGCATACCAGAGAACAGGAGTACCTTACCTGTGACAGCTCGGAGTCTGACAAAGATTGAAGAACCATAGCTGAACCATTAGCTGTTGACATTGATGAAAATGGATGACAGTAAAATCTAATTACTTACTCGCATGAATACAATGAAACTGTATGATCATGATAATATATCAACAGAATATCTTGAAATAAGTATATGAAAGATATACTGTGTTATCGCTTGGGAAAAGGAACAATGTTACAGACTGTTATACCTACTATATGTAAATAATGTTGTTTCAATCATTGTTTGTAAAACATTTGGGAAATAAGTATGAATGTAGCACATTTATATGTATTGTAATACATTACTAATTATTTAGAGTGGGAAGAATATACCAGCGATATTAACATGAATAATGTTCTCAGCAATTTATTTATTTTTAAAACTCACACCCTACTTTTGATTGGAATACCGTTCTGTTGTTTATAGTGTGATAACATCATGTGTGTTCATGTTATCTGGATTAAATTGTATTTGGATACTATATACGTAATGGAAAACAAATTAAGTCAGATTCTTATTCTGGACTATTTGGCAGAAGAAAAAAAACAAATATGTCTTAAAAAATAAGCTTTATTGAAACTTCCACAACACAGTAATAGAACGGTTAATAAGACGATACAGTACATGTACTCAACATGTTATATACGTCTTGGATATATTAATTTTGACACATACATAGAACCAGCATGAGATTATGTTT
This sequence comes from Eptatretus atami, assembly GCA_035128595.1. Classification (NCBI taxonomy): domain Eukaryota; kingdom Metazoa; phylum Chordata; class Myxini; order Myxiniformes; family Myxinidae; genus Eptatretus; species Eptatretus atami. The sequence goes on from CM068968.1 coordinate 53,084,715, forward strand.
CTATAAGCCATAATATGTGTGTCTGACAGTGTAATGGGTCGTCTAGAACAGTGCTACTCAAAGTGGTGGTACGCAGACCGGCTGCCGGTACCGACGTCATTGAGCTGCCGGCCCTCGCGAGTTTCCAGTTTCACGTTATCGTAATATATAACATGCAATGTATAAAATGAAAATGTATAAAATCTTGAAAATAATATATTTAAGCCGACAAATTCAAAATACGAGAGAGAGAAGTCGATATTATACAATACAAAATATATATTAAAAATGTGTCAACTTATTATATTCATTATATTTTAATAATTTTTCCGGTATAAAATTAATATTACTACGGATGTTCAAACAATATTTTCTCGGATCATAAACAAATAATAATATGGCACAAATATGGTACCGGTCCTGGCACATTGGAAAAAAAACCTGCCGGTCTGCCACATCAGATTAGTTTGAGAAGCACTGGTCTAGAAGCCATTCTGATTGGGTACGGAAATCGCTTTTGGCACAAATGACGAAAATTCATTTTTGAGGTACCCCTTTTCATGAGGCTAAAACGGTAGTGCATCCCAATATTTTCAATGTTAACATTCAAGTTCGTATTCAGCATATAAAGACACTTCAAAAAAACATAGTTTTGTTGGGAGGTGGGGGGGGCCGGGTGGCCCTATCTAGCCCATGGCCTACTTCTATCTATCTATAATTCCAGCAACTCTTTTGTTTGCCTTTCAAAAGGTTTGAAATTAATCGGACAAGTGGTTCCCAAGTATTGCCCACGTGAGAGCGCGTTCCCATTACGAGTTACAATTACGGACTCTGGATAGTGATGACTTACTGTATTCTAATATTTATCGATTTCTTATGCGCATTTAGATCAACACAATGCCCCAATCCAGTCGTCGTTTATGAGAGCGAAGGAACGGCCTGTGTGGTTGTTTGAAAGTTTTTTTTTTTTTTTTTTTGCAAGTACGGCCACGCACGTACGGGCACGCGAGAGCGAAGGAACGACCTGTGTGGTTGTTGTTTCTGGCACGCGGTTTGAAAGTTTATTTTATTTTTTTTGCACGTAGCCAACGCACGTACGGGCACGCGAAGCGAAGGAACGACTGTGTGGTTGTTGTTTCTGGCACGCGGTTTGAAAGTTTATTTCATTTTTTTTTTGCACGTACGGCCACGCACGTACGGGCACGCCAGAGCGAAGGAACGGCTGTGTGGTTGTTGTTTCTGGCACGCGGTTTGAAAGTTTTTTTTTTTGCACGTACGGCCACGCACGTACGGGCACGAGAGAGCGAAGAACGCCTGTGTGGTTGTTGTTTCTGGCAGGGTTTGAAGTTTCTTTGTTTTTTTGCAATCGGCACGTTAGAGCGAAGGAACGGCTGTGTGGTTGTGTTTCTGCAGCTTTGAAAGTTTTTTTTTTTTTTGCACGTCGGCCACGCACGTACGGGCACGCGAAAGCGAAGGACGGCCTGTGTGGTTGTGTTCTGGACGCGTTTGAAAGTTTTTTTTGTTGTTTTTTGCCCGTACGGCACGCAAGTACGGGCACGCACTAGTACTTATAATCAGGCAAACCACAACTACACAATTTTTAAAGGGGAAAAACATTCACTACTGATCAAATAAAAAGTTCCTTGATGAACCTGTGCGCCAGTTTTTATCGGCCTGGAAGTCGGCAAACAGCACTGCAATACAAATGATGGTGCAAAAGCTTCCATCTTGACTCAAGAATTTAGCTTGTTCTAATGATAAGCAAGGTCTTGGAATTATAATGTCATTTTCCATCAAAATTCTTCCTTTTTTACAAGAACGGACTAATCTCAGATCATTCTTTTGTTTCAGACCAGTCATTCTACCTTGGACATGCTGCTTCTACTCTCCCAACAATATATAGAAGCCTCAACTCAGACATAAGATCAGGCCCTGTGCTCTGGACATATCTCAAGCATTTGATACACTCTGGCACCCCGACTTGATCTCCAAACTCTCTGCTTATGGCATCCACAGCCACTTCCTCTTATGGTTCAATGAGTTATCCACTCCTGTACTCAGCATGTAGCTTTAACGGGATCCTCTCATCTCCATGTCAAGGCAGGAGTGCCCAAGGTAGTGACTTTGGCCAGGCTTGTTCCTCATCTTCATCAAAGATCTTTCTGATTCCCTGTAAAATCCTGCTTATCTCTTTTCTAATGATTCCACCCTCTGACACATAATCTCTCGTTCTTCAGGCAGCAGCAGCCTCTTCCCTCTATGCATACTTTGATTGAATCAGGAGCTGGTTCAACACTTGGAATATGTCTTTGAACCCCTACAAATCCCACACACTCATTTGTCTATCTGAAAGGACCATCTGGCAAACACTCCCATCTACTTCCTTAACAAACCACTGAAGAAATTAAGTCACTCAAATTTATTGGGTCTCACCATCAACCATGATCTTTCTTGGCAGACCGTATTTCAAGATGTCCTGCAAAACCAGCCGCAACGTGGAATCCTGAGTCGTACAAGGTATTTCCTTGGCCAGTCTGAGCTTTTGACAACCTACAAGGCCTTATTCACAACTTAATGGAGCACTGCTCTCCTCTTTGTGCTGGTCCCTGACTCACACCTTGCCCTTATTGATGCCATGGAAAGCAAGGCCCTCAAAATCATTGGGATCTCCATGAGAAGCTGAGTGTCATGGCCTGTTACTGTCACATCGCAGACAGGTCACATGGTGGCCTCTCTGCACTCTACTGCCTCATTTTTGGTCTTGCACACTCTGCCCTCCTCTGTCTCTGTCCCTCCTGGGTTTCTGCAGGGTGCACAGGTGTGCCAGTAACCCTCCTCTTGTTAAATTCCCAAATGCAGGCCACTACTCAACTTCTCTCATTTGTTCTCTTTTCTCTCACCTGTGGAACCAACTTCCCCAATCTGTTCAGTGCTATTCTTCTCTCCAGGGGTTCAAGACAGCTGTTCACCACTACATCAGGTCACTCATGATCTATTCCACCCAATGACCCCATTCCCAAGCATCTCCTTTTCCACGTCATTGTGGTATTTACCTCTCTCCCTCACCTTTTTCATTTGTTACTTGTTGGTTGTTTGTTTAGTTGCTGCTTCATCCATCTTCCCGTTCCTCTTCTTGCAGTGTTAATTCTGCTTGTGTGCAGCTTATTCACCCCCATGTCTTCCCCCTTCCCTTGATGTCATCTCACATCTACTCTGCTGTTGGTGTTGCCCCCTCCCCATTTTGTTCCCTTCCATTCTGCTCTAGCTCTTCCACAAGCCTCAATCAGGATACAAAAAAAAGAAAAAAAAAGAGGACATTATAGTTGAAATCTGTGAAGTCATCGATGCAGCCATGGTGGTCATGCCATTTTTTCTTTATGGCAACGCTGCCGAATGCCATAACTAATGTAACTGCCTTAAGTCTGGTATGGATTAATGTGTTAAAGTGTGGCTCCAAAGGTCAGCCATTTCCTTTTAAAAACAAAAAAAAAAAAAGGTTAACATATTTGGTTAGGAAATTTTGGAATGTCGCATCTAACCTTTATGCTGTTCTGTCGAATGTCCATCAGCCTCGCTCTGCCTTGACCAATGCGGAGCTAATCCAGAAAGCACAGAACTGATCCACACATCATCAGAAACAGCTCCATCTGGAACAAACACAGAAAAAAAAAACAATCAAAGAGAAACTTCCAAACTGGCATGGCTGAAACTGCCAGGTACCGCTTGTTAGTCATGCTCATTCACTTATTTTTTAACATAAACTTGACCAGGAACTTAATAGTGTGCCAATGGTGACCTTTAGGAATGCCAAAAGCTGTTGAGTCAACATCACCTTGCTGGCATGCTGTCCCTGAATCTGAACAAACTCATTGAGCCAGAAAGGGCGTCCCAGAAAAGAAGGAAAGAGGATTGTGAGGCTGCTCGGATGCATTCTGCCTCACTCGATCAAGTGCTGCCAATGCCTTCAGATTAGTGAATAAGCTTGCTGCACGGATCACTTCCTTGTCTCTCCATAAATGGAAACCATGGAACTGCCATTGTGCCTGCAAGCTCATAAAGAACCCTTCACTTAATGTGAGCCAAAGGTGATAACAAGTGATTAGTGTGAGTCCACATATCACCCTGTCTCTCTGACAAATAATATTAAAAAATATATATATATATGCATATACATACCACTAAAACTGCTTAAAACTGGAATGGTGACAACGAATCCCATGCATTAATATCAACATTAAATGGGAAATCCCTCTTATTCATTCTGTGAAAAACACAGAGCTGTCTATTACATAATGCAGAACCAACTGCTACACTGTTTATCATGTAGACTAGCACGCTGACGATCTAACAGTAGTGGCAGTACTAACAGTAGTGGCATCAATCATTTTTAGCTCACCTGGACTTTAGTCAAGTTAGCTCAGTGTCGTGAGTAGTGATCAGTCATCAGTCAGTGAGTGAGTCAGTCCGTAAACACTTCAGTCATTATTGTTTGAACCAAACACTTGACCAATCGCTCTCGACTTGTCTCATGTGCCGGGACTTTTTGTCTCACTCTCGTCCATCAAGCTCTCCCTTACCACGAGTCATTTGGCCAAGCATGCACTCAAGTCTGCCTGTTCAAACCTCAAGGGCCACCAAGGGGAAGCTTGCCACTACACAGGTCTACACGCAGTACGAGCTTACACGCTATCTGTGTGAGGTGAGGAGGACCCATGCTCTGCTCTGCACTCTATCTACTTTCTTCTTCATTCCTACATTTCTCGAGAATTATTGATGGCCATCTGCTGTGTTAGGTTAGGTTAGGTATGGGAGCATGTGCTGGAGAAGCGCATCGCTGCGTCCACTTTCCGTTGGTACTCTGGAGCCTCCGTCTGGCTATCCCAAGGCAGATGCCATCCCCATCTACTTGAGATGCCGAACAACCTGCTGCAACCACAAGGCAAGTGGTTATCTGTTGGCCTTTTCCACTCCGATGCTCTCCCACTGAGAGAATCTGGAGGGCCGGATCAGCATCAGGAAATCGATCACAATGTCCATACAGCTGCAGCTGACACTCATGGATTATGCAGGTAAAAAATCTCATTTGAGTCTCTCACAGCAACCCTCATTGGACAACAAATCTGACCAGCAATAGCCAAGGATTCTCCAAAGACACCTGGTACCGAAGGAGTTGAGTTTTCCTCTCAGATCCTTGGTCAGAGTCCAAGTCTCACATCCGTAGAGCGAGACTGGAAGCACCAATGACTTGAAGACTCGGATTTCATCCTCCTGCAGAGGTACCAACAGCACCATAACCATGATCCAGTGAATCCATGACTCTCCAGGCCCAACAAAGTCGTCTATTGACCTCTGGCTCACAACATGCAGAGACATGAATATCACTGCCAAGGTAAGAGAATGTCTCCATGACCTCAACATCCTCACCACAAATAGGTACAGACAATATGTCATTGAAAGCCTGGATCTTCGTTTTGACCCAGGAACCATAGTCCCGGCAGCTCCGATTCCTCATTCAGCACATTGAGGGATACTGCAAGGATATCCAGCATCTCTGCAAGGATAACTGCAACCTCTGCGAAATCAAGGTCAGAGATTTGACATTGCCATGTGATGACCGCAGCTTGACATCGCCGACATCTTCCCAGAATCTAGTCCATGAAAGCAAGCGTTGAAGAGTGTGGGGGCCAATACACATCCCTGACAACTCAATAACAATGGAATTAAGTTGAAGATGGAACCACCACACCACAACACTCTCTGTACCAGAGCATAGTTCAGAAATCAGATTGATCAACTTTGGTGACACCCCGCAAAGACCAAGAATCCTCCAGAGGGCATTCCGATTCACTGAATTGAATGCTTGCAGAGATCAACAAAGGCTGTGGTAGCCCCTGCCAAAACACTTGGCTGCGTTCGGTGAGGACCTGGTGAGCAAGGATATGGTCTATCGTTGACATCTTTGGTGTAAAGTGTCAAGTCCGACTGCTCCAGGCGCTGGTGCTCAAGCAGATGGTGGCGAACCCCATCAAGATTATCTGAGAAAGACCTTGCTCGGCACTGAGAGCAGCGTCACCCCTCGGTAGTTGTTGTAGTCCGGGGGATCACCCTTCCCTTTCCAGAGAACAGAAGGCCCTTTTGCAGTCAGTTGGGATGATGCCTGTGCTCCAAACAGGCATAGAACTGCATGCAACGATAGGAGTGCAGCATTTCCACCACCTTGAGAAGTTCAGCATGATGCCACAGATCCCAGCGCTTACCCCCTTTCAATTAGTTCACCGCAGCTGTGTTCCCTCAAACGAAGGAGGTTCACAGTTGATTAGGGTTCAGCACTGGGGATAGTTATACCCCTGACATCCAACTCAACAGCCGGTGGGTCAGCCTGATACAGCCGCTCAAATAACCGGCCAGTGGGCCTTCACTTCGGACTCCTGTCGAGCACAGCACCCTCTACTCTAATGGCAGCACACCAAGGGATGGGCTTGGAGGAATGCAATGCACAAATTCCTCTGGAAGCAGGACAGAACCCACTCATCCACAGGTATGGTCCACCCCTTCACAGATTCCTCGTACTAGACCTCCTTGTCCGCCTCAGCACACTACAGTTTAAGAACCTCAGCTCCCTGAACAACTCGACTCTGCCATTAAGCCTGGCCCTGTCACTCTGGTCAATGGTATCAGTTGTCCTTGGGAGACAAAGTTCCTCTTCACCTGATGGTGTGTTCCAAGACATCTGCAGCAACATCAAGGATGGTAAGAGTTGGAGGAGATACCCCAGGATTGGAGGAGATACCTAGGAACCAGAGGTGAAGGCTGCTTCGTTGGACTGCTCATGCTGTGCAGAAGCTACTCGCCCACCCAGCCGGTCACACCTTTACACCTCTTCCAGAGTATCACTGCATACAGGCTGGGAGCCAATTCGCCAGCTGTGACAGGCTCGAGTCCTGTTCACAGCTTGTGCCATCATCACCAATCTGCAAGGTTTGCTGGAACACTCATTGTCTCATCCTACTGCTTTGTCTCTATCATGGTGTGTTCTGATGGGCCCAGATAAGGATATGGTATTTAAGGATCTCCTGTTCATTTGTGTTCGTGGGTGCATATGTGCAGTAGTGGGTAAGGATTTCTATTTATTGTTATACCTTTATTGTTATTACTGACTTGTGTTTCCTTCCCCCTGCCATTTGGGTTATTAAATACACCTGGTCTTGGGGGGTGAATTCTGGTTGGCGTGGTTCTCCTGGGGTGATGCATGTTAGTCAAATATTGTGTGATCCACTCCACCTTTCTCACAACTGATGTCCTGCATTCCTCTTGGGGAGGCAGCCACAGTGGTGGAAAGCTTTCAGGGCAATGAGCAACTACATGGTCAAACTCCAGCTTGTCCATGGCACGTCTGAAATCTCTCTCCACCTGACTCTCAAGCTCTGTCAGATATGTTTTCTGTCTGCAATAAACAAAGTAATTATTCTTCAATATCATGAACAAAGTGATGAAATGGGTCCCCTCTGCTGTGACGACCGAACCATCAGCATTACTTTGCTTCCCACGCCATTAACACACCCGTTGTCAACCTTCAGTTACTAAAACTTCTTCTAATTCTCGCCTTTGGCAACGTCTGGTATTCCTCTTTTATTTTGAACTTGCAATGCCTCAAAAACATGTTAATATGAAGAATAAGTAAGAAAATGATAACAAGAGAAGTTGAAAAACCAAGCTTTGAAAAACCGAACCGAACCTTAAATATTAACCTCACATACTTAACTACCTTAACATGCCTAGCCCGAACATTAATATGCCTAATTCATGCCAAACCCTAACATTAACGTGATAACCCTAACATGAACATGCCTCACCACCTTAATATGCTTTACCTTAACATGTCAATCACCTAGCATGCCTAACCTTACCATGCTGAACCATAACATGCCTAACCCAAATATTAACAAGCCTAACCACCTTAACATGCTTAACCCTAACATGGCTAACCATGCCTAACCCTAACCTTAACATGCCTATTCCCTTCCCTTGCCATACTGCTTCCAAATTTCTTTTCCTCACATCTCAAGGCCCACATATCCCTATCTTCCTATCATCATTCCTTCTCTTCTTTCTTCTTTTGTCATTTTTAATCTTCTCACTTTAGACTCTGCCCATACTTTCCACCACTACTCCCCCTCCCAATGAATGAATGACCCAAAACATCACCTCGATAAATAAAACTGATGGATATAATCTTAACCTTTCTGATTCTGTTGATTAGATGTGAGATGATATACCTGCCCCACAAAATGTTCACAAATCTACAAATACGTGCATAAGGTGAGACCTGAGAAATCACAACATTCAAGCTCATGTTGGATTTGTTCACTTACGTATCTCATGAAAAAATTGTATGAAATGGCTTAGGCATTCAAACAAAATTTGTTATTAAAATAATTAATTAATTGCAACACAAATTACCATCATTCCTTGTGAATTCATGAATGTGCAACTGTGTTTCCTCATTCCCTCTTTGTTGATCATATTCACAAAGACATCATTGCAAAGTTTTATACGACTGTATTCCAGATGAAAATCACTTCATACTGTGGCACGTGAATGCCATATAAGAGTGGCATTCTGACCTACCTTTCTCTCTCCTCCTCCCTTCTATATGAGATAGTCTCATCTAAGAACAGATCTCTGGTGATGTAGTCATATATGAAAAACAAAATGGATATTATTGGTAAAAGAGGTCCTGTTTATTTTTCCTTATTTAATTGCAAGTTGGATTTGCTATGGTCTGTAAATAATGCTGCAACATTGTTGGGTTGCATTTGTGGAGCCAGTGACTGAGCAAGCGTCGTGCCCAAGTCATTTTTACTGTTCTGTTGCGTGAAATATGTCCGGGCTTTCGTTGTGCAGGCTCTCATTCCGAAAGGCAACAACTAACTGCCTTCTTTTTATGTATTCTTCATGCTTGTGGATCCTGATCTTTGGATCTTGTCCTTCTCGAAACAACATAAACTTTGGTTCTCCATCACCATTGTGGTTTCTATTATAACTGGCTGGACAAGCCACAGCCACAATAAACTTTGGAACAAAGAAGGAAATAATAGCCTTACATAAGTAGTGAAATTCTAAAATTACCCAACGAACAATACAATACTGCTACAAATCCACTGGCAAGACCAATATAACATGAGCAAGATCAATGAATGAATGTGTGTAATCTACAGAGGTTGAAATTACAAAATACTACGATTAAAACTCCACCTGTCATGTCCTTGAGATGAGGTCCCAAACCCCATTACCCGTGTGCGTTAGATGCCAATAAGCCCCCGTAGCTCTTGGCTTGGTCCAGCTCCTGCCATGCAAATCATTGTACAGGTTGTAGCGCAAGCCGGCCTGTGTTGAACGTCGAGCTGCACAAGCTGAAGCAAAACGATGAACAAAGACAACTGGGTCGTCAGCCAAGAAGAAGCAGGTATATAACGGGGCAACCAGCACAGTTCTGTTCCTGTGACAGAACACACATCATGACGATAAATTACAATGTCATATATCCAAGCCATGCATTGTGCAGTCCGAAAGGGGCACTGCCAGCTAATGTGATTTATACTTGTATAGTGCTCTGCTCAGATTGTTGTATACCAAGGCAGTGAGAGATGGCTGAAAATCACAGCAAAAATCACGGCCAGTTACAAAACATTCATCATCTACCAGCCAAGAGCTTCAGAACGTTGTACGAGGTAGAGATTTTGCTGTTTGTCATATTCCAACACCAAACATGAAGAAATCAAAGTGTATCTCTGAGAACACAAGTAAGCGCACAGATTCAAGGAGTTACCGAGGAAGGTTAAAAAGCAGTTATTTAAAACAACTTTGGATGTGATGGGGTGGGATTTGGAATGGTTCTATAATTTATTCTCATTTCTGCCACAAACTGAAGGGATGGAATTTTAATGGTCTCTGACCTTGCCCAGAAGTTGTATTTTTTCACCGGCAGGATAGCATGGCCAGGGATTGGTTGGAAAACGCTTCAACTCTTTGTCCCAGCCAAGGCCAAGCCAGTCGGCTGGCGTGCGGCATCTGTTACTCGTCATCAAAATCTACACAAACCAACGTGGCGCCAACAATGAAAACATGGAGTCACATTGTGCAAAAGCCCTCTGCACCTGAGGTTGACTCTATATGTGTTTACAACTTGCATGAAGAAAGGAAACGTATCAGAACATGGTGGTGTAGAAGCTGAACCGTACAAACTCCAAGCTGCCTCACATCTTGCAAACTTTCGTAGTCTCCCGAAGGCCGGCGGCTAGTGATTTATGCATGCTTACTGAGAGGAACACCGCGATGGTTGTTCAGCTGGAGATTCAAATAAAACATCAAGAATATGAAGTGGAAACCAACACGATAATATCTTTTGCATGCTGGAATACAGGAGACCCTCATATAAAGCCGGGGGTGCGTTCCTGCAAAACGCCGTTGATTCGAAAAACATATTATGGGGCAATGTTTAACATGTACAGAATCCGGGTTATGTTCCCAAATGGGAGAAGATTTTTCAACCTGTTTAAAGTTGATGACCTACATAAAAAACCTTTTAAAAGCGTAAGCGAAATCGTAAATAAAGCACATTAACAAATTAAAAGACATGAAAATAATATTACTTTCAATAAGTTTGTCATGATTGAGTGGATACATTACATATTTGATTTGTGCAGGCTTATCAAGGTGTGGCAGTTGACTGTCTCTAGTCGATGGAGGAAGGCTCAGAAAGATGAAATGGAGGCTGATTCACTTATGATTTTTTGAAGGACTTCATGGTGTATGACTGAGTGGCTCCTTCACTTTCTGTTCGGTAGACTCTATGTCACATTCAGGCACTTCTCCATCTTCCTCTCACATACTTGAACCTTCTCATGCAGTTGGGATCGTTGGTTCAATCAAGTTGGCCTGGCTTCATGAACCAACTTGAAACAAACCTTTAGCCATGACCTTCGTCGTGAGAGTTATAACAGGTCACAAACTCCTCAGGACTTGATAATAATCCCTCTGATGCGCTCCTCCTTCAGAGCCAGAAAGATATTCATTGCTCAGCTCCTTCCTGTGTGGTGAGAACATCGCTCAACATCAATCTGTTGTAACTTTCCTCAAATCCCACTTGGAGGGCCTGTCCATCAATCTGTTGCCTTGCTTCGCTGCTTCAAGCCTCCGTGAAACCTCTGAACTCAATCACTGTTCTCAGACCAGAGTTGATGGAGATGACAGTCTGGCTGGAGATGCGTTTCCATGATAATGTCAGTTTTCATCAAGGCTTAAACACCTTGGTTTTGGTGGTGTAATCTCGATCTGCAATCACTGATTTTGAAGATCAGCGAAATTTGTTAGACATGCAGCATGATCTGTTTACAGTAGGCAGTTTCCCCAGTCAATTGAGATTGTGAACACTGTCGCGACTCTTCCAACGCTCAAGAATCAAAACCATGTACTGGCAGACAAAAGGTCATCTGGATCCATCAATGGTATTTCATTGGTATCTTGGGTAGATGTTACTTACCTGATGAATACAATGAAACTGTATGATCATGATAATATATCAACAGAAATATCTTGAAATAAGTATATGAAAGATATACTGTGTTATCGCTTGGGAAAAGGAACAATGTTACAGACTGTTATTACCTACTATATGTAAATATAATGTTGGTTTCAATCATTGTTT
>CM068968.1:53096425-53107668 GCA_035128595.1 Eptatretus atami
GTTTGTAATCCAGAAATTTGGAAATAAGTATGAATGTAGCACATTTATATGTATTGTAAAATACATTACTTATTATTTAGAGTGGAAAGAATATACCAGCGATATTAACATGAATAATGTTCTCAGCAATTTATTTTATTTTTAAAACTCAACCCTACTTTTGATTTGTGAATTACCGTTCTGTTTGTTTATAGTGTGATAACATCATGTGTGTTCATGTTATCTGGATTAAATTGTATTTGGATACTATATACAGTATATGGAAAACAAATTAAGTTCAGATTCTTTTTCTGGACTATTTGGCAGAAGAAAAAAAACAAATATGTCTTAAAAAATAAGCTTTATTGAAACTTCCACAACAAGTAATGAACGGTTAATAAGACGATACAGTACATGTACTCAACATGTTTATAAGCTCTTGGATATATTAATTTTAGACACATACATAGAACCAGCATGAGATTATGTTTCTATAAAGCCATAATATGTGTAGTCTGACAGTGTAATGGGTCGTCTAGAACAGTGCTACTCAAAGTGGTGGTACGCAGACCGGTGCCGGTACGCGAGTCATTGACTGCCGGTCTGCGGCGAGTTTCAGTTTCACGTTATCGTAATATATAACATGCAATGTATAAAATGAAAATGTATAAAATCTTGAAAATAATATATTTAAGCCGACAAATTCAAAATACGAGAGAGAGAAGTCGATATTATACAATACAAAATATATATTAAAAATGTGTCAACTTTATTATATTCATTATATTTTAATATTTTTCCGGTATAAATTAATATTACTACGGATGTTCAAACAATATTTTCTCGGATCATAAACAAATAATAATATGGCACAAATATGGTACCGGTCCTGGCACATTGGAAAAAAAACCTGCGGTCTGCCACATCAGATAGTTTGAAGAAGCACTGGTCTAGAAGCCATTCTGATTGGGTACGGAAATCGCTTTTGGCACAAATGACGAAAATTCATTTTTGAGGGTACCCCTTTTCATGAGGCTAAAACAGGTAGTGCATCCCAATATTTTCAATGTTAACATTCAAGTTCGTATTCAGCATATAAAGACACTTCAAAAAAACATAGTTTTGTTGGGAGGTGGGGGGGGGGTGCACGGTGGCCTTATCTAGCCCATGGCCTACTTCTATCTATCTATAATTCAGCAATCTGTTTGTTTGCCTTTCAAAAGGTTTGAAATTAATCGGACAAGTGGTTCCCAAGTTATTGCCACGTGAGAGCGCGTTCCATACGAGTTACAATGTACGGACTTCTGGATAGTGATGACTTACTGTATTCTAATATTTATCGATTTCTTATGCGCATTTATAGATCAACAATGCCCCAATCCAGTCGTCGTTTATGAGAGCGAAGGAACGGGCCTGTGTGGTTGTTTGAAAGTTTTTTTTTTTTTTTTTTTGCAAGTACGGCCACACGTACGGGCCACGAGAGCGAGGAACGACCTGTGTGGTTGTTGTTTCGGCACGCGGTTTGAAAGTTTATTTTATTTTTTTGCACGTACGCACGCAACGACGGCACGCGAGAGCGAAGGAACGACCTGTGTGGTTGTTGTTTCTCGGCACGCGGTTTGAAAGTTTATTTTATTTTTTTTTTGCACGTACGGCCACGCACGTACGGGCACGCCAGAGCGAAGGAACGCTGTTGTGGTTTGTTGTTTCTGGCACGCGGTTTGAAAGTTTTTTTTTTTTGCACGTACGGCCACGCACGTACGGGCACGCCAGAGCGAAGGAACGGCCTGTGTGGTTGTTGTTTTCTGGCAGTGGTTTGAAAGTTTTTTTTTTTTTTTGCCATACGGCACGTTAGAGCGAAGGAACGCCTGTGTGGTTGTTGTTTCTGGCACGGGTTGACATTTTGAAGTTTTTTTTTTTTTTTGCACGTACGGCCACGCACGTACGGGCACGCGAAAGCGAAGGAACGGCCTGTGTGGTTGTTTGTTTCTGGCACGCGGTTAAAGTTTTTTTTGTTGTTTTTTTGCCCGTACGGGCACGCACGTACGGGCACGCACTAGTACTTATAATCAGGCAAACCACAACTACACAATTTTTAAAGGGGAAAACATTCACTACTGATCAAATAAAAAGTCCTTGATGAACCTGTGCGCCAGTTTTTATCGGCCTGGAAGTCGGCAAACAGCACTGCAATACAAAATGATGGTGCAAAAGCTTATCCTCTTGACTAAAAGAATTTAGCTTTCTTCTAATGATAAGCAAGGTCTTGGAATATATAATGTCATTTTCCATCAAATTCTTCCTTTTTTACAACGGACTAATCTCAGATCATTCTTTTGTTTCAGACCCAGTCATCCTACTTGGACATGCTGCTTCTACTCTCCCAACAATATATAGAAGCCCTCAACTCAGACATAAGATCAGGCCCTGTGCTCTGGACATATCTCAAGCATTTGATACACTCTGGCACCCCGACTTGATCTCCAAACTCTCTGCTTATGGCATCCACAGCCACTTCCTCTTATGGTTCAATGAGTTATCCACTCCTGTACTCAGCAGTAGCTCTTAACGGGATCCTCTCCATCCCCATGTCAAGGCAGGAGTGCCCAAGGTAGTGACTTTGGCCCAGGCTTGTTCCTCATCTTCATCAAAGATCTTTCTGATTCCCTGTAAAATCCTGCTTATCTCTTTTCTAATGATTCCACCCTCTGACACATAATCTCTCGTTCTTCAGGCAGCAGCAGCCTCTTCCCTCTATGCATACTTTGATTGAATCAGGAGCTGGTTCAACACTTGGAATATGTCTTTGAACCCTACAAATCCCACACACTCATTTGTCTATCTGAAAGGACCATCTGGCAAACACTCCCATCTACTTCCTTAACAAACCACTTGAAGAAATTAAGTCACTCAAATTTATTGGGTCTCACCATCAACCATGATCTTTCTTGGGCAGACCGTATTTCCAAGATGTCCTGCAAAACCAGCCGTCAACTGGGAATCCTGAGTCGTACAAGGTATTTCTTGGCCAGTCTGAGCTTTGACAACCTACAAGGCCTTCATTCACAACTTAATGGAGCACTGCTCTCCTCTTTGTGCTGGTGCCCTGACTCACACCTTGCCCTTATTGATGCCATGGAAAGCAAGGCCCTCAAAATCATTGGGATCTCCCATGAGAAGCTGAGTGTCATGGCCTGTTACTGTCACATCGCAGACAGGTCACATGGTGGCCTCTCTGCACTCTACTGCCTCATTTTTGGTTGCACACTCTGCCCTCCCTTGTCTCTGTCCCTCCTGGGTTTTCTGCAGGGTGCACAGGTGTGCCAGTAACCCTCCTCTTGTTAATTCCAAAATGCAGGCCCACTACTCAACTTCTCTCATTTGTTTCTCTTTTCTCTCACTGTGGAACCAACTTCCCAATCTGTTCAGTGCTATTCTTCTCTCCAGGGTTCAAGACAGCTGTTCACCACTACATCAGGTCACTCATGATCTATTCCACCCAAAGACCCCATTCCCAAGCACTCTCCTTTTCCACGTCATTGTGGTATTTTACCTCTCTCCCTCACCTTTTTTCATTTGTTACTTGTTGGTTGGTTTGTTTAGTTGCTGCTTCATCCCATCTTCCCGTTCCTCTTCTTGCAGTGTTTAATTCTGCTTGTGTGTGCAGCTTATTCACCCCCATGTGTCCTCCCCCTTCCCTTGATGTCACTCTCACATCTACTCTGCTGTTGGTGTGCCCCCTCCCCATTTTGTTCCCTTCCATTCTGCTCTAGCTCTTCCACAAGCCTCAATCAGGTATACAAAAAAAAGAAAAAAAAGAGGACATTATAGTTGAAATCTGTGAAGTCATCGATGCAGCCATGGTGGTCATGCCATTTTTCTTTTATGGCAACGCTGCCGAATGCCATAACTAATGTAATTGCCTTAAGTCTGGTATGGATTAATGTGTTAAAGTGTGGCTCCAAAGGTCAGCCATTTCCTTTTAAAAACAATTAAAAAAAAACGGTTACATATTTTGGTTAGAGAAATTTGGAATGTCTGCATCTAACCTTTATGCTGTTCTGTCGAATGTCCATCCAGCCTCGCTCTGCCTTGACCAATGCGGAGCATAATCCAGAAAGCACAGAACTGATCCACACATCATTCAGAAACAGCTCCATCTGGAACAAAACACAGAAAAAAAAACAATCAAAAGAGAAACTTCCAAACTGGCATGGCTGAAACTGCCAGGTACCGCTTGTTAGTCATGCTCATTCACTTATTTTTTAACATAAACTTGACCAGGAGACTTAATAGGTGTGCAATGGTGACCTTTAGGAATGCCAAAAGCCGTTGAGTCAACATCACCTTGCTGGCATGCTGTCCTGAATCTGAACAAACTCATTGAGCCAGAGAGGGCGTCCCAGAAAAGAAGGAAGAGGGATTGTGAGGCTGCTCGGATGCATTCTGCCCTCACTCGATCAAGTGCTGCCAATGCCTTCAGATTAGTGAATAAGCTTGCTGCACGGATCACTTCTCGTCTCTCCATAAATGGAAACCATGGACTGCCATTGTGCCTGCAAGCTCATAAAGAACCCTTCACTTAATGTGAGCCAAAGGTGATAACAAGTGATTAGTGTGAGTCCACATATTCACCCTGTCTCTCTGACAAAATAATATTAAAAAAAAAATATATATATATATGCATATACATACCACTAAACTGCTTAAAACTGGAATGGTGACAACGAATCCCCATGCATTAATATCAACATTAAATGGAAATCCCTCTTAGTTCATTCTGTGAAAAACACAGAGCTGTCTATTACATAATGCAGAACCAACTGCTACACTGTTATCATGTAGACTAGCACGCTGACGATCTACAGTAGTGGCAGTACTAACAGTAGTGGCATCAATCATTTTTAGCTCACCTGGACTTTAGTCAAGTGAGCCAGTGCAGTGAGTAGTCAATCAAGTCAGTGAGTGAGTCAGTCTGTAAACACTTCAGTCATTATTGTTTGAACCAAACACTTGAACCAATCGCTCTCGACTTGTCTCATGTGCCGGGACTTTTTGTCTCACTCTCGTCCATCAAGCTCTCTCCTTACCACGAGTCATTTGGCCAAGCATGCACTCAAGTCTGCCTGTTCAAACCTCAAGGGCCACCAAGGGGAGCTTGCACACTACACAGGTCTACACGCAGTACGAGCTTACACGCATCTGTGTGAGGTGAGGAGGACCCATGCTCTGCCTCTGCACTCTATCTACTTTCTTCTTCATTCCTACATTTCTCGAGAATTATTGATGGCCATCTGCTGTGTTATGTTAGGTTAGGTATGGGAGCATGTGCTGGAGAAGCGCATCGCTGCGTCACTTTCCGTTGGTACTCTTGGAGCCTCCGTCTGGCTATCCCAAGGCAGATGCCATCCCCATCTACTTGAGATGCCGAACAACCTGCTGCAACCACAAGGCAAGTGGTTATCTGTTGGCCTTTTCCACTCAGATGCTCCCTCACTGAGAGAATCTGGAGGGCAGGATCAGCATCAGGAAATCGATCCACATGTCCATACAGCTGCAGCTGACACTCATGGATTATGCAGGTAAAAAATCTCATTTGAGTCTCTCACAGCAACCCCTCATTGGACACAAAAATCTGACCAGCAATAGCCAAGGATTCTCCAAAGACACCTGGTACCGAAGGAGTTGAGTTTTCCTCTCAGATCCTTGGTCAGAGTCCAAGTCTCACATCCGTAGAGCGAGACTGGAAGCACCAATGACTTGAAGACTCGGATTTCATCCTCCTGCAGAGGTACCAACAGCACCCTAACCCATGATCCAGTGAATCCATGACTCTCCAGGCCCAACAAGTCGTCTATTGACCTCTGGCTCACAACATGCAGAGACATGAATATCACTGCCAAGTAAGAGAATGTCTCCATGACCTCAACATCCTCACCACAATAGGTACAGACAATATGTCATTGAAAGCCTGGATCTTCGTTTTGACCCAGGAAACCATAGTCCCGGCAGCTCCGATTCCTCATCAGCACATTGAGGGATACTGCAAGGATATCCAGCATCTCTGCAAGGATAACTGCAAACATCTGCGAAATCAAGGTCAGAGATTTTGACATTGCCATGTGATGACCGCAGCTTGACATCGCCGACATCTTTCCCAGAATCTAGTCCATGAAAGCAAGCGTTGAAGAGTGTGGGGGCCAATACACATCCCTGACAAACTCCAATAACAACTGGATTAAGTTGAAGATGGAACCACCACACCTCACAACACTCTCTGTACCAGAGCATAGTTCAGAAATCAGATTGATCAACTTTGGTGACACCCCGCAAAGAACAAGAATCCTCCAGAGGGCATTCCGATTCACTGAATTGAATGCTTTGCAGAGATCAACAAAGGCTGTGAGTAGCCCCTGCCAAAACACTTGCTGCGTTCGGTGAGGACCTGGTGAGCAAGGTATGGTCTATCGTTGACATCTTTGGTGTAAAGTGTCAAGTCCGACTGCTCCAGGCGCTGGTGCTCCAAGCAGATGGTGGCGAACCCCATCAAGAATTATCTGAGAAAGACCTTGCTCGGCACTGAGAGCAGCGTCACCCCTCGGTAGTTGTTGTAGTCCGGGGATCACCCTTCCCTTTCCAGAGAAGCAAAGAAGGCCCCTTTTGCAGTCAGTTTGAATGATGCCTGTGCTCCAAACAGGGCATAGAACTGCATGCAACGATAGGAGTGCAGCATTTCCACCAGCCTTGAGAGTTCAGCATGGATGCCACAGATTCCAGGCGCTTTACCCCCTTTCAATTAGTTCACCGCAGCTGTGTTCTCAAACGAAGGAGGTTCACAGTTGATTAGGGTGTCAGCACTGGGGATAGTTATACCCCTGACATCCAACTCAAGCCGGTGGGTCAGCCTGATACAGCCGCTCAAAATAACCGGCCAGTGGGCCTTCACTTCGGACTCCTGTCGAGCACAAGCACCCTCTACTCTAATGGCAGCACACAAGGGATGGGCTTGGAGGAATGCAATGCACAAATTCCTCTGGAAGCAGGACCAGAACCACTCATCCACAGGTGATGGTCCACCCCTTCACAGATTCCTCGTACATAGACCTCCTTGTCCGCCCTCAGCACACGTACAGTTTTAAGACCTCAGCTCCCTGAACAACTCGACTCTGCCATTAAGCCTGGCCCTGTCACTCTGGTCAATGGTATCCAGTGTCCCTTGGGAGACAAAGTTCCTCTTCACCTGATGGTGTGTTCCAAGACATCTGCCAGCACATCAAGGATGGTAAGTTGGAGGAGATACCCCAGGATTGGAGGAGATACCCTAGGAACCCAGAGGTGAAGGCTGCTTCGTTGGACTGCTCATGCTGTGCAGAAGCTACTCGCCCACCCAGCCGTCACACCTTCTACACCTCTTCACGATATCACTGCATACAGGCTGGGAGCCAATTCGCCAGCTGTGACAGGCTCGAGTCCTGTTCACAGCTTGTGCCATCATCACCAACTCTGCAAGGTTTGCTGGAACACTCATTGTCTCATCCTACTGCTTTGTCTCTATCATGGTGTGTTCTGATGGGCCCAGATAAGGAATAGGTATTTAAGGATCTCCTGTTCATTTGTTGTTTCGTGGGTGCATATGTGCAGTAGTGGGTAAGGATTTTCTATTTTTGTTATCCATTTATTGTTTATTACTGACTTGTGTTTCCTTCCCCCATGCCATTTGGGTTATTAAATACACCTGGTCTTGGGGGGTGAATTCTGGTTGGCGTGGTTCTCCTGGGGTGATGCATGTTAGTCAAATATTTGTGTGATCCCACTCACCCTTTCTCACAACTGATGTCCTGCATTCCTCTTGGGGAGCAGCCACAGTGGTGGAAAGCTTTCAGGGCAATGAGCAACTACATGGTCAAACTCCAGCTTGTCCATGGCACGTCTGAAATCTCTCTCCACCTGACTCTCAAGCTCTGTCAGATATGTTTTCTGTCTGCAATAAACAAAGTAATTATTCTTCAATATCATGAACAAAGTGATGAAATGGGTCCCTCTTGCTGTGACGACCGAACCATCAGCATTACTTTGCTTCCCACGCCATTAACACACCGTTGTCAACCTTCAGTTACTAAAACTTCTTCTAATTCTCGCTTTGGCAACGTCTGGTATTCCTCTTTTATTTTGAACTTGCAATGCTCAAAATACATGTTAATATGAAGAATAAGTAAGAAAATGATAACAAGAGAAGTTGAAAAAACAAGCTTTGAAAAACCGAACCGAACCTTAATTATAACCTCACATACTTAACTACCTTAACATGCCTAGCCCAACATTAATATGCCTAATTCATGCCAAACCCTAACATTAACGTGACTAACCCTAACATGAACATGCCTCACCACCTTAATATGCTTTACCTTAACATGTCATCACCTTAGCATGCCTAACCTTACCATGCTGAACCATAACATGCCTAACCCAAATATTAACAAGCCTAACCACCTTAACATGCTTAACCCTAACATGGCTACCAATGCCTAACCCTAACCTTAACATGCCTATTCCCTTCCCTTGCCATACTGCTTCCAAATTTCTCTTTCCTCACATCTCAAGGCCCACATATCCCTATCTTCCTATCATCATTCCTTCTCTTTCTTTTGTCATTTTTAATCTTCTCACTTTAGACTCCTTGCCCATAGCTTTCCCACCACTACTCCCCCCCAATGAATGAATGACCCAAACATCACCTCGATATAAAACTGATGGATATAATCTTTAACCTTTCTGATTCTGTTGATTAGATGTGAGATGATATACCTGCCCACAAAATGTTCACAAATCTACAAATACGTGTCATAAGGTGAGACCTGAAGAAATCACAACATTCAAGCCTTCATGTTGGATTGTTCACTTACGTATCTCATGAAAAAATTGTATGAAATGGCTTAGGCATTCAAACAAAATTTGTTATTAAAATAATTAATTAATTGCAACACAAATTACCATCAATTCCTGTGATTCATGAATGTGCAACTGGTGGTTTCCTCATTCCCCCTTTGTTGATCATATTCACAAAGACATCATTGCAAAGTTTATACGACTGTATTCCAGATTGAAAATCACTTCATACTGTGGCACAGTGAATGCCATATATACGAGTGGCATTCTGACCTACCTTTCTCTCTCCTCTCCCTCTTTCTATATGAGATAGTCTCATCTAAGAACAGATCTCTGGTGATGTAGTCATATATGAAAACAAAATGGATATTATTGGTAAAGAGGTCCTGTTTATTTTTCCTTATTTTAATTGCAAGTGGGATTTGCTATGGTCTGTAAATAATGCTGCAACATTGTTGGGTTGCATTTGTGGGAGCCACGTGACTTGAGCAAGCGTCGTGCCCGAAGTCATTTTTTACTGTTCTGTTTGCGTTGAAGATATGTCCGGGCTTTCGTTGTGCAGGCTCTCATTTCCGAAAGGCAACAAACCACTGCCTTCTTTTTATGTATTCTTCATGCTTGTGGATCCTGATCTTTGGATCTTGTCTTCTCGACAACATAAACTTTGTTCTCCATCCACCATTGTGGTTTCTATTATAACTGGCTGGACAAGCCACAGCCACAATAAACTTTGGAACAAAGAAGAAATAATAGCCTTACTAAGAAGTTAGAAAATTCTAAATTACCCAACCGAACAATACAAATACTGCTACCAAATCCACTGGCAAGACCAATATAACATGAGCAAGATCAAAATGAAATGTGTGTAATCTACAGAGGTTGAAATTACAAAATACTACGATGAAAACTCCACCTGTCAATGTCCTTGAGATGAGGTTCCCAACCCATTACCGTGTGCGTATAGATGCCAATAGCCCTCCGGTAGCTCTTGGCTTGGTCCAGCTCCTGCCATGCAATCATGTACAGGTTGTAGCGCAGCCGGCCTGTGTTGAACGTCGAGCTGCACAAGCTGAAGCAAAACGTGAACAAAGACAACTGGGTCGTCAGCCAAGAAGAGCAGGTATAAACGGGGCAACCAGCACAGTTCGTTTCCTGTGACCAGAAGCAAACACATGCATGCCAGATAAATTACAATGTCATATATCACAAGCCATGCATTGTGCAGTCCCGAAAGGGGCACTGCAGCTAATGTGATTTATACTTGTATAGTGCTCTTGCTCAGATTGTTGTATACCAAGGCAGTGAAGATGGCTGAAAATCACAGCAAAATCACGGCCAATTACAAAACATCTCTCACCAGCCTCAAGAGCTTCAGAACGTTGTACGAGGTAGAGATTTTGCTGTTTGTCATATTCCAACACCATAACATGACAGAAATCAAAGTGTACTCCTGGAGAACACAAGTAAGCGCACAGATTCAAGGAGTTACCGAGGAAGGTTAAAAAGCAGTTTATTTAACAAACTTTGGATTGTGATGGGGTTGGGATTTGTGAAGGTTCTATAATTATTCTCATTTCTGCCACAAACTGAAGGGATGGAATTTTTAATGGTCTCTGACCTTGCCCAGAAGTTTGTATTTTTCACCGGCAGGATAGCATGGCCAGGGATTGGTTGGAAACGTTCCAATTCTTTGTCCCAGCAAGGCCAAGCCAGTCGGCTGGCGTGCGGCAGTCTGTTGACTCGTCATCAAAAATCTACACAAACCAACGGGCCAACAATGAAAACATGGAGTCACATTGTGCAAAAGCCCTCTGCACCTGAGGTTGACTCTATATGTGTTTACAACTTGCATGAAGAAAGGAAACGTATCAGAAATGGTGGTGTAGAAGCTTGAACCGTACAAACTCAAGCTGCCTCACATCTTGCAAACTTCTAGTTCTCCTGAAGGCCGGCGGGCTAGTGATTTATGCATGCTTACTGAGAAGGACACCGCGATGGTTGTTTCAGCTGGAGATTCAAAATAAAACATCAAGATATAAGTGGAAACCAACACGAAATATCTTTTGCATGCTGAGAAATACAGGAGACCCTCATATAAAGCCGGGGGTGCGTTCCTGCAAAACGCCGTGTTATTCGAAAACATATTATGGGGCAATGTTTAGCATGTACCAAATCTGGGTTTATGTTCCAAATGGGAAGATTTCAACCTTTAAAGTTGAGGAGGGCAGAGGGAGTGGGAAAGAATATACCAGCGATATTAACATGAATAATGTTCTCAGCAATTTATTTTATTTTTAAAACTCAACCCTACTTTTGATTTTGTGAATACCGTTCTGTTGTTTATAGTGTGATAACATCATGTGTGTTCATGTTATCTG
>CM068968.1:53113750-53132503 GCA_035128595.1 Eptatretus atami
GTGGCTTTGTCCCATGTGGACTATCTCACCAGAATAAGAAGGCAAAATCAATTAGATGATAAAATGAGCCAAAATGTTTTCAGTTACGTAGTAATGAAGTACCGCAATCATGGCAGGATGGCCAAGAGGTACGCATGCTCACTCGAAGCTGTGTAGCCTTGTGTTCAAATTCCGACCAAGTATAAAACTGTCATCCAGTTCACAGGCAGAGGTGATCTATGTGCGTTGTGCCCTCTCAGTAATGGAGTTAAATGGCCGTCATATCTGCCTGATTCCTCACCCCTCTCCTCTCCCCTCCACACTCTCCTTTTCCCTCTCCCCTCCCCCCCCTTTTCCTCTTCCCCTCTCCCTCTCTCACCCCTCTGCCTCTCTCACCCCTCTGCCTCTTCTCACCCCTCTGCCTCTCTCACCCCTCTGCTTCCCTCACCCCTATCCACCCCACCAACTTTCTCCCAATTTCCACCCTTCTCCATCCTCCCACCCCTCTCACTCTCTCTCTCTGACCCTCCACTTCTCCCCTTTCCTCTCTCTTCCACCCCTCTCCCTCTCTCTCCAACCCCTCCGCCCCCCCTCTGGTTGAGTGACTGTAGCATGTACGAACCAGTTTCGGAGTGAGCCGACCAGAAAAGCGGGGGGGGGGGGGCATTGCAAAGTTCGCTGCATGAGTGAGCAGCATGCATTGCATTGCAGGCCTTTACCAGGTGGATAACAGGTTTTTAAATGCTCAACCAGTTTTATATATAACTCGGCGATTAAAAAGAACATGTTTGTTTGGGCACATTTTATCGCCCTTCCCTTCCCCACCCTCACATTACCGCCCTTCTCCTCCCTCACACTACATTCCTTCCCCTCACACAGCATTCCCTTCCCCTCACACAGCATTACCTTCCCTCTCACAGCATTACCTTCCCCTCACACCACATTCCCTCCCTCACACCACATTCCCTTCCCCTCACGCGCATTCCTTCCCTTCACGCCGCATTCCTTCCCTCACGCCACATTTCCCTTCCCTCACACAGCATTCCCTCCCTCACACAGCATTACTTCCCCTCACCAGCATTCCCTTCCCTCCACACCACACCCTTCCTCACACACATTTTCCTTCCCCTCACGCCGCATTCCCTTCCCCTCACGCACATTCCCTTCCCTCACACCGCATTGTCTTCCCTCACGCTGCCTCCCTTTCCCTCACGCTGCCTTCCCTTCCCCTCCCTCTCATTCTTCCCCTCCCCCTCATGCTTCCTCCTCCCAAACCCCTTCCCTCTTGCACCCCACAGAAATTTCTGGGCAGTCTCTACGTGCTGTATTAACGTACTGTTTTATCGTACCGCCATTTTGTTCAATGCTACCCCTCCCCCTTCTCCCAAGTCCCCCAACCAAACGCAAGTCCAGAAACCAATCCCCTCCTTACAAACCCACCTCCTCCTCTATCCCCATCCTCCTCGGCCTCCCCTTTCCTCGCTCTTCCCCCTTCCTAAGCTCATTCCCCACCACACCTCTCCCTCCTCCTCTCTCACTCCCATCCCTTTTCCTCCCCAAACTCCTCTCTCTCTCCCCCTTCTCCTCTCTTTACCTCCCTCCCTCATCTCTCTACCTCTCCTCCCTCATCCTCTTCTCCTTCCCTCCTCTCTCTCTGCCCCTCCTTTCTCTCCCTCCCTCTCTCTCTCCCTTAATATTTCCGTCAGAAGGGACGGGTTGTATTTGCAAGTATAACATAAAATATTGAGACCCCCACCCTTCTTCCCATGCCCTCCTAACATTTCTCTTCCTTCACCCTTTTCCTCCCTAACGTTCCTACATCTCTCCCTTTACTTTGTATTTATTTTTTACAGACTTTATCTCAGGCTCTTGGAGTGATGTTAGTAGTATAATAATACTGTTACGAATTCGCGCCCCGCCGGCGTGCGAACGACGCGTGTAACCAATAGCGGCCGCTTCGCCACCGAAGTGCAATTCAGTCGTGACCGCTCTCGAACAACGCCGGGAGCTAGTCACGGGTGGGGTTTAACCTCACCACAACTCAGTCACATTCTACCGCGGCGAAATAGGTCCGATCGCTGAATGGTCGATTTACCTAAGTACCCGCCGGGTAGCGTACGAGGAGTTTGTACCACGCACAGGTCGACTCCGGACACAAACCGCTTAAGCGGCTCGTTCCGTGCTACAGGGATAACCGAGCGGAGTTATCGTCGACCTTTGAGTTCAGATTAGTTACCGGGTGTTTTAAACCCACTATTAATCCCTTACGTGATGCAAGATTGGAGATTCAAACAAAGGAAAGGACGCAGCAAAACGGGGAACAATTGGACCAGCACATTTATTCCGCGCCACACGGCAGCACGGAAGGCACGTTTATTACAGTCAAGCAAGAAAAACACAATAAAAGCAAGCGAAGAGACACACGCAGATCTACAACCAATAAGGCAATCACACGGCAACACTTAAAACAGTTCTACTTCACCAGACTGGCGCCACACACACACGTTTACACAGAACCCAAAAGAAATGGAAGTCACGACTTCCCTGAGCATGTCGAGTCCTTAGCGACCGTAACTCCGAGTCCCTCCGGCGTGGTCCACTGGGCTCGTGCCTCGCGCCTGCACGTGTCGTCCGCCCGACCCGAATGAACGAACAGAACCTCCACCTCTTCCTCCGAACGAACGAACCAAGAGCAAGGACTCTCCAACAACTCCCGACAATTCTCATCCAGGGACAAAAGGAACCACGACTCTCATTCAGGGACAAGAACAGGGACTCTCACAAACTCTCGACAATTCTCCTTCAGGGACAAGGAACAGCGACTCTCCACAATTCTCCTTCAGGACAAGGGAACAGGGACAACCGACCAGGGACTCTTCAACAACTCTCGACAATTCTCCTTCAGGGACAAGGGAACAGGGACAACCGACAACGAACGACCAGGGACCCTCCACGCCCACGCCTTTGTAGGGTCGGGCTCCGCCCTTCGCGCCGCCCCGTGCCCGCCCCCGTTCTTGGCTCCTCCTTCCTTCGAGACGCTTCCAGAAAAATCCTCAAAGGGGGCGTTCCTCTCCCCCGGCCGCGTCACACCGCGCATCTGCCAATCGGGAGAGGACGCGCCACCCCCTCCCTTTCTCACTCAGCGCGGGGAAAATGGTGGGAAAACCCCACAGGCGTTGTTGGTTTTCTCTCCACGCGCCGTACGATGAGGGAAGGAAGATTCGGGCGGGAGATATTTTGCGCGGGCATTTTGGGTGGGAGATCTTGGCGCGGAGATGCCCTTCGCACCCTTGTTGCTGCTGCCACTCCACTCCTTTCATCCGTCCCGCGGAGATCGTGACCGCACGGTGCTCGTTGAATGGCGAGTGGCGAAGATGGTGGTAGCGTTAGTTGTGGAAGGTGGCGTCGTGGTGTGAATGGCGTGATTGTTGGCGTCGTGTAGTGAATGCCGTGATCGTTGAGATGTGGTGGCTGCATGTTCGTTGTTGTTCTTGCACCAAAATAACGACAGCAAAAGAAAAACGACTAACTGAAGAATCACAGCCCGAATGGATCACATATATTCCCTCTATACAACGGGTTTGGGCTAACTACCACATGGACTTACCGATATATCTCACCTGAGGACCCTTTATGGTGTAATGCGAATTTCCACAGCCGTAACAATACAGTATACAGTGTGTAGTGATGATGATGTCCGTGAGAGGATTATGGCAAAAAGCAAATGTGCTGCAAGTGTTTGTTCATGCATCACTCACTCAACAACCCCCTTCATCTTTCATCCCCCTACCCAGCAATTTAGTTAAGATCCCCCCCCCCATGCCATCCCCTCCAAGTAAAGAAAGTAGATTAACTAATAGAGTGAATAAATGTGGTGTTGAGAGAACAGTCATGAAGGACCCATCTATACAATAAGAGAGCTGTTTGTCTGTGGTTGTCACCATTTTTCTCAGAGATGGCTGAACGGATCTTCGTCAAATTTCAGAGGGTCATCAGTGGGTGCCTGGAGTGTTTAGGCAAAAAAAAAAATTCAGAAAATTTTGAAATAAAAGTTGATTTTTTTGAATTTTTTTAAAATCGCCCGATAGTGCCTAAGCCTTTGTAAGCTATGTGAAAGGTATTATTAATGGTCACTGATCCATTCCTTCGTGGGTGTTCAGAAGTATTTTCGGCACCCACGAAAAATAGGAAAAAAACCAAATGGATTTCTTCAAAATGCCAATCGGATTAGAACAGCACGGAGCAACACCAGGTATCACATACAGGACAGACATTAAGAGGCATCAATGTACAGTACCTTTACATAAAGTAAACAATGGACATATCAACACAGCACAACTTCCAGGATTTGAACGACATATCCCAACATCATGAGTATAAGTTAAATAGGAGTGCTCAACAGGTTAACCCAATTCCCTTCCTCTGGTCAATCGTATATTTTCTCATCCAACCCTCCCCATCTCCTCCTTATGCATAGTATATGGAGATGACCTTTTTGATAAATATCTATCTATAATTCCAGCAATGTGTGTGTGTGGTGTGTGTGTGTGTGTGTGTGTGTGTGTGTGTGTGTGTGTGTGTGTGTGTGTGTGTGTGTGTGTTTGTCTGTCTGTGACCGCTGTTTCTCGACAACCACTGGTCCGATCTAATTGAAACTTGCCAGGTATATTTCTGGGACCTGAGTGTGTGCCTTTCAAGGTTTGATATTAATCGGACAAGTGGTTCCCAAGTTATGGCCATTTATTTACCAAACCAATGACAGGACACGTTGCTGCGTAGGCATGGCCGATGGGAAAGGGCCCTCAGTTACCAATGACAGGACACGTTGCTTGGCGTTTTGCATCCACAGTATCTATCTTTAGGCATGGGCTAGATAGGGCCACCGTGCACCCCCCCCCCCCCCAACAAAACTATGTTTTTTTGAAGTGTCTGGATATGCTGAATACGAATTTGAATGTTAACATTGAAAATATTGGGATGCACTACCTGTTTTAGCCTCATGAAAAGGTGTACCCTCAAAAATTATTTTCGTCATTTGTGCCAAAAGCGATTTCCGTACCCAATCAGAATGGCTTCTAGACGACCCATTACACTGTCAGACTACACATTTATTAGGCTTATATGAAACATAATCTCATGCTGGTTCTATGTATGTGTCTAAAATTAATATATCCAAGAGCTTATATAACATGTTGAGTACATGTACTGTATCGTCTTATTAACCGTTCATTACTGTGTTGTAGAAGTTTCAATAAAGCTTATTTTTAAGACATATTTTTTTTTCTTCTGCCAAATAGTCCAGAATAAGAATCTGACTTAATTTGTTATCCATATATATAGTAGCCAAATACAATTTAGTCGAGATAACATGAACACACATGATGTTATCACACTATAAACAACAGAACGGTATTCACAAAATCAAAAGCAGGGTTGGGTTTTAAAAATAAAATAAATTGCTGAGAACATTATTCATGTTAATATCGCTGGTATATTCTTTCCCACTCTAAATAATATAGTAATGTATTTTACAATACATATAAATGTGCTACATTCATACTTATTTCCTAAATTCTGATTTCAACCAGATATGGCAACTTCAACCGATATGCAGCAAGGTGCTTGACATGATGCCAAAGACAGGCATGTTGTGTTAGCACAGACAGCTACCTGCCCAACTCTGTGAAGGCGATGGAAAGACAGAGGAGAGATGTGGAGAAAAGTTGATTATAAAGGGAGAAAACACCAAAAGGCCTGCAGATTGAAACGGTTCCTAGCCAATGATGAAAACAAGCAGCAGTTTATTGCACTGCTTACTCGACTCTGGAGCCAAGATTCGTATGCCAGAAAGCTGCACGGGAGACAAGTGATCATCACCTGTGAAGGATCAGCATATCTGCTGACATCTGAAGATGGCCGCTCACATGCAGAAGAGAAGTTTTGAGTCTCAAGTCTGCTCACGAGGAAACGGATTCCAGAGTCATTCTCTACTGTGAATATGCCAGGAGCAATCATTACAACAATGTTATGGTGAAGAGTCCAGACAGTGACATATTTTCATCTTGCTGCACTATGCTCCGACTCTGACAGACCTAAAGATCATGTTCGACACAGGCACAGGAAACAAGAAGAGGTTCATCGATATCAGTGAAATATCTCGTGGCTATTCCCAACAGCATTTGACAGCATGATGGCACTTCATGCCTACAGTGGTTGTGATACCACGAGTGCTTTCAAGGGGTTAGGCAAAGTGAAGCCATTGAAGACCCTCTCAAGGATGCCGAAGTTTGTGGAAGTTCTTGCCAGCTGGGAGACACGTGGGATGTTTCGGGACCTCATGGATAATCTCAATGAGTTCACTTGTGCTTTGTATGGAAGATCTCGTGTTCGAAGTGTAGATGACTTGCGATTCTTGAGAATGAGTGAGCTGTGTGCCAAAGATGATGATCATCACACCCACTCAAGTAATGTTGACCTGGCTACTCATCCTCCATGTAGAAAGAGTCTGGAGCAGCACATCAGGAGAGTGAACTACCAGGTTGGGATATGGAAGAAGGCCCACTTGCCAACCCTGATATCCCTGATGCTGGTGACGGACACGGTTGGGCACTTGTCAACAAAAACTGGAGCCTCTCTGGTATGAGGGGTGTGTTCTCCCACAGCAGTTGACAGATATTGCTGAATCAGTGAACACCAGTGATGATGGAGATGATGAATCAGATGACGATGACAGCATACCAGAGGAACAGGAGTACTTACCTGGTGACAGCTCGGAGTCTGACCAAGATTGAAGAACATAGCTGAACCATTAGCTGTTGACATTGATTGAAATGGATGACAGTAAAATCTCATGATATTGTTACTTACCTGATGAATACAATGAAACTGTATGATCATGATAATATATCAACAGAATATCTTGAATAAGTATATGAAAGATATACTGTGTTATCGCTTGGGAAAAGGAACAATGTTACAGACTGTTATTACCTACTATATGTAAATATAATGTTGGTTTCAATCATTGTTTGTAATCAGAATTTGGGAAATAAGTATGAATGTAGCACATTTATATGTATTGTAAAATACATTACTATATTATTTAGAGTGGGAAAGAATATACCAGCGATATTAACATGAAAATGTTCTCAGCAATTTATTTATTTTTAAAACTCAACCCTACTTTTGATTTTGTGAATACCGTTCTGTTGTTTATAGTGTGATAACATCATGTGTGTTCATGTTATCTGGATTAAATTGTATTTGGATACTATATACTGTATATGGATAACAAATTAAGTCAGATTCTTATTCTGGACTATTTGGCAGAAGAAAAAAAACAAATATGTCTTAAAAAATAAGCTTTATTGAAACTTCCACAACACAGTAATGAACGGTTAATAAGACGATACAGTACATGTACTCAACATGTTATATAAGCTCTTGGATATATTAATTTTAGACACATACATAGAACCAGCATGAGATTATGTTTCTATAAGCCATAATATGTGTTTGTCTGACAGTGTAATGGGTCGTCTAGAACAGTGCTACTCAAAGTGGTGGTACGCAGACCGGTGCGGTACGCGAGTCATTGACTGCCGGTCTGCGGCGAGTTTCCAGTTTCACGTTATCGTAATATATAACATGCAATGTATAAAATGAAAATGTATAAATTCTGAAAATAATATATTTAAGCCGACAAATTCAAAATACGAGAGAGAGAAGTCATATATATACAATACAAAATATATATTAAAAAATGTGTCAACTTTTATTATATTCATTATATTTTAATATTTTTCCGGTATAAATTAATATTACTACGGATGTTCAAACAATATTTTCTCGGATCATAAACAAATAATAATATGGCACAAATATGGTACCGGTCCCTGGCACATTGGAAAAAAAACCTGCCGGTCTGCCACATCAGATAGTTTGAGAAGCACTGGTCTAAGCCATTCTGATGGGTACGGAAATCGCTTTTGGCACAAATGACGAAAATTCATTTTTGAGGTACCCCTTTTCATGAGGCTAAAACAGGTAGTGCATCCCAATATTTTCAATGTTAACATTCAAGTTCGTATTCAGCATATAAAGACACTTCAAAAAAACATAGTTTTGTTGGGAGGTGGGGGGGTGCACGTGGCCCTATCTAGCCCATGGCCTACTTCTATCTATCTATAATTCCAGCAATCTCTGTTTGTTTGCCTTTCAAAAGGTTTGAAATTAATCGGACAAGTGGTTCCCAAGTTATTGCCACCGAAGCGCGTTCCCATTACGAGTTACAACGTACGGACTTCTGGATAGTGATGACTTACTGTATTCTAATAATTTATCGATTTCTTATGCGCATTTATAGATCAACACAATGCCCCAATCCAGTCGTCGTTTATGAGAGCGAAGGAACGGCCTGTGTGGTTGTTTGAAAGTTTTTTTTTTTTTTTTTGCAAGTACGGCCACGCACGTAGGGCACGCGAGAGCGAAGGAACGACCTGTGTGGTTGTTGTTTCCGGCACGCGGTTTGAAAGTTTATTTTATTTTTTTTTGCACGTACGGCCACGCACGTACGGGCACGCGAGAGCGAAGGAACGACGTGTGTGGTTGTTGTTTCTGGCACGCGGTTTGAAAGTTTATTTCATTTTTTTTTGCACGTACGGCCACGCACGTACGGGCACGCCAGAGCGAAGGAACGGCCTGTGTGGTTGTTGTTTCTGGCACGCGGTTTGAAAGTTTTTTTTTTTGCACGTACGGCCACGCACGTACACGGCATGCCAGAGCGAAGGAACGGCCTGTGTGGTTGTTGTTTCTGGCACGCGGTTTGAAAGTTTTTTTTTTTTTTTGCACGTACGGCCACGCACGTACGGGCACGCGAAAGTGAAGGAACGGCCTGTGTGGTTGTTGTGTTTCTGGTACGCGGTTTGAAAGTTTTTTTTGTTGTTTTTTTTGCCCGTACGGCCACGCACGTACGGGCACGCATGTACGGGCACGCACTAGTACTTATAATCAGGCAAACCACAACTACACAATTTTTAAAGGGGAAAACATTCACTACTGATCAAATAAAAAGTTCCCTTGATGAACCTGTGCGCCAGTTTTTATCGGCCTGGAAGTCGGCAAACAGCACTGCAATACAAAATGATGGTGCAAAAGCTTATCCTCTTGACTACAAGAATATTAGCTTGCTTCTAATGATAAGCAAGGTCTTGGAATATATAATGTCATTTTCCATCAAATTCTTCCTTTTTTACAACGGACTAATCTCAGATCATTCGTTTTGTTTCAGACCCAGTCATTCTACCTTGGACATGCTGCTTCTACTCTCCCAACAATATATAGAAGCCCTCAATCTCAGACATAAGATCAGGCCCTGTGCTCTGGACATATCTCAAGCATTTGATACACTCTGGCACCCCGACTTGATCTCCAAACTCTCTGCTTATGGCATCCACAGCCACTTCCTCTTATGGTTCAATGAGTTATCCACTCCTGTACTCAGCATGTAGCTCTTAACGGGATCCTCTCATCTCCATGTCAAGGCAGGAGTGCCCCAAGGTAGTGACTTTGGCCCAGGCTTGTTCCTCATCTTCATCAAAGATCTTTCTGATTCCCTGTAAAATCCTGCTTATCTCTTTTCTGATGATTCCACCCTCTGACACATAATCTCTCGTTCTTCAGGCAGGCAACAGCCTCTTCCCTCTATGCATACTTTGATTGAATCAGGAGCTGGTTCAACACTTGGAATATGTCTTTGAACCCCTACAAATCCCACACACTCACTTTGTCTATCTGAAAGGACCATCTGGCAAACACTCCCATCTACTTCCTTAACAAACCACTTGAAGAAATTAAGTCACTCAAATTTATTGGGTCTCACCATCAACCATGATCTTTCTTGGGCAGACCGTATTTCCAAGATGTCCTGCAAAACCAGCCGTCAACTGGGAATCCTGAGTCGTACAAGGTATTTCCTTGGCCAGTCTGAGCTTTTGACAACCTACAAGGCCTTTATTCACAACTTAATGGAGCACTGCTCTCCTCTTTGTGCTGGTGCCCCTGACTCACACCTTGCCCTTATTGATGCCATGGAAAGCAAGGCCCTCAAAATCATTGGGATCTCCCATGACGAAGCTGAGTGTCATGTCCTGTTACTGTCACATCGCAGACAGGTCACATGGTGGCCTCTCTGCACTCTACTGCCTCATTTTTGGTCTTGCACACTCTGCCCTCTCTTGTCTCTGTCCCTCCTGGGTTTCTGCAGGGTGCACAGGTGTGCCAGTAACCCTCCTCTTGTTAAATTCCCAAAATGCAGGCCCACTACTCAACTTCTCTCATTTGTTTCTCTTTTCTCTCACCTGTGGAACCAACTTCCCCAATCTGTTCAGTGCTATTCTTCTCTCCAGGGGTTCAAGACAGCTGTTCACCACTACATCAGGTCACTCATGATCTATTCCACCCAAATGACCCCATTCCCAAGCACTCTCCTTTTCCACGTCATTGTGGTATTTTACCTCTCTCCCTCACCTTTTTTCATTTGTTACTTGTTGGTTGGTTTGTTTAGTTGCTGCTTCATCCCATCTTCCCGTTCCTCTTCTTGCAGTGTTTAATTCTGCTTGTGTGCAGCTTATTCACCCCCATGTGTCCTCCCCCTTCCCTTGATGTCACTCTCACATCTACTCTGCTGTTGGTGTTGCCCCCTCCCCATTTTGTTCCCTTCCATTCTGCTCTAGCTCTTCCACAAGCCTCAATCAGGTATACAAAAAAAAGAAAAAAAAAGAGGACATTATAGTTGAAATCTGTGAAGTCATCGATGCAGCCATGGTGGTCATGCCATTTTTCTTTTTATGGCAACGCTGCCGAATGCCATAACTAATGTAATCCTGCCTTAAGTCTGGTATGGATTAATGTGTCTAAAGTGTGGCTCCAAAGGTCAGCCATTTCCTTTTAAAAACAATTTAAAAAAAACGGTTAACATATTTGGTTAGAGAAATTTGGAATGTCTGCATCTAACCTTTATGCTGTTCTGTCGAATGTCCATCCAGCCTCGCTCTGCCTTGACCAATGCGGAGCATAATCCAGAAAGCACAGAACTGATCCACACATCATTCAGAAACAGCTCCATCTGGAACAAAACACGGAAAAAAAAACAATCAAAAGAGAAACTTCCAAACTGGCATGGCTGAAACTGCCAGGTACCGCTTGTTAGTCATGCTCATTCACTTATTTTTTAACATAAACTTGACCAGGAGACTTAATAGGTGTGCAATGGTGACCTTTAGGAATGCCAAAAGCCTGTTGAGTCAACATCACCTTGCTGGCATGCTGTCCCTGAATCTGAACAAACTCATTGAGCCAGAGAGGGCGTCCCAGGAAAAGAAGGAAGAGGGATTGTGAGGCTGCTCGGATGCATTCTGCCCTCACTCGATCAAGTGCTGCCAATGCCTTCAGATTAGTGAATAAGCTTGCTGCACGGATCACTTCTCGTCTCTCCATAAATGGAAACCATGGAACTGCCATTGTGCCTGCAAGCTCATAAAGAACCCTTCACTTAATGTGAGCCAAAGGTGATAACAAGTGATTAGTGTGAGTCCACATATTCACCCTGTCTCTCTGACAAAATAATATTAAAAAAATATATATATATATGCATATACATACCACTAAAACTGCTTAAAACTGGAATGGTGACAACGAATCCCCATGCATTAATATCAACATTAAATGGGAAATCCCTCTTAGTTCATTCTGTGAAAAACACAGAGCTGTCTATTACATAATGCAGAACCAACTGCTACACTGTTATCATGTAGACTAGCACGCTGACGATCTAACAGTAGTGGCAGTACTAACAGTAGTGGCATCAATCATTTTTAGCTCACCTGGACTTTAGTCAAGTGAGCTTATGTGATTGAGCAGTGTCCATAGGTGAGTGAGTGAGTGAGTCAGTCAGTAAGTCAATCAGTCAGTGAGTGAGTCAGTCCGTAAACACTTCAGTCATTATTGTTTGAACCAAACACTTGAACCAATCGCTCTCGACTTGTCTCATGTGCCGGGACTTTTTGTCTCACTCTCGTCCATCAAGCTCTCCCTTACCACGAGTCATTTGGCCAAGCATGCACTCAAGTCTGCCTGTTCAAACCTCAAGGGCCACCAAGGGGAAGCTTGCACACTACACAGGTCTACACGCAGTACGAGCTTACACGCATCTGTGTGAGGTGAGGAGGACCCATGCTCTGCTCTGCACTCTATCTACTTTCTTCTTCATTCCTACATTTCTCGAGAATTATTGATGGCCATCTGCTGTGTTAGGTTAGGTTAGGTATGGGAGCATGTGCTGGAGAAGCGCATCGCTGCGTCCACTTTCCGTTGGTACTCTCGGAGCCTCCGTCTGGCTATCCCCAAGGCAGATGCCATCCCCATCTACTTGAGATGCCGAACAACCTGCTGCAACCACAAGGCAAGTGGTTATCTGTTGGCCATTTCCACTCACGATGCTCCCTCACTGAGAGAATCTGGAGGGCAGGATCAGCATCAGGAAATCGATCCACATGTCCATACAGCTGCAGCTGACACTCATGGATTATGCAGGTAAAAAATCTCATTTGAGTCTCTCACAGCAACCCCTCATTGGACACAAAATCTGACCAGCAATAGCCAAGGATTCTCCAAAGACACCTGGTACCGAAGGAGTTGAGTTTTCCTCTCAGATCCTTGGTCAGAGTCCAAGTCTCACATCCGTAGAGCGAGACTGGAAGCACCAATGACTTGAAGACTCGGAGTTTCATCCTCCTGCAGAGGTACCAACAGCACCATAACCCATGATCCAGTGAATCCATGACTCTCCAGGCCCAACAAAGTCGTCTATTGACCTCTGGCTCACAACATGCAGAGACATGAATATCACTGCCAAGGTAAGAGAATGTCTCCATGACCTCAACATCCTCACCACAAATAGGTACAGACAATATGTCATTGAAAGCCTGGATCTTCGTTTTGACCCAGGAAACCCATAGTCCCGGCAGCTCCGATTCCTCATTCAGCACATTGAGGGATACTGCAAGGATATCCAGCATCTCTGCAAGGATAACTGCAACATCTGCGAAATCAAGGTCAGAGATTTTGACATTGCCATGTGATGCACCGCAGCTTGACATCGCCGACATCTTTCCCAGAATCTAGTCCATGAAAGCAAGCGTTGAAGAGTGTGGGGGCCAATACACATCCCTGACAAACTCCAATAACAACTGGAATTAAGTTGAAGATGGAACCACCACACCTCACAACACTCTCTGTACCAGAGCATAGTTCAGAAATCAGATTGATCAACTTTGGTGACACCCCGCAAAGACCAAGAATCCTCCAGAGGGCATTCCGATTCACTGAATTGAATGCTTTGCAGAGATCAACAAAGGCTGTGAGTAGCCCCTGCCAAAACACTTGGCTGCGTTCGGTGAGGACCTGGTGAGCAAGGATATGGTCTATCGTTGACATCTTTGGTGTAAAGTGTCAAGTCCGACTGCTCCAGGCGCTGGTGCTCAAGCAGATGGTGGCGAACCCCATCAAGAATTATCTGAGCAAAGACCTTGCTCGGCACTGAGAGCAGCGTCACCCCTCGGTAGTTGTTGTAGTCCGGGGGATCACCCTTCCCTTTCCAGAGAAGCAAAGAAGGCCCCTTTTGCAGTCAGTTGGGATGATGCCTGTGCTCCAAACAGGGCATAGAACTGCATGCAACGATAGGAGTGCAGCATTTCCACCAGCCTTGAGAAGTTCAGCATGGATGCCACAGATTCCAGGCGCTTTACCCCCTTTCAATTAGTTCACCGCAGCTGTGTTTCCTCAAACGAAGGAGGTTCACAGTTGATTAGGGTGTCAGCACTGGGGATAGTTATACCCCTGACATCCAACTCAACAGCCGGTGGGTCAGCCTGATACAGCCGCTCAAAATAACCGGCCCAGTGGGCCTTCACTTCGGACTCCTGTCGAGCACAGCACCCTCTACTCTAATGGCAGCACACCAAGGGATGGGCTTGGAGGAATGCAATGCACAAATTCCTCTGGAAGCAGGACCAGAACCACTCATCCACAGGTGATGGTCCACCCCTTCACAGATTCCTCGTACATAGACCTCCTTGTCCGCCCTCAGCACACGTACAGTTTAAGACCTCAGCTCCCTGAACAACTCGACTCTGCCATTAAGCCTGGCCCTGTCACTCTGGTCAATGGTATCCAGTGTTCCTTGGGAGACAAAGTTCCTCTTCACCTGATGGTGTGTTCCAAGACATCTGCCAGCAACATCAAGGATGGTAAAGTTGGAGGAGATACCCCAGGATTGGAGGAGATACCCTAGGAACCCAGAGGTGAAGGCTGCTTCGTTGGACTGCTCATGCTGTGCAGAAGCTACTCGCCCACCCAGCCGGTCACACCTTCTACACCTCTTCACGAGTATCACTGCATACAGGCTGGGAGCCAATTCGCCAGCTGCTGACAGGCTCGAGTCCTGTTCACAGCTTGTGCCATCATCACCAACTCTGCAAGGTTTGCTGGAACACTCTATTGTCTCATCCTACTGCTTTGTCTCTATCATGGTGTGTTCTGATGGGCCCAGATAAGGAATAGGTATTTAAGGATCTCCTGTTCATTTGTTGTTTCGTGGGTGCATATGTGCAGTAGTGGGTAAGGGATTTCTATTTATTGTTACACCATTTATTGTTATTACTGACTTGTGTTTCCTTCCCCCATGCCATTTGGGTTATTAAATACACCTGGTCTTGGGGGGTGAATTCTGGTTGGCGTGGTTCTCCTGGGGTGATGCATGTTAGTCAAATATTTGTGTGATCCCACTCACCCTTTCTCACAACTGATGTCCTGCATTCCTCTTGGGGAGGCAGCCACAGTGGTGGAAAGCTTTCAGGGCAATGAGCAACTACATGGTCAAACTCCAGCTTGTCCATGGCACGTCTGAAATCTCTCTCCACCTGACTCTCAAGCTCTGTCAGATATGTTTTCTGTCTGCAATAAACAAAGTAATTATTCTTCAATATCATGAACAAAGTGATGAAATGGGTCCCCTCTTGCTGTGACGACCGAACCATCAGCATTACTTTGCTTCCCACGCCATTAACACACCGTTGTCAACCTTCAGTTACTAAAACTTCTTCTAATTCTCGCCTTTGGCAACGTCTGGTATTCCTCTTTTATTTTGAACTTGCAATGCTCAAAATAACATGTTAATATGAAGAATAAGTAAGAAAATGATAACAAGAGGAAGTTGAAAAACCAAGCTTTGAAAAACCGAACCCGAACCTTAAATATAACCTCACATACTTAACTACCTTAACATGCCTAGCCCGAACATTAATATGCCTAATTCATGCCAAACCCTAACATTAACGTGACTAACCCTAACATGAACATGCCTCACCACCTTAATATGCTTTACCTTAACATGTCTAATCACCTTAGCATGCCTAACCTTACCATGCTGAACCATAACATGCCTAACCCAAATATTAACAAGCCTAACCACCTTAACATGCTTAACCCTAACATGGCTACCAATGCCTAACCCTAACCTTAACATGCCTATTCCCTTCCCTTGCCATACTGCTTCCAAATTTCTCTTTCCTCACATCTCAAGGCCCACATATCCCTATCTTCCTATCATCATTCCTTCTCTTTCTTTTGTCATTTTTAATCTTCTCACTTTAGACTCCTTGCCCATACCTTTCCACCACTACTCCCCCCTCCCAATGAATGAATGACCCCAAACATCACCTCGATAATAAAACTGATGGATATAATCTTTAACCTTTCTGATTCTGTTGATTAGATGTGAGATGATATACCTGCCCACAAAATGTTCACAAATCTACAAATACGTGTCATAAGGTGAGACCTGAGAAATCACAACATTCAAGCCTCATGTTGGATTGTTCACTTACGTATCTCATGAAAAAAATTGTATGAAATGGCTTAGGCATTCAAACAAAATTTGTTATTAAAATAATTAATTAATTGCAACACAAATTAACCATCAATTCCTTGTGAATTCATGAATGTGCAAGTGGTGTTTCCTCATTCCCTCCTTTGTTGATCATATTCACAAAGACATCATTGCCAAAGTTTATACGACTGTATTCCAGATGAAAATCACTTCATACTGTGGCACAGTGAATGCCATATATACGAGTGGCATTCATGACCTACCTTTCTCTCTCCTCTCCCTCTTTCTATATGAGATAGTCTCGTCTAAGAACAGATCTCTGGTGATGTAGTCATATATGAAAAACAAAATGGATATTATTGGTAAAAGAGGTCCTGTTTATTTTTCCTTATTTTAATTGCAAGTGGGATTTGCTATGGTCTGTAAATAATGCTGCAACATTGTTGGGTTGCATTGTGGGAGCCACGTGACTTGAGCAAGCGTCGTGCCCGAAGTCATTTTTTACTGTTCTGTTGCGTGAAGATATGTCCGGGCTTTCGTTGTGCAGGCTCTCATTTCCGAAAGGCAACAATACCACTGCCTTC
Source organism: Eptatretus atami (assembly GCA_035128595.1). NCBI lineage: Eukaryota > Metazoa > Chordata > Myxini > Myxiniformes > Myxinidae > Eptatretus > Eptatretus atami. The sequence goes on from CM068968.1 coordinate 53,130,260, forward strand.
TTTTTATGTATTCTTCATGCTTGTGGATCCTGATCTTTGGATCTTGTCCTTCTCGACAACATAAACTTTGTTCTCCATCACCATTGTGGTTTCTATTATAACTGGCTGGACAAGCCACAGCACAATAAACTTTGGAACAAAGAAGGAAATAATAGCCTTACTAAGAAGTTAGAAAATTCTAAATTACCCAACCGAACAATACAAATACTGCTACCAAATCCACTGGCAAGACCAATATAACATGAGCAAGATCAAAATGAAATGTGTGTAATCTACAGAGGTTGAAATTACAAAATACTACGATGAAACTCCCACCTGTCAATGTCCTTGAGATGAGGGTTCCCAAACCCCATTACCCGTGTGCGTATAGATGCCAATAAGCCCTCCGGTAGCTCTTGGCTTGGTCCAGCTCCTGCCATGCAATCAATGTACAGGTTGTAGCGCAGCCGGGCCTGTGTTGAACGTCGAGCTGCACAAGCTGAAGCAAAACGATGAACAAAGACAACTGGGTCGTCAGCCAAGAAGAGCAGGTATAAACGGGGCAACCAGCACAGTTCGTTTCCTGTGACAGAAGCAAACACATCATGCAGATAATTACAATGTCATATATCCAAGCCATGCATTGTGCAGTCCCGAAAGGGGCACTGCCAGCTAATGTGATTTATACTTGTATAGTGCTCTTGCTCAGATTGTTGTATACCAAGGCAGTGAAGATGGCTGAAAAATCACAGCAAAATCACGGCCAAGTTACAAAACATCTCATCATACCAGCCTCAAGAGCTTCAGAACGTTGTACGAGGTAGAGATTTTGCTGTTTGTCATATTCCAACACCATAACATGACAGAAATCAAAGTGTACTCCTGGAGAAACACAAGTAAGCGCACAGATTCAAGGAGTTACCGAGGAAGGTTAAAAAGCAGTTATTTAAACAACTTTGGATGTGATGGGGTGGGATTTGTGAAGGTTCTAATAATTATTCTCATTTCTGCCACAAACTGAAGGGATGGAATTTTTAGATGGTCTCTGACCTTGCCCAGAAGTTGTATTTTTCACCGGCAGGATAGCATGGCCAGGGATTGGTTGGAAAACGTTCAACTCTTTGTCCCAGCCAAGGCCAAGCCAGTCGGCTGGCGTGCGGCAGTCTGTTGACTCGTCATCAAAAATCTACACAAACCAACGGGGCCAACAATGAAAACATGGAGTCACATTGTGCAAAAGCCCTCTGCACCTGAGGTTGACTCTATATGTGTTTACAACTTGCATGAAGAAAGGAAACGTATCAGAACATGGTGGTGTAGAAGCTTGAACCGTACAAACTCCAAGCTGCCTCACATCTTGCAAACTTTCATAGTTCTCCCTGAAGGCCGGCGGCTAGTGATTTATGCATGCTTACTGAGAAGGACACCGCGATGGTTGTTTCAGCTGGAGATTCAAAATAAAACATCAAGAATATAAGTGGAAACCAACACGATAATATCTTTTGCATGCTGGAAATACAGGAGACCCTCATATAAAGCCGGGGGTGCGTTCCTGCAAAACGCCGTGTTATTCGAAAACATATTATGGGGCAATGTTTAACATGTACAAATCTGGGTTATGTTCCAAATGGGGAAGATTTCAACCTTTTAAAGTTGAAGACCTACATAAAAAAACCTTTAAAAAGCAGTAAGCAATGCGTAAATAAAGCACATAACAAATAAAGACATGAAAATTAATTACTTTTTAATAAGTGTTGTCATGATTGAGGTTGGATACATTACATATTGATTGTGGCAGGCTTATTCAGGTGTGGCAGACTGTCCAGTCGAGGAGGAAGGCTCAGAAGATGAAATGGAGGCTGATTCACTTATGAGTTTTTGAAGGACTTCATGGTGGAGACTTGAGTGGCTGCCTTCACTTTCTGTTCGTAGACCTCCTTGTCACATTTCAGGACCTTCTCCATCTCCCTCCACAACTTTGAACTTCTCATGCAGTTGGGATCGTGTTCATCAAAGTTGGCCATGGCTTCATTGACCAACTTGAAACAAACCTTTAGCCATGACCTTCGTCGTGAGAGTTATAACAGGCACAACCTCCTCAGGACTTGAATATAATTCCTCTCTGATGCGCTCCTCCTTCAGAGCCAGAAGATATTCAATGCTCAGCTCCTCCCTGTGTGGGAGAAGCAAATCCTCAACATCATCTTTGTAGACTTCCTCAAATCCCACTTGGAGGGCCATGTCCACAATCTGTTGCCTTGCTTC
>CM068968.1:53163760-53177749 GCA_035128595.1 Eptatretus atami
GGGGGGAATTGGGGGATTGTGGGCTGAAATGGTTCGTCCCGATTAGGGGTGAAAATGTAACACGGCGAGTGCAGGATGATGACACATCGTGCATTGAAAATGTGGATTCTGAGGTGAGTGTGAAATGGTAGGTCCCAAGTTAGCAATAAAATGATAGATAGGTCCAATCGTCCGAGCTTTCCGTCCACTTCGACTCTTCCCTTTGTGGAAGTAATTTCCGCGCTGTTGGTTCAATCCCCGAGCCTGACCGTTCCCGCTCGAATTTCAAGCAAGTAGTGCGTCACTATATGACGTCATCGCTCAGGTTACTGTGGCCACGCCCCTCTTTTCCTGTTCATTCATTCCTTTGCCGATGTCGACAACAGTATAACTGTTGCACCACTGGCAGCGAAGAGGTGAACTGTACTTCCTCAGGAGACTCTTCGCAATGGTTGCATCATGTAACTCGGGGGAACTTTCCTGAAGCGATGTCATCTGTGAGAAGTTTCAATCCGCTGCCGGTAAATACTTCCTGATCCCCGACTCGATATCAAAATCCCCGATTCGTGGAAACAGTTTGAGTTTCTCGGCAGAAGTTTTTTAAATGTACGAACTAATGATTATATGAACGAGCATCGTACCCTCTTCTTCCATCGTACCTGACGCATACCTTTATTTGGGCGGTGTATAGGCAACTGACAGCTCTATATACAAACACAAAAAAAACCTCCGAGTTACTTACGTACACGAGGTGTAAACATTCCTACTGCTTATAATTAAAAACACCTCACAGCCTGGACAACGTGGGGACAGGAACATTGTGGTGTAAATGTTGGAGACTTGTAATACCAGAGAAAACCTGCAGGTGGCGGCTACACGATACACATTTACATGGACAACTTGGGTCCCCCTGTCCCCTTCCTCCCCCCCCCAAGGCCACTGGCAAGATAAAAAACATCCCCTATACATTATTTGGAGTCATGCTGATCCGATGTAGCAAGTCTGGATGTAATTGGCCCAGAAATGTAGAGGAATAGCGGCGACAAAACATAACACAAACACAAAAACACACACAACAAACACACAAACACAAAAACACACACACAACACAAAAACACACACACAAACAAACACACACACCAACAAACAACACACACAAAAACACACACACACACACAACACAACACACACACACACAAACAAACAAACAACACACAAAAAACACACACACACAACACAAAAACAACAAAATACACAAAAAACAACACAACACACACGAACACAACCACACACAACAACACAAACCAGCACACAAAAAACAACACACACAAAACACACACACACAAAGAACACACAAACACAAAAAAACCACACACACAAACCAGCACACAAAAACACACAAACAAACACACAAAACACACACACACACAACAAACCAGCACACAACACACAAACCACACACAAACCAGCACACAAACAAAAACACACACAACACACCACACAAAACCAGACACACACACAAACAAACACACACACAAACCAGCACAAACAAAAAACACACAAACAAACACAAAACACACAACACACACAACACACACAAAAAAACACACACACACAAACCAGCACACAAACACACACACACAAAATACACACACAAAAAAACACAAACACACACACAAAACACACCACATATATAAACCACACAACACAAAACAAACACACACACAACAAAACAGCACACACAAAACACACACACAACAAACCAGCACACAAAAAACACACACACAACACACAAAACAAGCACACAAACAAGCACACAAACAAACACACAACACACAAACATAAACAAACACAAAAAACACAACACCAAACACAAAAACACACACACACAAACCAGCACACAAAACACACACACCCACACAACAACAAAACAACACACACACAAACAACACACACACAACCAGCACACAAAAACACACACAAACACACACACAACAAACACACAAATCCAGCACACAAAAAAACACACACACAAACACACACACACACAAAACCACACAAAACAACACCACACACAACACACACAAAAACACCACACACAAAAACCAGCACACAAAACACACACACACAAACACAACACAACAAACCAAAACACACAAACCAGCACACAAAAACACACACAAAAAACACACCACACAAACACAACACAAACACAACACACACACAAACGCCACACAAAAACACACACACAAACAAACACAGCACACACAAACACAACAACACACACACACACAAAAAACACACACAAACACAAAACAAACACACACACACACACAAAAACAAAAAACACAAAAAACACAACATAAACACGGCACGCCACACACACAAACACCAGTCCGTTAATTATAGTGAGGATTACCTCCACCATTGAAGGCGAACGGAGGTTATGTTTTCACCCCTGGCCCTGTCTGTTTGTCTGGGAGCTGGATATCTGAAGTTACGGACGGATTCAGACGAAACATGGTGGACAAGTTTGTTATGTGACGAGAACGAATGGATTCGATTTTGGTTCAGGTCCGGATCAGGTCCATCAATGGGATACAAAACGTAAACTGTTCAGCCTGGCGGAGGTATGCACTCCATCAAGTGCCGTTCTACTTACCTCCGCCACGGAAGGTGGACGGAAGTTATGTTTTCAACCCCTGTCTGTGTGTGAACAGGCTATCTCAAAAAAGTTGTGGACGGATTCGGACAAAACCAGGTGGATGAGTTAGGTAGGTGACGAGAACAAACCGATTAGATTTTGGAGGTCTGGATCCAGATCCGGCCTATCAGTGGGATACAAAACGTAAACTGTTCAACCTGCTGGAGGTATGCGCTCTACCGAGTGCCCTTCTAGTTGTCGATGAAATAGCATGGGTATAATGTCAATGGATAAAATAATGAAGCAAAATAAAACGATCCAAATTCTTTATTTCGATAAAATAAGACCCGTTTTAATGTCATATCGATTGAGCGTAATAGATACGATATTTGCATATCCACATTAGTCATGTCGTTTTCAAAAAAAATATTATAGATTATAAACAAAGGTGAGTACAGGTGTGGAATACTGTGCTTTTTATCCCTTTGTGAAAATATAAAATACAGTGAGCGTGTGTCGCAGAGAATATTACTACATAAGATGTACCATACAGTAATAGAGCAGTTCAAGCAACCTCCCAAAGCACATCCAGCATACTTGATCCACGACGACCTCTTCGTGCGGAGTTGAGGACAATCCGAAACCGACTCCAATGCGGATGCCGTCCCTCGTCCGGGCCGTACGGGCCTTGCCCTGCACGAAGCCCCCATGGATCATCGTGACGGCAAGGTAGGCCCAAGATGCGGGGGAAATAATAATGTGAGGTGCGAGGCTTCGGTCCTGCTTTTTGACCCAGTACCAACAGTAGCTCCAACAAGTCCCATCACAGTCATGTTGCACCAGTCTGTCCTCTCCCTTCCTCGCAACCAATCTTTTTTGCAGCTCTACTTGGTGGAAATTGTCCGTTGCCACATCTCGTGGTTTTCTGCAAGATGCTCCATCAGAGGGAAAGTTGGCTCTGCGCAACAGTGAAAGTACAAGGTTGGAATGTTTTGGGCCTGGACCACTCTAAATATAAAATAGTAACAGAATTCAAAAAAAAAATAAACAAAGTTCTCAATCCTTTTATTATCCTCCACCCCTCTATAAACCCCCCATTTATACAGGGAGTGTTTATGTCCGCGCGACCGCAAACAAGAGTCGGCTTAACATCCCCTCTGGAGGACCTTGTGCTCCAAGGTGCGCCACACTTGAATGGAAGTTTTAACTTGATTCCCCTCCAGGAAGGACTGTACAGCTTGGAGGTGAACATGCTACCAGCTGAACTCTCCTTCAGTGCTCACCTACCCGAATGAGTTTCGCCAAACGGGCAAAGACATACCAAGAAGTGGAAAGACGGGCGCGCGAGGTAAACACACCGTCTTGGTCTGGCTCGTGGTGACCGGGCATGAGTCCGGCAGAGCAGTAGCTGCATGCAAGAGGCCGTACAATGTGCGAGATAAATGATTCCTGCAGCTGGGCCAGCGCAGGAGAGGCTCGATTCATGAATGGGCTGACAGGTAATCCCAAAGTCACTTCCTCATCGCCCTGGAGAGGGTACCAGAGAGAGGTGGGAAATAAATGAAGCAATGATAAATAATACATATACCGGTGATGGTTTGTGGAATGTCATCAAGTTGCTTTCGGAAGGGAATCAGCACCACATTGTCCTCCAAAATGCAAAGTTTTTTCCTTGTTATTCAGTAAATACATTCGTTTGGTTATTATTTTACCAGAAAACACAGTAGACCGATAAACAGCGTATTTCCACAGGAAAGGATGAATGGATTGAATGACTGACTGGGCATGCAGTTCATCATCAATCAGGAGTCAGGAAAGCATTGTACAAATCCAGGGAGGGGGAGGGGGAGAGGTTGGGTGGATCGCTCGGATCACCCAGTCAGTCCAGTCGACCCATGGAGAAGAAAAGGGCTCAAGCGGATATGAAATACCTGGAACAAGTATTACAAATGGATTTGTGTGGTGTATTGACAAGCTCTGCGTTTGTGCTCGACAGAAAGTGATGTCGAATGAATAACTAGTCTTGCGGGTGAAGGCTTGTGTCAATCTGCTTCAACAGATTGGGAGAATAACGGATGGAATCGACAGGAAGTTGACTGAGGTATGCTAACCACTTTGGGAAGCAAGGACAAGATGATGTTTCGGCTGTTAACCCTTTGTCAGAGCAAAATGATCAACAATCCAGAGTCTCTCTTTTGCTCTGACAAAGGGTTAACACCAGAAACACCACCTTCTCCTTGCTTCCACGGCGGTTAGCGTACCTCGATCAACGTTCTGTCGATTTTATAAGTTGTTGGAAAGTGATATAATTTCACCATCCCGATTTCGAAGTACACAAATGTGATTGTATTCACCTGTTGATAAAATTCACCCATAATGCCTTCTGTCCATTTAAGATGGAGCTCCTTGCTCTTGGCTGGTCCATTGATATCCGCGAGTTTGATGCAAATCTACAAAGAAAACAAAAATTAAATAAATTTGTCAGTCAGTCAGTGTGTGTGTGTGTGTGTGTGTGTGTGTGTGTATATTGCATGACCGTGATCACAGAAGAAGGAAAGGGGTCTAGGGCATGACCCAGAAGTTGAGATAAAGGACTGGTGTCCTATTAATGACTATTTATGGCCATAGTTGTTGAGCCACATGTGACTGTGGAGTAGACAACAACCACATCAACAACAAATAACCAAACACATACCTGAGACACCAGCAGTCGGTCATCTTCATTGGACCAGTCGATCCCTGGTGCATTTTCATAGGCCACCTAAGAATAAGGCATTAAAGAACAGGGTGTGTACCGGTGTCATATACAGGAGACCTTGCATGGTGGACGTAAGTAGATTTAAATTCCTGGATTAACTTCTCAGTGTTTATACGAGGGCCGTACCAAAAAATCATGAGCTTCAGTGTATTCCACGCGTTTGTGCAGAATATAGTAGAACACGAGTTATTCGCAACATCTATCCACTCCAATATAAACACAGGCTCGGCGCATGCACACCACTGGTGTTCCCACAATCCATTGTCACAAAATGGCTGTCAATGACACCGTTTCGCCAAAGTGCAGTGATTGACTTCCTCGTGAAGGAGAACAACTCAGCTGCAGATATCTATGGCCGATTGAGTCAGGTGTACGGAGATGCCTGCATGGGCCCCAGCAGCATCAGAAGGTGGGTGAAACACTTAATATACGGAAACAAAGACAGAGCCGATCAGCCACGCTTTTGTCGGCCGAGAAGCACCACGACTGAAAGCAACGAGCAGAAAGTTGATGCGCTCATTAAGTGAGGACCAAAGGGTGATGGTTAGGGAGATCGCAGCGCAGTTTGGTATCGGACACCATGCCGTACAGGAGATGATAGTGACCTTGGACTATTGGAAAAAAAATTCCCGTCGGGTTCCCCATTTACTTACGAAGGAACACAAAAACGCACGCACGGATGTGTCATCACAGTTGCTTCAACGACATGCTGCCGAGGGCGATGACTTCCTGGTCCGTATCGCGACTGGTGATGAAAGCTGGTTTCACCATTTTGACGCAGAAAACAAGCAGCAAAGCATGGAATGGCATCATTCCACATCTCCAAAAAAGAAGGTCAAAAGAGTAAGTACCCTCTGCCAGCAAAGTTGAGGGAACCGTCGTCTGGGATTCCGAGAGGGATGCATACTGCTTGATTTCCTGTCCAAAGGGCAAACCATCAATGTGACCCACTACATTCAGACGCTCATGAAACTGAAATGTGCACTTCGGGAAAAACCACCGATGGAAAAAGCCGTCATTTTTCAAGATGACAACGCTAGACCTCACACTATGCATCTGACATTGGAGGAAATCTCAAAGAATGGCTGGGGAGTGGTCCCCCACCCACCTGTACAGTCCGGACTTGACCACCTTGTACTAGCATCTGTTCGGGCCCCTTGAAATATCACGAGAGGCAGTCCAGATAGCCATGCATAGCTGGTTGTGAAGTGTTGGAACGGACTTCGACCATAGCGGGATTTTTAAGCTCGAGCAGCGCTGGCAGAAATGCGTGGATCGTTCTGGAGATTTTGTGGAAAAGTAATGTGGTATGTCCAGTTACTACTCACAATATCAGTTTTCTTACATGTACCTTTGTTTTCCTGTACAATAAATGTGCTCATGACTTTCGGTACGACCCTCGTACAACTTGAGAAGTCACTGATACAAGAAACAAGACGTCACAAACAATCCAGTTTGTTTATTGTACTAAGTTTGATTATCAACAATCCAGGATGTTCGTTGTACAAAGTTTGATTATCAACAATCCAGGATGTTCGTTGCTACAAAGTTTTGATTATTATCAACAATCCAGGAATGTTCGTTGTACAAAGTTTGATTATCAACAATCCAGGATGTTCGTTGTACAAAGTTTGATTATCAACAATCCAGGATGTTCATTGTACTCGGTTATATAAACAAATGAGGATGTTCATTGTACTCGGTCTAATCGTCAACAACCCATGCTGTTCACTGTACTCGTACAGCCTTTCAAAGTGAAAGCACAAGACACACCCTGTACATTATACACTATACCGACAATGCATTTTACTACAGCAATAGACAAACTGGGGTGGCAAACACCTAAGTCTCACAAAACTGGAGGATTCTGAACTCAAAAAGTGTTGGAAATGTGAGACGACTGCTCAGGTAGAAGAGGAATTGAACCAAGTATGCTAATACGTTCCCAAGTCCGAGGTGTCGTACCATAAATGCAGATGTACAAACAATGGTCAAGTTGTCTTTCACAACCCCGAGAGATGCCATCTAAATCGCTGAGTTGGTGGGAACTGTTTCGTTTGCTTCTCGTTGGTAACCACACAACAAACTAACTGTTTTGCCACTGGTTGTGGTGGTACTACTACTACTACTACTACTACTACTACTACTACAATTATTGCCACCTTGTGGGGTCTTTCAGGACCTGGCTGGCCAGGCCTGACATGCAAATTAAGTTCATTTGGGCATGAATTTGTGATTTGTTCAGGGTGCCACCACAACTCACCTCCCCTTCATGAAGGACACAGTGGGATCTTTAACACCCACCAAATAATGCTGACAGACGGGACACCCAACTTTACGTCCATCCTTGGGATGGGAACACACTATGCTTTGCCCTTCCGGTGAAAATCATGGGTGGTAGTTTATAATCAGGTCAGGATCTGAACCCAAGCTAGACAATCAAATGTGAGTGTGCACAACTGTATGATCCCCTGCAAAACTCAGTTTTACCGATGGCGGTGGTGACATGTGGTGACATGCATGATGGAGCACTGGTCAGTTTTATCAATCAGGCGATGATGCTACACAGTACGGTGTTATTTTTAGCATTTTTGTCCTGCAAGATGGTCGGTAGTGAAGAAAGGGACTGCTATGGGGTGGAAGGGTAGTGGGGGGAGGTTGGGTTTGACTTTGTTGTTAAAACTCTCAGGAATGACCATTTTGAGTTCAACATCAACTGTGATGTGCACGACCGGATTCCTTTTCCAACTTGCTTTGAGAAAAAAGGGCGGCCGCACAAAACCTTCATTGGTGACATGCGGTCAACCCGTGGAGGTCAAGGGGATGGACGGAACTGTATTCACCTTTGTGTTGAATTCCGACAAGAAGTCAAAGTGCCGTTTGAGATCGGTGGCCAGTATGGCTTCGATGACCAGGAAGCGAAAGCGTTTGAACTCTACGATCTCCAGCCCGGAGAGGAAATTGTACTCGGGGCGTGATAGCAGCAGAGACCAAGCAGCAGCCGCGTGGTGGTTCTCCAAAACTGACCGATCGTTGTACAGAATAGCCTGGGGTCAGGAAGAGAGGTGAAAATGAAGCACTGGCACCAGACTCAGAAAAAGCAAGAAAGCAAAAAGTTACGAAAATAAAAATTAACGCATAAGCCATTATAAATTTTCTTGTTTTTGAATCTACACTTTATCCACTTTATGGTTTTAATGTTGAGGATTAATCGGTGCATCCTTTCCATCTCAAACAGACCACACACGATGTAATGTTGCTGACACACCGTCCTGTCGTCACGCGATAATGACACCGTGGTATCTCACCTCGGGTGAGTTTGTTGCGACCAGAAAGGCATTAGTCTTGCCTGGGTGGTCATAATCATGCATGGCGGCGGCAACGTACAACGCCATGAGCTCCAGAGCGGGCATGACAGCTGTCAAACTATCTTGTGTTACCATCCTCGGACTGTCCGAGCACAGTCGGTCGTGACTTCCCTGGGCATTCTCTTGGCTCCCGGAGGATGGGCAGCTGGTACTGCCATCTAATAGAGGGGATTGTGAAAGTATTTCTCGAATATGACAATAAAATGTAGAGTACAAGATAATACAATTGATTTAAAAACAGACAAGGGGCACACGAAGGACAGGTAGAGACCTGAATCAGATGGCATGATAATCCCTGGGAGGGTCTGAGTGCTCAAGTACCAGACGGCATGTAGAACGTCGGCAGCATGAATACGGTTGTGGTCTGTGGGAGAGAAGGGGTTTTGGAGGATAACAAAAGATCCAATTTAATCTCAAAGGTGGCAATTACAGAGCAGGAGGTGATAAGGAAGCAAGGCAACCCACCCTGTGTCCTCAACTTGTAAAATACATTTAAAATAGGACCCATGGGCGGTTTGCTACCGAAAGCAGAGCGTCCGTTGTGAGAATTGCACCGCATGGCAGTTGTATCAGGATCTCATCCCGTTGGGAATTGAACCTATGACCAGTCGGCTGGGCTATCTTGTTGCCTTAGCAACAGAAAAAACGATTACCCTGGCAATGACGATGTGCAAGGAAGAGAGAGTGCGGATAAGAACACAACAAAGTGAGTGCAGTACATGGTATGGTCTTGTATCCAGACTCCAGGGAGCGAAAAAACTTTAAGAAAGCATTGTGCGGGATGTGGAAGATATCAAAGAGACCACTCTCCCTGAAGATACGATACGCCACCTGGAAGGGAAGAACGGGGAGAGGGTAGAAGGATGTAAAAATGAGCCTCGTTTGATATCTGCTCCCTCAATGATCGATCAAATAATGTCGAAGTCATTCTTTGTGCGAACAAGTGACTTTTTACTTCCACTCCTTCAACTGTCAGTCCCCCCCCCCCCACAACTCCCCGTAACCACCGAACTAACCTGGCTGAGGATGCTGCCGGTATGCCCGCCCGTCTGCTCTACGAGTGAGAAGATCGGGAAGTTCCATTTATAGAGCTGTGATAGCAGAGCTAGCTGGGAGAGGAAACACAAAGTAGAGCAAAGAATGAAGATTTCCTGCAGATGGACACGGTATGTTTGACAAATACAACGTGCTTGTGCTTTTCTTCAACTAAAACAAGTTTCCTTTCAATGACATCGATTTGAAATGTCAACCTCTCAAAAGCATCGCTGCATTCAATTCCAGACCAGGTGCATCAAGCACCCGCATACCATTGTACCGCAACGACCTAGTGTCCCGTGATGTGCTCCAACAATTAACCTTAAAGGATCGTCCAAACCGGGCTTCGTACTCCTCGGGCAATCTCAAATTCCAGGACATTTTCCAAACTTTGGTGAGCATTTTCCAAGCCAATTTGAACAAATATTTAACTAATTGCCGAGACATGTTTTAGCCAATAAATGCCACATTCTTCGAGCACATCGGGCATTCAAATAAACGTCAGAAAGAATTTAGAAACTCGAACGAACATTCTTATTACACACCGTGGTTGAAAAACAAAAAAAAAAACACCAAAATATGTCGAGCATTCCAAAGTCCAACAGCAGACGTTGTTCTTCGTGTTCTTCGTGGAACATGCATGTACTCTTTACACATTTTACATTTACGTGCAAAACAAAACAATCACAACAATTACAGTTATAACTAGAACGGCACTCGGTGGAGCGCATACCTCCGCCAGGTTGAACAGTTTATGTTTTGTATCCCACTGATAGGCTGCATCTGCATCCGGACCCTGAACCACAATCTAATTGGCTTGTTCTTGTGACAAACCCAACCTGTGCCCCCAAGCTTCGTCCGAATCGGTCCATAACTTTTTGAGATATCCTGCTCAGAGACGGACAAACAGACAGACAGACAGGGGTGAAAACATAACCTCCGTCCACCTTCGGTGGCGGAGGTAACTACGGCTTTCTCCCGACAGGTAGTCGTGTCCTTAATGTCTTACAGTTCCTTACGCTTCCGTTTTGCACCTTTCCCAGGTGCATCGGCTTCGGTAATATGGTGTCGTGTCTATCGATGTCCCCCTGGCCTTCATGTTAATTCATCAACAGGTGAGTTTGCTTCCTTGGAACTTACCTGAAGCTTTTGTTTTCTAAGACTACATTTCTACACGTGATCCAAATTTAGTGTTCTTTGACTGTTGGGATCCTGGGGAATACTGCAATCCAACTCGTCATTGCTGCTGCTCACCCAGGTAAGCCACAAACCCGTGCCTATGCTCACGTCAGCACAGATTTGCTGACTGGCACTTTACGTACGCGACCAGTTGTAGAAATGGCATCGTACACAATATTCCAATAACAGCTGCTTTTGACTTCTTCTGTTTCCAATTTCAATTCCATGCCATTTATAGGCTTTTTGTGACAAGTTGGAAAGATACGTCCAAGGCCTTGCGTTTCAGCAAACAAAATTCCATGCTTTTTTAAAGGATTTCCAGGCCCAATCCTGAACCCGGTCGACCATACGTGAACAGATTTGGTGAGACAGAGAGACAATGTTAAATGGTTGGACACAGTGACGGTTCACACGAGGTGGCCATGTCGGAAGACGCAGCACAATGTCCACGCATCATGAACGGGGTGGATATATGTGGTGTAAAAACAATACGTGCGTGAGGGACAAAGTGCCAAACATTGAGCGATTAAAGTCAACAATATTATCGGTTAAACTGCTGAGAGGTTAAAAACAAACAACAACAGTAGAACAGCCTGTACCTCTTCAGGAGCTTCTTCTTCGCTCTGGTGATCATGAAGTTTGCTTCCTTCGTCTAAGTGCGATTCATGACTCAAAGCACCATCAGAATCGCCGGCACTACCTGCATGATGATGAAAGGATGGCGTAACAAATGCAAAGAGACTATATACAGGTGGTTTTTTTTTTTAAAAAGTGATTATTTTGTTATTTTTCAACCTCAATGCACAAGTTTAATTTGGCTATACATCTGGATAGTGAGGAAATCAGCTAATCAGAAAGCTGGTAGCACACTGTGCTTCACTCGGACGTGCCCTTTGGTTAAACTGTAACATTATCAGAGCACGATCATGAACAGAGAAGTTAACTCGTTATGTCAGGAATCAAGTCAGTCAGCGACGTACCAGAAGCCAAGTATGAATTATCACAATGTCACCATAATGGCATGGCAGGCAGACCGTGAGCCACAATGCACCTGTTTCTGTAGCAGGGCTCTTTGAAATCAGCTCAGCCTGTGGATCTGATTGACCGATGGGTTGGAGGCTCCACTTCCCGCAACTGTGCACAACAAAGGATAACTATTACAACAAGAAATTATAATGATGAGGTCACATTTTTGTCTTGCAGTATTGATACGAGTGAAACAGGACAGCAAACCTAAAACCTCCCTTTAAAGCCTCGAAGTCAATACCTTGGTACGGTGTTGATAAAGTACCCTCGGTCACTCCAATACGAATGCTCATGATGGCGTTTTTCTTGCTCCATATCAGTGGAAATTGCTTGCATGTTCGTATGCATTAATGTATCGTAAATCACTCGTGATGTGCAACATCAAATGTCTAATCTGCTTGGGTATGTGGTATTTGGATGCAATGTTGAATCCTGTGATTGGTCATTTGAAACCGAGGGCGAAACACACACACACACACGCACGCACGCACGCACGCACGGTGAGGCAGAGGGCTGCCCATGTAGCGCCCGGAGTTGTACTGATCAATGCGTTTGGAACGCGGCCTGGCCTTGCAGCTTATTGGGTTTTGCTGACTGTCATGCCTCGAACCAAAACCCGAGCTTTGGCGACTCCCTTCTTGCCAAGTTCCGCCTGCATGGAACCAAGTTTCGTGGGATCCAGGATCGTGTCGAATACAACGACTTTGATGGGAGCAAGAACCGAGCTGAGGACGGCAGCTTTGGTGGGGAAGAGGGCCACACGGGGGGGTGGGGGGGGGCACCCAGAGTTGTGTCGATCGACATACGTTTGGGATGCAGTCTGGCACCCCGGCTTTGCCTTTTAGCTTGTTGGGTTTTGCCGACTCTATCCCGTCAAGGAAGGATGAGACCGAGGAAGGACCGAGAAGAAGAAACAGAGAACAAGCGTACCCCAGAGGCAACACGGCAGGTTTCGCAGATCTACATCGTTGCAACTTCAGGGATGGAGGGGGAAACAGAGCACGGATAAGGAAACGGCTTGGTCCATGAGTCGTGGTTCCTTGCTGGAGTGAAGAAGGATTCTTCAGGGCCAGGGAAGGTTCCATTAAACAGAGCACGGATAAGGAGACGGCTTGGTCCATGAGTCGTGGTTCTTTGCTGGGGTGAAGATGAATGCTTCAGGGCCAGGGAAGGTTCCGTTAAACAGAGCACGGATAAGGAGACGGCTTGGTCCATGAGCTGCGGTTCTTTGCTCGAGTGAAGATGAATGCTTCAGGGCCAGGAAGGTTCCATTAAACAGAGCACGGATAAGGAGACGGCTTGGTCCATGAGTCGTGGTTCCTTGCTGGGGTGAATATGGATGCGTCATGGCCAGGGAAGGCTCCGTTCAGTCTTGGAGACTCTCGAGTGGAGATAACCGGTGGCGACGGCACGTACACACGCACATACATACATACATACATACATGAATCGTGATTTACACATACACATGCATGATTGTGATGATACATGCACATGAATGGTCATTTTAAGTGACATAATATACATATTATATACACACGTTATGTGATCATAAACATATTATACATACTAGCATATAAGACCCGTCGCTTTGCTGATGGGAATACCAATCTTTGTTGCGATGGCTAATATATGGGGCAATAACAAAAAAGGATTCCTGGGAGATCCTGTCCTCCATGCGGGGATAACCAGCTTCGCAAGTTGGCATTTGCAGTTTTGACAGGTGTGCCCACGTACCCATGCACACAAACCGACCTTTATTTTTTAAAAAATTTGCATCACAAACCTTCCAGGGAGTACCCTGAATCCACAGTCATTGGATTTACTGAAATCGGTTAATCCGTTCTTAAGGTATAACACGACAAACAAACAAACAGACAGACAAACACGGTTCCTGTTATAATATAGATGATATACACACAATTTTGCTGATTGTGAAGAACCTGTCAAGCGTACCGAAAGCAATAAGTGAGCGGTTGCTGTCTGTTAGACTCCCAATC
>CM068968.1:53184611-53202472 GCA_035128595.1 Eptatretus atami
ACGATGATCCAGGACCAGACGAACCAGCCAGCCGGCGGGACTCGATGATGATGAGCAACACGATGATGATGACCACCACGACGACGACGTCCACGACCACGACCATGACCGTTTTACCACCCCCGCTCCCAGCCTGGCGTTCCTTTTTATTCTTTTTTCCTCCGGGCTGAGAAAATCGCCATCTGAGGCGCTCTCCACCCTCATTGGACGGGGTGTCGTGGGGAAGTCGCTCTCTGTGGCGTGATTGCACAAGTGGCATGCCCCTGCCTTCCTGAGCGGAGTCCTGCTCTGAGGCGATGGAAATCTCCGCCCACGTACGTGGCCGAACGCACGTGGGCAATGGCGTCGGTGTGTGGAGTGAAGTGAAGGAGGTTTGTTGTAAACAAAACTCCGCAGCGCACACATGTAATTCCCATTAGACCCAGGTGGGGGCCTCAACTATAACCACACTTACCGATATAACTGTTGAGAAGGACTGAATGTTGAGTGCTCATGGCTGCCAGATTCGTAACAGTATTAGGCCTTGTACTGAAGAGTTGCAACTCATTCGAAGTACTCGGCCTTGTCTTGTATTGAAGTGTTGCACTCATTGGAGGTAGTAGGCCTTGTACTGAAGAGTTGCACGCATCGGTGCCTTCAGGCCTTGTGTTGAATTCTTCGACTCATTGGAGGGGTCTTGTACCAATGTTTTACACTCATTGGAGCACTAACACCTTGCATCAAAGTCTTGCACTCATTGGAAGTATTAGGCCTTGCATTGACGTGTTGCAGAAGCAGAAATGCTTTTATCTCGAAAAAGTTCTCTGTGTTTGTTGCTCGTTTTTGAAAATGAGCTCTCATGGCTTTTTAAATAGCTTCTCAGCAACGCGCTGTTATGGAACCCACAGTTAGTGTTGGAATCTGCCCGAGTCACCAAAGATATTGTTTATTTTTAGGTAATGCTATTTTCTTTGTGTACAATGTCGAGGCACGTAGAGGAGCTAGAACATAGAACGGAACAGGATGTACCAGAACGAAAACAATTGTGGAAATAGAGAGGGGTGGGGGAAACACAAACAACGGGGATGAGGGACAAAATATAGGGAGGCTTGGAGAAATAAGGGGTTGGGGAAGATGAGGGCTAAGACGACAGATTTTAGGGTTTAAATGTCTCATGAAATAAACTAGAAGGGCACTCGGTAGAGCGCATACCTCCGCACTCAATGCCTGATCCACGAGAGCATATCGGCCCGATACATTTTTGAAACATCATGCTACCTATCGTTTTCGGCCCAATCTCTCAATGGTGAAGAATCACTTTGAAAATTAAATAATTCTCGTATCTGGATCCGGATTCGGATCTTCACTAAATTCGAATCAATTTCTCCTCGTCACACACCAACGTGTCCACCAAGTTTCGTCGAATCCGTCCACAACTTTTTGAGATGTCGTGCTCACAGACAGACAGACAAGCGTGGGTGAAAATGTAACCTCGATCTACCTTTCGTGGCGGAGTAAAGAATGAATGAACAAATACGTGAATCGAGCATCAATAAATAGTCAACACCACATCCCAAATGCACGTTCACGACACCTTTCCCAACGCTGCACTTTAACGCGGCCGAACGAAGGTCATAAGGTGTACACACACCTTTACAGTCAGGTCAGATTAGATCTGTGACTGCTACAGGTACCATGTAAACCTGTACGAACCTGTTCCATGGTCGGGTTGTCGGCGACTAAACGTCTCCCCCACCAGGTTTTTTTGGTGAGGAGGGTGTTTGGATATGGACAGGCAGCAGGATTAAAACAAAACCTGTCAAAGGGCGGAGGAGCTCCTTGTGAGCCAACGGCCATCCATATCTAGTGCACAACTGTGTCTGCGGACATCCTCCTGCAGTTGGGTTACTTTTTATTAGGAGGTTGTGGCAGGATTTGCACTCCGGCCGCCGTAAAACCCTTCATTCCGCAAAACACAAAAACACAAAAAAATCTGAAAACCCACTCCGTGGGAGTACCTCCTGTGCAGCTTCCCTTCGCAGGCAGCTCACAGATGATGGGATTGGGGCAAAGCCTTCAGGACCCCAATCTTTGATGATAGGAGGGAAACCACGGGGTAACTTTCCTGGATCAGATTGCGGGAGAGTGTGGCGGAATGGTGCTGAGGTGTCATCCACTAGATGGCGGTCTCCTTGGTTAACCTGAGGCGGTCCTTTGGTGGGGTGCCTGGAATGTCCTATCCCAAGAGAGGATGATCACCTGTCTCTGTTATCATCTGAGCTCAAGCGTTTGGACATCGGTATGCAGCACTCTCTGAGGTTCGAGACCAGATTGCGGCGAGATAATGGTGGGTGGTTACCACTACTTGGTCTGGTCGCTCTGATGGTTACCATTCCCAAGGAGTTGCTGTAGCTGTGTCCAATAAGTTGGGCTCCAATGATAATTGAGGTAACACCGTCAACGAGCGTATTATGAGACTCAGGATTCGTCATCCTTAGGTGTCATTTCCCTGTCTCTGTCTATGCTCCGACAAGCGGGTGATCTCACCGTGAAGGATGCATTTCCGCCACGCTCGAGTTCTGTGGTCGATCAGTGCCCAGACGAGATACACTTCTAGTCTTGGGGATTTCAGATGCATCGACTGAACTGATAGGGATGTTATGAACATGTTTGGTCCCCATGGGTCAGGAACTATGACCAGAATAGCAGTAAGTTCCTTGACTTTGCAAGAAGTCATGGACTTAGGGTGGCCGATCATGCTTTCAGCGCCCACAAGCTCATCGCTGGACTTGGTATTCAACGCTGGCGGTGTGGCAAAGGAGATGACCATGTCCTCGTTGACGGTCGCTGGAGGATGATCCAGAACTGCAGGGTCTACCGGGTGCTATCCTCAATACTGACCACAGCTTGTTGGCACAACTCTAAAGCTGCACCTTAAACCTGGAGAATGGTCCATCCCAGCCTAGGCTGGATGTTGGCAAGCTCAGGATGAGAGAGTAGCTGAGGAGTTTGCGAACAGGCTGAGTGGACATTTGGGGGGGTCTGGGGCTTTGGGGTCCTGAAGAGTTGTGGAGTGCCTTCAAGACCACCGTCCTTGATTGTTGCCGGTGGATGTCTTGGAACTCGCCGCAGGGCAAAGAAGAATTTTGTCTCTCAGGGACACTGGATACCATTGACCAGAGTCGCAGGGCCAGTGAATGGCAGAGCTGAGCTGTTCAGGGAGTTGAGGCGTAAAAGTGTATGTGCACTAAGGTGGCAGGAGGCCTATGTGTGAGGAATCTGTGAGGGGGTAGAGCATCACCTGTGGACAGGTGATTCTCGTCCCGCTTACAGGAATTCGCGCATTGCATTCATCCAAGCCATCCTCGGTGCACTGCAGTTAGAGCAGAGAGTGGTAGGCTCTTGACAGAGGAGTCCGAAGTGAAGGCCGCTGGGCAGGTTACTTTGAGCGGTTGTCCAGGCTGATCACCAGCTGTCGAGTTTGACGTCAAACGTGTTACAATCCCTGTTGCTGACCCTCAATCAATTGTGGTCCACCTTCGCTTGTGGAAACAGGGGCTGCGGTGAACCAGTTGAAACGGGGTGAAGCTCCAAGGATTTGGTGGCATCCATGCTGAACTCTCAAGGCTGGTGGAAATGCTGCACTCGTGTCGTTGCATGCAGTTTGTGCTCTGCCTGGAACACAGGCATATCCAACGTATTGGAAGAGGGGCCATGTTGTCCCTCTCTGAATGGGAAGGGGATCGCCAAGACTGCAACAACTACCGAGGGTGACGCTGGTCTCAGTGCGGCAAGGTCTTTGCTGGATATTATTGATAGGGTTGCCACCATCTGCTTGAGCACCAGCGTCCAGAGCAGTCAGGCTTTACACAAAGAGGTCAACGATTGACCGTATCCTTGCTTTCGTGTCCTCACCGAACGCAGGCGAGAGTTTCGGCAGGGGCTGCTTGCAGTTATGTTGATCTCTGCAAAACATTTGATTAAGTGAACGGGATGCCCTTTGGAGGATTCTTGGTCTTCGTGGGTGCCACCAAAACTGATCGATCTGATGTCTGAACTCTACTCTGGTACTGAGAGTGCTGTGAAATGTGGTGGTTACATCTCTGACTTATTTCCAGTTGTTACTGGAGTTCGCCAGGGGTGTGTAATGGCCCCACACTTTTCAGCACTTGTATGGAATGAATTCTGGGAGGATATCGGAGAGATCAAGCTACGGTTGCATCGTTTGGAATGTCAAGATCTCCGACCTTGATTCGCAGATGATGCAGTCATCTTGCGGAGACTTTAGATATCCTTTTGGGGCCTCGAGGTTCTGAATGAGGAGTCGGAGCCGCTGGATTACGGGTTCTTGGGTCAAAACTAAGATCAGGATTTCAATGACATTGGATGCTGCTGTCCTGTCTGTGTCTGTTTGTGGTGAGGATGTTGAGGTCGTGGAGAGATTCACTTACCTTGGCATGATATTCATGTCTCTGCTGGCTGTGAGTCAGAGGTCAATAGACGTCTGGGTCGGGCCTGGGAGTCATGGATTCACTGGATCATGGGGTGTGGCGCGCTCGGTACCTGTGCAGGAGGACGAAAGTCCGAGTCTTCAGGTCCTTGGTGCTTCTAGTCTTGCTCTATGGATGCTGAGACTTGGACTCTGCCAGGATCTGAGACGGAGACTTAATTCCTTTTGTACACGGTCTCTTGGAGAATCCTTGGCTATCGCTGGTCAGATTTTGTGTCCAACGAGCAGTTGCTGAGAGAGACTTGGATGAGATTTGTTAGCTGCATAGTCCGTGAGCGTCAGTTGCGGCTGTATGACATGTGGCTCGTTTTCCTGACGCTGATCCTGCTCACCAGATTCTCTCAGCGAGGGGTCTCGTGGAGTGGAGGAGGCCAATGGGCCGACCACGTGCCTTGTGTTGCAGCAGGTTGACCGGCATCTCAAGGAGATAGGATGGCCTGCATCTGCCTGGGGATGGCCAGACGGAAGCCCCTGGATCCGTGAAATGGACGCCAGCGACGCGCTGTTCTGGCACATGCTCCCATACCTGACCTGACCTGACACCTTTACCCTTATGGGCATTACCTCTCTCAAAGGTCACCTTTTAGGCAGTGGTTGTGTGCAATGCAGAAATTTATGTGACAGCAATATTAAAGCAGAACACCTGTGAATGTGACCCAGCACAGCCTGCCAACTCAATACAACGCCACCCATTTCAAAACAAAGGAAACCTTGAAAGGCCCGAAATAACAGGCAAAAATGCACAAAGAGATGATAAGGAAAGGCAACAAATCATCTGCGCAATGGTCACAAGCGTAAACAGCATGGGAAGAGGGAGAGGGAAGCAGGAGAAGAGAAATATAAATAATTATTTTGTTATAGCAGGACAACAGGAAAGTGTATAGATGTGTGAAGACGACAGCATGTACACGCCGTCCGTACCTGGTGCACAAAAGTGGAGAGCCGGATGACTTGGCAGTGACTCTAAGTCCATGAGGGCCTTGCGGACTGAGAGGACTGTGAGGGGCGAGGCCCGGACGATCCATCCAATCGGCGATGTCGGGGAACTCAACAGGCAAGGAGTGAGAGGAGCTAACAGAAGCAGAAGCAGAGACAGAGTTGGAGAGGGGAGAAGGTAGTATGGAAATAGGTGATAGGCCTGTTGGGGAATCGGGGCGGGCAAGAGGAGCAGATTAAATTGACGAAAAGACATAGGGTGAAAGATAAGCCGTGAGAATCGCAAACCACCATTGACTGAATAATCATTTTCTGATGTTTAGTCTTTTTAACAGTCGTGATCTAAGACTCGTGGAAAGAGAGAGATCATGCACACTCATGAATGCATCGATCGTTCACATCACACTCGTGAATGTATCGATCGTTCACATCACACTCGTGAATGTTATCGATCGTTCACCAATCGTCACTCGCCAAATGTACTCGATTTCACATCGCACTCGTGAATGTACGATTGTTCCACATCGCACTCGTGAACTGTATCCATCGTTCACGTTCACACTCGTGAATGTATCGATTGTTCACATCACACTCTGTGAATGATCCATCTGTTCACCTCACACTCTGATGTATCGATTGTTCATATGCACCGTGATGTATCGTTGTTCACTTCTCACTCGCCATGAATGTATCAATTGTTCATATCGCACTCGTGGAATGTATCAATTGTTCATATCGCACTCATGAATGTATCGGCCGTTCACATTGCACTCGCCATGAACGTATCAACTGTTGAAATCGCACTCACCCATGTGCGTATCGACCCATTTGCAATCACTCTCACCATGAACATATCGATCGTTCACATCGCACTCGCTTTGGCATTCGCTTTATCAGCTCCACGGCCTGTCGGGGCATTCAGACGTCATAATGAAAAAACAATGTGCCACGTTCCAAAGCACTGTGTACCAGAATGCCATGGGTGCAATGATTTGAACAACGTTGAATCCATTGGAAGTATTTTGGGTTAACTTCACAAGACATTTGCAACTTCAACTTTATCCACTCGAAAGCAACCAAACTATACAGAAGTGTGAGTTGCCAATGAAACCGCAGCTTTGAAGTGGCCCAGTAATCGTTGTGGAAAACAGGCTCACCGACTAACCCACTAGCTGCGGTTTCATTTGACCATCAGAAGAAGGAAATGGGTTCGCTCACTTTTGTGGAAATGGGCATATAATCAGTCCTCGAGTGGAAACCGAAATCCCTTTCCTATAAATCGAGAGATTCTTGAATGTTTAATGCATATTATACATTCTATTCAGTAAGAATTTACAAAATAATCAAAGAATATGAACGTTATTGTGAACTGTTCTATAGAATTGAATAAACATGTGACACACAAACACACTTATTGAAGGTCGTGGTTTGAACAGAAGTTTCTTTCTTACCTTGCTGCACCGAGCACACAACTTGGTCGTCTTCGAAAACAGAGGAAACGGGGTCAACGTGATCCCGTGGGGGAAATGAATGGTATCTCATGATATAATATGAATCCTTTTTTTTTTGTACTTGCTAAACAATACTTTGTGTCCGAAGAAGGTGGTTTATATGAAATGTGCGCATCACCTGGTCAATTTGTTCGTCGTATAGACCCGACTTGCTGCTCAGAC
The DNA here is from genome assembly GCA_035128595.1 of Eptatretus atami. NCBI lineage: Eukaryota > Metazoa > Chordata > Myxini > Myxiniformes > Myxinidae > Eptatretus > Eptatretus atami. The sequence continues at coordinate 53,191,710 of CM068968.1, forward strand.
ATCAACCGTACACTGACGGAGCAAACGGCGTCGCCTGGTGGCGAGGAATCTCCAAAAATACCAACAACTTGCTATTTGATAGCTCGCCGACTCTTCACGAAGGACAGCCACAGATCTGTAACCTCACCGGAAGGACACCGATTTAACATCTATCGCACACACATTGATGAATTATCCCGCTTGTGAAACACCAAGATGACAGTTTATAGCTGAGTCGGGATTCCAACCCAGCTAGACAGCTCAGAGGCGAATGTGCATACCTCTAGACTCGGCCATCCTGCCAGCCCTGCAAACAATATTACTTATGCGATAAAGCTAAGCCAGATAATGAAGTGTGATACATGACTTTCAAAATGACGTATGAATGCTAACGAGTTCTTTGGGCATGCGCTGTGTGTTTGACCAATTTGGTTATGCTCACAGGAACTTTGAACCTGCCGTTACGAGCGAGAATCTGAGATTCAAATCGTCTTTCAAATTAATTTTCAGCACTTTGACGAAAGAGTGGCAATTCCAGGATGGTTAACCATAATTATTGTGTTCTAAATGCAAATCGGCTCACGGAACATAACAATATGAGAAATATCCGTGGATAAGAGGAGTCGGTTCCTGTCATTTCCTGTCATCACAATTGGTTAGGGCTGAACGCTGAATTCAGCATTAAGGCTGAATTACATCAATGAAGATGAATGTGAAAAAAATTCAAACCGTATTCCCATGGCTAGTCGATCACACGTATGAATTTCGCATCATCTGTTAAGCGGTTCGGAAGAAGAAGATTTATTACGTTTTATTTTCAATGCAATATGGCTGCTAGACGACGTGGCCGATGATGTCATACATTTCATTATTCATCACATCGGGTCGTAGATCAGATATATGACGTTTCAGATTTCTCAGATAAGGATTTCAATTCAACAAACTATGGCTGGAATACCAATTCACGAATGACATCTCATTATCACCATATTACTGTACCCATCAGGAGTTGATGACATTTTCGAAGTTTAATTTTTTTGATGAGCGGTTTAGAGAAGAAGTCCAAATTTTCAATATGGCTGTCATACGATGTGACCGATGACGTCAGCGTTGTCAACAAAATATTCTCCATGGGGAGTCCCTCCTATGTTTAAAGTTTTGCATCGATCGGACAAGTGGTTGGAGAGAAAAAACATTTTTACGGACTCAGAGTCTGGGGTTACCATGAAGCGCGTCCTCGGACCTTCACCCGATCTCTGATCCTGAGGGTGCCGGCCACGGATAACACGCTGGTCTGACGGGTTGCTAGGCAACCACAGCCGTCGTTAAAATTACCGAAACCTATCAGGGTTCTCCTCCTTGGTACACATTACCTTACCGTGGCTTGACAACTGTAACTGGGGGTCATGCCCTCAACGTGCACCTGCCTATTTATTATGTACAACCGAGCGAAACGTGGGTGTAGCGTTGGCTAACGGATGGGAGATTGGTGGGTTAAACGTCCTGGCTATATAGTCTGACACACTAAATCTGACCAATGGAGGAAAGGGCGAAAGCAAGCAGGTCGTAAACGTTAACAGTTCAACAAGTACGTGCATTTATTTTAAAAAAACAACAAAGCAATATCCATTCAGGGCATATTCGCAATCAGCAATTGATGGCTGTATTTACAGGCACAGACAGGAATTACAAGCAAAGATCACACACTAAAAGGCACAAGAGAAAAGTACAGTAAACCCTCAATATCGTGGGTTTCGACCAATCGCGTTCCGATTTAGTTATCTGCCATTACTGGCGTGAAATCGCAGTCTTTGAGCTGAGATAGTCATTGTTCGCGTCCGCGTGTATGATTGGCCAATCGTGTTTTTCAGCTGAGATGAGTCATTGTTTGTGTCCGCGTGTACGATTACCTCCCATTGCAAGCCTCTTGTTGTTCTTGCGAAACAATGGACAAAATCAATCGTGCCGAAAGCAGAAAAAGTTCTGACATTGTGCGAAAAAAAATCGAGTTGTTAGATCGTTGACAAGAGGTGAAAGTGCGCATCTGTGGGCCGCCATTACGGGATCAATGAATCGACTGTGCGGTGGACGCCAGTCAAGCACGGTGATACGGGAGAAACCATTGTGGATTTACCCCTTCGAGTAGACTGGTGATATGGGAGAAATCATTGCAGATTGACCAACATTTCACGAGGCACCCCGGGCCGAAGGCTGCAAGTCAACCGTGACGGACCATGATTCTGCGAAAAAACTACCCACCGCAGCTCATGGAACTAATCGAGTGAAGGGATTTATGCCGGAGCAGGTTTTTAATGCCGAAGACACGGGATTTATTTGGAAAGAGGATGCCACCTTGTACCTTCCTGTCCAAGCAGGAAGATCTGCTCCGGGTCACAGTGGCTACGGATCGTTTTGCCCTTCTTCGATGTGGCAATGCAGCAGGTGACTTTGTCGTGCTCCCGAGGATCCAACAGCCATCCAAGTTCTACATCGACATCTTTCTAACCTCCACCCCCCCCCATCTATCAGCATCATCATCATCCCGAGCTAAGTCTTGTGTTTTCTCTTACGGCAAAGTACAATACATAATGTTCTTACTCACCCCACCGCTGTTTTATAAAAAATCACCTCGCTATTTTGTAATAAATTTAAAAGGTATGTCTTGTTTTTGTTTATTACCTCTGCACCAGGTGAAGGAAGTTATGTATCCCTCCTTTGTGTCTGTTTCATGTTTGTTAATTGCCGGAATCCTTCGGATTGCGGCAATTATGTTGACGGTTGTGTGTGTCATTCTGTATGTCTGTCTGTCTGTCTGTCTGTTTGTTAATTGCCGGAATCCTTCGGATTGCGGAATTTGTTGTCGGTTGTGTGTCATTCTGTGTCTGTCTGTTTATTTGTGTGTTTGTTTACCCTGTAGCACCACACCGTTTCACGATCATGACAAACTGGGTACAGACGTCGGCCATGGTCCAACTTAGCACTTGTCGTTTTTGGTGAATCGAGGTCAAAGGTCAAGGTCAAGGTCACGCGAAAAACCGAAATTCTTATTTCACAAATAACATCCGCTAAAATGCGTCGTATCGACTTCAAACCAAATCCAAAATGTCATCTTCCAATACTGCATCCAACCATATGACTCATTGGGGTGTCACAACCGACACCTTCTTAGCGGTCGGGGGTCGAATGTCAGGGGGGTCGGGTCAAAACTTTAAAATTGCGATAAAACGCCATTTCAAGTCCAATTGACTTCCAAGTTATGATAGACCAAACTAAATGGCGAATAACTCATTAAACAGTAGCACTATCGACTTATAAAGAACCAAATTAATTTCCAGCTTTTTGTTTTTCAGAGATCATGGAAGATATGACAAAGTTATTCCGACAATTCCTTGCTCAACGGAAATAATAGGAACTCAACACTCTCGGTGTCATCTGCGGATATTCTCGTATTCCTCTATTTTCTGCGAGGACTGTAAAAAAAAATGTCTCACAAGGCTTCTGAAAGATACCAAAATACTTGTAAAAGTACCTGAGAGAAAGGGCTGTGCCTCTGCACAACAAAAGTCTTGGAGAACTTTCTCAACTCGCCTTACGGGCAGCTGCTCGTATTGCAAACTCTCGACCATGCGGTCGTGCAGGCCCGAGTTGACGGACATGCTCTACACAAACCCCCGACGGATCGCGACCAGTAAATGAACTTTGAACCTTGTGGGAGTCCTCCTGTGTAACATGGTAGGATGGTAATTTATATATGGACGTCTGCAATTGGAAAGACGAAGCTGTGCATCATACCAAGTACGGTAACCAGTCTTCAACAAAGGACATGTTCACGACATGAAAATACACAAGCTGTATTACCTACATTAACGTGGACGTCGAATGTACCAGGTAGACTATCCTAGGGAGACACTGATCTGGTTTGGGTTCTTGGTTTTCTGAACCACTGATGGGAAGGACATATCTGGGGCTTGTGAATGTACAGGCAAGTTTGAATCACTTTTTAAAATAGATATGTACTATTAATCACGTAGTGGGAGAGGGGGTGTGGGTGGGAACTGTGAGGGCTGTTATAAACATATTGTTTTGTTTGGTTCCTGGCTACTAGAATTACACTAAATTTTTGCATTCATTGCGAAAAGGAGAACTGTATTGTGTCGCGCGCACGTGCGTGCGTGCGTGCATGCGAAAAAATATATCCATTGGTGGTTGCTCTTTGTGTTAACAGGAAATAATAGGAAGTCAATACCTCTCAGTCTCATCCACAGATATTTCTCGTGTTTCCGATATTCCCGTGAGTTTGATTTGCATTCAGGAACACAACAATGGATGGTTATCCATTTTGAAATTGCCACTCTTTCCTCTAAATACCGAAAACTGTGTTAAAAAGAGGATTTGAATTAAAGATTTCACGCTGGTAATGGAGGTTAAAAGTGCCCAGACAGCAGAAACGTGTCACTAAAAAACACTCACACACACCACATACACACACCGCATGTGAAAACACCTCGTTTAGTATTCATACATCGTTTTGAAAGTCGCGTATGTGAATTTTGCCAATCCTTAGTTTTATTGTTTTCTTATTGTTGTCATTGATGCCATTTTTAAAATATGTGCCTTTTTAAATTGATGAACACGGTATTGTGCTTACGTATGCATCATGGCTGGAAGGATGGCCTGCAGGTATGCATGTTCACCTCGAAACTGTCGAGTCTGGGTTTGAATCTTGAACCAGCTATAAACTGTCATCCTGGTGTTTCCACAGCAGGGCGATTCATAAATGCACGTGCCATTCCTCGCATGGACGTTAAACTGGCATCCCGTCTGCCAGAATTAGTTTGTGGACGTTAAGGATTCCACGGTGTCCTCGTGAAGAATAGGCAAGCTATCGCCGGCACCATGAAAAATTACTAATCCTGCCTTGACTTCCTGTATTGGCCGTACGATCTGTTTCGCCGTGGCATAGAGTCCACAGCGTCTGGAATTCTGCACGAGTGATGCGCACCATTCTCCACGAGAAAGTCAATCAACTCACACCTGTTTGATGGAGGTGGAAATTGCTGTCTCAAGCGTCGGTCAGAATATCCATAAATGATCGATTGGGTTCAGATTGTGACTGAGAAGGCCATGACATATAACATCAGATGTCATGCTCATCAAACCATTGGCGACCACACGTGCTCTGTGGATGGGCATTGGGGGGGAGGGTCTCTTCTTGCAGCCATGCTCGCCTTATTATTGGCAACCAGGCCTGTGCGCATTTTATACATGACCCGAAGCATGCTGGGATTTTATTTGATTAATTAACACATGGGCCACACCTGGGTAGAAGCCGTTGCTTTGTGTCCCTCATTTACCCAGGTGTTTCCATTTTTTTGTCCATTTCCTGTATGTATCGTATATACGGTGTACAGTATTTGCTTGTGCACCATTGCAAGTCCATTAGTACAGGCATGTTGTAAACTGGCGCATTTGAGAAGGGCCATTAATACTGATAATGTGCGTAGACGGTTTTTGTTTCACCTTCATGTGCATTGCTCGACCTCATTGAAGACATATTTGTTGATATTTATAAGACGTGACCCCCCCATTTTGTGCTTTGCTTGCCCCGGCAGCCTCTGTGGTCAGCAGTGCAGAAGCATTTCTACTTTTGGAGTCCGTGCTGGCTGACTCAACTCTAGATCCTGCGTTGGCTAGGCCCGCTGCAAGCGGCCAAAAGCCTGTTAGGTGTCCCCTGGCAGTTGGCGGGAGACGTGCGCGGGTCACCGGCCATGACCAGAATTGGAAGTGCAGCCGAAGAGGGGGATGAGAAAGAGGAGAGGAAAGGTTTGTGAGTGAATGTGTGACGTTATAGGTTTCGAGTGTTGTGATCGTTTGTTATAAAAACAAGGTCGACCTGAGGATTCAGGATACCTTTACCTTGCAGTATCTACCTTGCTGACAGTGCACCTTCGAAACAGAAGTTTGGGATTGGATACAGTGCCGGTGCCTCTGGTGCCCTCGAGTAACTCATTATTTGTTGGAACGGTGTGGTTACACAATTTTGAATTAATACAAACAGGTTGTGTACATGGGGTGGTTAAATGTCTGCTCGCATCATTAAATGTTTCAGGAAGTGTTAAAAGAGACCACTGGACCGTACTTATCTGGGCCTGACCTAATGCTGTAGCCCAAATTTGGTAGCATTCTGACGGTGGTCTGGAGAGAAAGGTTTTTGAAGGAATTTACACAATTTTCCAAACATTTACTAAGTGCGCCATTTTCACACACGTCTGGTCATGAGATGGGCACGACCTCAGCAATTTAACATCAGACCCAGTCCTAATGTTGGAACCCAATTTGGGAGCATTCTGACTGGTGGGTTGGGAGAAGATTTTTGGAGAATTTTACGAAGTCGACCACTGTGACTACTGAAGTCATGTGACCAGAACGAGCTTTGCAAAGTCGAAATAAGAGACGGACGGACTGTGCGCGTTGACAACACCTTGTCTGGAATTAAATTCCAGATAAGCTAAAAAATGTACCTCCCCTCCCCTACCCCCAAAATGGTTTATTTTCTCGCTCACGGAAGAGCGTGTATTAAAGGAGCAGCATCTCAAGGTTGAACCGATTTGTAGGACAGTGCATGACCACAAGTGTGTTGAAGTATTTCTTGGAATGTTTTAAACAATGATTTGAGCTTCAAGTCGTCCCATCCTCGGGATCAGGACCCATTGTTGCATGTTAGCAGTGTGCGTGCATAGTGCGTGATGGCACATGATGTATCTTTGAGTAGTTTATATTTCTCGCCATTACGATAGAATACATTAACAAAATTAAAAAAAAAACTTATCGGTGTGTTCGAAAGTCGGCTGTTTGTAAGTCGGGACTCGCTGTATTAGAAAAAGGTAAAAAGAAAACTCTACAAATTTGGTTCATCTTTAAATTTTTACAACGTCAAACCTCATCTCAAAAGCTGTCCATTATATCGAGAGTGCATTGTACGTCAAATACACCACAAAGGACCTGATAATTGTACTTTTTACAATAATAAATAATATAATACGACTATTTCCCCAACAAAAGGACTTCGATGCGAAGGAGTGCCATTAGGGCCATGAAAGCCTTATTATCCCCCGTGGACTGGTCCATATTTTTGTGTGCGTCGTGTGCGTCCGCCGCAACCATATCTCGGACATGCATTTATCGATGCTTCATCAACTCGCACACAGATAACGAATGATGGCTTACGTGTGAATGCCATTTAAATTTGAGATCAGATACAATATGTCTGACTGGCGCCCATTTCGTTACTTAAATGTGTCCCCAATCATTTCTCAGACATACATGGTCCGATTTTTGTCAAACGTGGCACAAGCACAGCACACGACGGCATACACTCGCACTCATCTTTATTTCGTGATCTGATCAAAGATGGCCGACTGGTAGACTGGTGGCCATTTTATTTGGAAATATATATGGGCTCGCCCTTTAACTCCGTTCAGCAAAGTGACTGAAATAATGTGTAGTTATGACATTTTCTGTCTTTTTTTTTTTTTTCCTTGTTACCAACCCTATGGTTGCTTGTCCGTGCTCTATCGCTTTTTAAACACTGAAATGTCAAGGAAGGAAGCAGCACAGACCATTACCCGTGTACATGGAGCGAAAAGTGGGTTTGAGCAATTGATTCACTTCTGTCTGTCCTGTCCACAAACATCAGCTTCTGTCTACGAACTCAGGACCCGAGGATCCAAGCCGCACCATAACCACTAAGCCAACACCAGGCTACCAGGTGTGCATAAGACTGCATCAACAGCACGAAACTTCCAGAATTTATTTTATTTTTTATCACCTTTAAAATCATTATTTTATTTCAGTTGACATTATAACTCTAACACCGTGGAGGGTAAGGGTTTCTATGAACTCTCTAGTTTTGAAGTCTTGGGATGAGTCGACCGTGGTTCGAACCACAACCTCCCAGACTCAGAGTAGACGCTCCAACCATTAATACCCACCGAGCTCGTCACAAGTCTTAAAAATGTTCCGACATTTCTTCATGTTAAAGTACATGATGTCTGTGTAGTATTTAAATACAATCTATCTTCACACTAGATAATAAGCGTGTCGTCATGTATTGCATGTTGTGTGTTTGACTTGTCTGCATTCCAAACCGCTGGATGGAATGATTGAAATTTGTTGGTTGTACTTGGGTGTGTTCGGGAAGGGTTCAGGAGTTTAAAAAAAAAAAAAATACTTAAATTAAAAACACCTCCACTTAAATTTTTACTTTAATGTTAAAATGGTGAATTGTCAAAAGAAATTGGTCAATCTCATACCTGCTGATGCACTCCTGCACCGCTGGACAGAATACCTTGAAAAACTGGATGTTATCACCAAAAAATAATAAATAAACTCCAGAAGTTGTCCAAATCATTTTTTTAAATCTGCCATTTATTTGTGTTATATTATAGTAATTAAAACAATAGTCATGATTGATGTGGGGGGGGGGGGGGGTGGTGTTGAAACGTACACGTTCATTTGTTTGTGCGACACGAACTCGTTTCACTTGAATGTGTCGGGGCGTGTACGTGCTTTGCTTGTTCTCTTGACTTCATGGTTGCATTTCTTTTGATGAATCAGCAAGGGATGGCTGGGTATTAAAATGGGGCATTCCAGTATTGGGGGGGGGGAAACGTTATCGCTTCAAACCTTTTTTTTTTTTTTGTCTCTCTCAAAAAAGCTCATTTTCAAAAATGTAACGCTAGTCCTCGGTTGGTACTTCAACTACATGTTCTTGCTGTCCACTAAATCCCTTTCATATTGGTTTAAACATTATCACCTACATTCAGGCATGCAAGTCCAACTTTCCTCGATGTTCTTCCAATGGCGCAACAAACATCGAGCCTTGTTGCTTGACGTGCCTTTAACAATTGCATCTCTTCAATCCCCACCGCTTTCTCTCCCTTACGTCATTTTACTCTCTACTGTCACATCTGTACTCTATTCCTCTCTGGCATCTCCCTTGACTTCTGAGCTGGGTACCCTGTTCAGGTAACACACCCAATGGTACTTTATGGTTATTTGAAGCTTCATTGGAAGATATGCCTGGTGTTTGGCTTAATGGTTAAGGTGGTGGGCTTGGGGTCCAGCTGTTGAATTAATACCAGGTGGGGTTGACTCTGCCTGTCATCCTTCTGAGGTCGGCAAAATGAGTGCCAGCATGCTGGTATCCTACGTTGGAGTGGTGACCCGTCCAGATTGTGCCCAATAGCCAAGGAGACTGCTTTTATTTTATTTATTTATTTATTTGTATGCATTGTCGAGGCTCGTGTGAGAGCTAACACACAACACACAATGAGGGGGGCAGGAGACAACAGGGGCGGAGAGGGAAGGACAAAACAGTGGGAACAGAGACATGAGGAGATCTGTGGAAGGGAGAGGGATGGGACGGGGTACATACACGGGGTAAACAAGATGGACACTACAGGGACTTTCAGGACTTACACGACAGGAACTTTCGGGAAGCAACGCAGGGAATTTGAAGGAGGTGGGTTTGGGTGGATTAACGGGGGTAGAAAAGATCATGGTTTGGATGGGGAAGATAAGAGGTGGTGGTGAACGGCTGTTTTTAAGACCTTGAGGAAGAATGGGATTGAAGAGAGTGTGGGAGTTTATTCCAAAGGCGGAAAAAATGGAATGAAAGAGTGAAGTGAGCAGTGATTCGTCATTTGGTATTTTTTTTTCCAGAAGGGGGTTGCTGGCGGACTTGAGTGCCTGCGGAACTAAAAGCACCAATGCTCTGTGCAGAGTATGGTCCCAATGGATGGATGGATTTTGGGTGTTTTAATAGCCCGTTGTTTAAACGTTGATTTACAGCATTACCTGTTATAAGTCTCAACAGCATGCGTTGTGCTTTCTCTTTGTTCAATCCTCCTTGACCCTCCACCGCCCCCCTCTTCCTTGCAGGTATCCCACAGGTCTTCTTCTCATCGCAACCCACTGCGTGGACAACCACCACACGCGCCACCGGACTGCCATGGTGGAGAGCCACCCTCCCCGTCGGGTCAGCTCGTCGTGCAGTCCGTGCTCCCCGTGACAATCATAACAGGTACTCGTATTGTCCTCCCGAGTGCGATGGAAGCTTATAGAGGAGTTGCTGTGGAGTTAAGGATGTTTCTCTAGTGAAGGTGCACACGTTGTGGCGACTCGGTCGGAGACTTCAGCACAATCTTATGCGTCTCAGAATGACAATCTGTGAATGACAAACTGGAAACAAATATTCATAGCAAAAAAACAAAACAAAAACATTTCAATCCTTGTTGGTTTGCTCTCCCTGTGCCGCAGCGCCAAGTCCTGCACGGCCTCGCTGAGTGACACACGACCTCTTCACCCAAGCTAGCAAAGCATGGTCTGTTGTGCGGGCCTGTGTGCTAATTCTCAAAATCCTTTGATATTCGAAGTCATGGGGCCGAACGTTTTTATTGATGAATTATGCTGTTATTAAGGGGTGATGTATAATCTGTCAATTTGACGGATTGGGGAGTGGGACGAAATTGGGACATCGAATGAAGGAAAGGAGACCGATTGGGGATATGGGGTTCGTTTGGGTTTGAGGGGTGTTTGGGGGGGGTCAAATTCTGCCTTTTTCGATTCGACAACATGTAAATGGTTCCAGTCATAAAAAAAACAACAAGGGTTCGCCTTTATTGATTGCGTTCCCATCTGAAGCCATGTCTTCCGGTTACCGGAGTCATTGGTGAAATCACGCTTGCTGTGTTGATTTACTGTCTACTTGTGCCCTTGTAAGA
>CM068968.1:53203645-53214835 GCA_035128595.1 Eptatretus atami
TCACTCTTTCATTCCATTTTTTCCGCCTTTGGAATAAACTCCACACACTCTCTTCAATCCCATTCTTCCTCAAGGTCTTAAAAACAGCGTTCACCACCACCTCTTATCTTCCCCATCCAAACCATGATCTTTTCTACCCCCGTTAATCCACCCCAAACCCACCTCCTTCAAATTCCCTGCGTTGCTTCCCGAAAGTTCCTGTCGTGTAAGGTCCTGAAAGTCCCTGTAGTGTCCATCTTGTTTACCCCGTGTATGTACCCCGTCCCATCCCTCTCCCTTCCACAGATCTCCTCATGTCTCTGTTCCCCTGTTTTGTCCTTCCCTCTCCCGCCCCTGTTGTCTCCTGCCCCCCTCATTGTGTGTTGTGTGTTAGCTCTCACACGAGCCTCGACAATGCATACAAATAAATAAATAAATAAAATAAAAGCAGTCTCCTTGGCTATTGGGCACAATCTCGGACGGGTCACCACTCCAACGTAGGATACCAGCATGCTGGCACTCATTTTGCCGACCTCAGAAGGATGACAGGCAGAGTCAACCCCACCTGGTATTAATTCAACAGCTGGACCCCAAGCCCACCACCTTAACCATTAAGCCAACACCAGGCATATCTTCAATGAAGCTTCAAATAACCATAAAGTACCATTGGGTGTGTTACCTGAACAGGTACCCAGCTCAGAAGTCAAGGGAGATGGCCAGAGAGAATAGAGTAGCAGATGGACAGTGAGAGTAAAGATGATCGTAAGGGAGAGGAAAGCGGTGGGGGATTGGAAGAGGATGCAATTGTAAAGGCACGTCAAGCAACAAGGCTCGATGTTTGTTGCGCCATTGGAAGAACATCGAGGAAAGTTGGACTTGCATGCCTGAATGTAGGTGATAATGTTTAAACCAATATGAAAGGGATTTAGTGGACAGCAAGAACATGTAGTTGAAGTACCAACCGAGGACTTAGCGTTACATTTTTGAAAATGAGCTTTTTTTGAGAGAGACAAAAAAAAAAAAAAGTTTGAAGCGATAACGTTTCCCCCCCCCCAATACTGGAATGCCCCATTTTAATACCCAGCCATCCCTTGCTGATTCATCAAAAGAAAATGCAACCATGAAGTCAAGAGAACAAGCAAAGCACGTACACCGCCCCGACACATTCAAGTGAAACGAGTTCGTGTCGCACAAACAAATAACGTGTACGTTTCAACACCACCCCCCCCCCCCCCCACATCAATCATGACTATTGTTTTAATTACTATAATATAACACAAATAAATGGCAGATTTAAAAAATGATTGGACAACTTCTGGAGTTATATTTATTATTTTTTGGTGAAACATCCAGTTTTCAAGGTATTCTGTCCAGCGGTGCAGGAGTGCATCAGCAGGTATGAGATTGACCAATTTCTTTTGACAATTCACCATTTTAACATTAAAGTAAAAATTTAAGTTGGAGGTGTTTTTAATTTAAGTATTTTTTTTTTTTTTAAAACTCCTGAACCCTTCCCGAACACACCCAAGTACAACCAACAAATTTCACTCATTCCATCCAGCGGTTTGGGAATGCAGACAAGTCAAACACACAACATGCAATACATGACGACACGCTTATTATCTAGTGTGAAGATAGATTGTATTAAATACTACACAGACATCATGTACTTTAACATGAAGAAATGTCGGAACATTTTTAAGACTTGTGACGAGCTCGGTGGGTATTAATGGTTGGAGCGTCTACTCTGAGTCTGGGAGGTGTGGTTCGAACCACGGTCGACTCATCCCAAAGACTTCAAAACTAGAGAGTTCATAGAACACCCTTACCCTCCACGGTGTTAGAGTTATATATGTCAACTGAAATAAAATATATGATTTTTAAAGGTGATAAAAAATAAAATAAATTCTGGAAGTTTCGTGCTGTTGATGCAGTCTTATGCACCACCTGGTAGCCTGGTGTTGGCTTAGTGGTTATGGTGCGGCTTGGATCCTCGGGTCCTGAGTTCGTAGACAGAAGCTGATGTTTGTGGACAGACAGACAGAAGTGAATCAATTGCTCAAACCCACTTTTCGCTCCATGTACAGGGTAATGGTCTGTGCTGCTTCCTTCCTTGACATTTCAGTGTTTAAAAAGCGATAGAGCACGGACAAGCAACCATAGGGTTGGTAACAAGGAAAAAAAAAAAAAAGACAGAAAATGTCATAACTACACATTATTTCAGTCACTTTGCTGAACGGAGTTAAAGGGCGAGCCCATATATATTTCCAAATAAAATGGCCACCAGTCTACCAGTCGGCCATCTTTGATCAGATCACGAAATAAAGATGAGTGCGAGTGTATGCCGTCGTGTGCTGTGCTTGTGCCACGTTTGACAAAATCGGACCATGTATGTCTGAGAAATGATTGGGGACACATTTAAGTAACGAAATGGCGCCAGTCAGACATATTGTATCTGATCTCAAATTTAAATGGCATTCACACGTAAGCCATCATTCGTTATCTGTGTGCGAGTTTGATGAAGCATCGATAAATGCATGTCCGAGATATGGTTGCGGACGGACGCACACGCACGCACACAAAAATATGGACCAGTCCACGGGGGATAATAAGGCTTTCATGGCCCTAATGGCACTCCTTCTGCATCGAAGTTCCTTTTGTTGGGGAAATAGTCGTATTATATTATTATTATTGTAAAAAGTACAATTATCCAGGTCCTTTGTGGTGTATTTGACGTACAATGCACTCTCGATATAATGGACAGCTTTTGAGATGAGGTTTGACGTTGTAAAAATTTAAAAGATGAACCAAATTTGTAGAGTTTTTCTTTTTACTTTTTCTAATACAGCGAGTCCCGACTTACAAACAGCCGACTTTCGAACACACCGATAAGTTTTTTTTTAATTTTGTTAATGTATTCTATCGTAATGGCGAGAAATATAAACTACTCAAAGATACATCATGTGCCATCACGCACTATGCACGCACACTGCTAACATGCAACAATGGGTCCTGATCCCGAGGATGGGACGACTTGAAGCTCAAATCATTGTTTAAAACATTCCAAGAAATACTTCAACACACTTGTGGTCATGCACTGTCCTACAAATCGGTTCAACCTTGAGATGCTGCTCCTTTAATACACGCTCTTCCGTGAGCGAGAAAATAAACCATTTTGGGGGTAGGGGAGGGGAGGTACATTTTTAGCTTATCTGGAATTTAATTCCAGACAAGGTGTTGTCAACGCGCACAGTCCGTCCGTCTCTTATTTCGACTTTGCAAAGCTCGTTCTGGTCACATGACTTCAAGTAGGTCACAGTGGTCGACTTCGTAAAATTCTCCAAAAATCTTCTCCAAACCCACCAGTCAGAATGCTCCCAAATGTGGGTTCCAACATTAGGACTGGGTCCTGATGTTAAATTGCTGAGGTCGTGCCCATCTCATGACCAGACGTGTGTGAAAATGGCGCACTTAGTAAATGTTTGGAAATTGTGTAAATTCCTTCAAAAACCTTTCTCTCCAGACCACCAGTCAGAATGCTACCAAATTTGGGCTACAGCATTAGGTCAGGCCCAGATAAGTACGGTCCAGTGGTCTCTTTTAACACTTCCTGAAACATTTAATGATGCGAGCAGACATTTAACCACCCCATGTACACAACCTGTTTGTATTAATTCAAAATTGTGTAACCACACCGTTCCAACAAATAATGAGTTACTCGAGGGCACCAGAGGGCACCGGCACTGTATCCAATCCCAAACTTCTGTTTCGGAAGGTGCACTGTCAGCAAGGTAGATACTGCAAGGTAAAGTATCCTGAATCCTCAGGTCGACCTTGTTTTTATAACAAACGATCACAACACTCGAAACCTATAACGTCACACAATTCACTCACAAACCTTTCCTCCTCCTCTTTCTCATCCCCCTCTTCGGCTGCACTTCCAATTCTGGTCATAGGCCGGTGACCCGCGCACGGTCTCCCGCCAACTGCCAGGGGGACACCTAACAGGCTTTTGGCCGCTTGCAGCGGGCCTAGCCAACGCAGGATCTAGAGTTGAGTCAGCCAGCACGGACTCCAAAAGTAGAAATGCTTCTGCCACTGCTGACCACAGAGGCTGCCGGGGCAAGCAAAGCACAAAATGGGGGGGTCACGTCTTATAAATATCAACAAATATGTCTTCAATGAGGTCGAGCAATGCACATGAAGGTGAAACAAAAACCGTCTACGCACATTATCAGTATTAATGGCCCTTCTCAAATTGCGCCAGTTTACAACATGCCTGTACTAATGGACTTGCAATGGTGCACAAGCAAATACTGTACACCGTATGATACGATACATACAGGAAATGGACAAAAAAAATGGAAACACCTGGGTAATGAGGGACACAAAGCAACGGCTTCTACCCAGGTGTGGCCATGTGTTAATTAATCAAATAAATCCCAGCATGCTTCGGTCATGTATAAAATGCGCACAGGCCTGGTTGCCAATAATAAGGCGAGCATGGCTGCAAGAAGAGACCCTCCCCCCCAATGCCCATCCACAGAGCACGTGTGGTCGCCAATGGTTTGATGAGCATGACATCTGATGTTATCATGTCATGGCCTTCTCAGTCACAATCTGAACCCAATCATCATTTATGGGATATTCTGGACCGACGCTGAGACAGCAATTCCACCTCCATCAAACAGGTGTGAGTTGATTGACTTTCTCGTGGAGAATGGTGACGCATCAATCGTGCAGAATTCCAGACGCTGGTGGACTCTATGCCACGGCGAATACAGATCGTATGGCCAATACAGGAAGTCAAGCAGGATTAGTAATTGTTTCATGGTGCGGCGATAGCTTGCCTATTCTTCACGAGGACACCGTGGAATCCTTAACGTCCACAAACTAATTCTGGCAGACGGGATGCCAGTTTAACGTCCATGCGAGGAATGGCACGTGCATTTATGAATCGCCCTGCTGTGAAACACCAGGATGACAGTTTATAGCTGGTTCAAGATTCAAACCCAGACTCGACAGTTTCGAGGTGAACATGCATACCTGCAGGCCATCCTTCCAGCCATGATGCATACGTAAGCACAATACCGTGTTCATCAATTTAAAAAGGCACATATTTTAAAAATGGCATCAATGACAACAATAGAGAAAACAATAAAACTAAGGATTGGCAAAATTCACAATACGCGACTTTCAAAACGATGTATGAATACTAAACGAGGTGTTTTCACATGCGGTTGTGTGTATGTGTGTGTGTGAGTGTTTTTTAGTGACACGTTTCTGCTGTCTGGCACTTTTAACCTCCATTTACCAGCGTGAAATCTTTAATTCAAATCCTCTTTTTAACACAGTTTTCGGTATTTAGAGGAAAGAGTGCAATTTCAAATGGATAACCATCATTGTTGTGTTCCTGAATGCAAATCAAACTCACGGGAATATCGGAAACACGAGAAATATCTGTGGATGAGATGAGAGGTATTGACTTCCTATTATTTCCTGTTAACACAGAAGAGCAACCACCAATGGATATATTTTTTCGCATGCACGCACGCACGCACGTGCGCGCGACACAATACAGTTCTCCTTTTCGCAATGAATGCAAAAATTAGTGTAATTCTAGTAGCCCAGGAACCAAACAAAACAATATGTTTATAACAGCCCTCACAGTTCCCACCCACACCCCTCTCCCACTACGTGATTAATAGTACATATCTATTTTAAAAAGTGATTCAAACTTGCCCTGTACATTCACAAGCCCCAGATATGTCCTTCCCATCAGTGGTTCAGAAAACCAAGAACCCAAACCAGATCAGTGTCTCCCTAGGATAGTCTACCTGGTACATTCGACGTCCACGTTAATGTAGGTAATACAAGCTTGTGTATTTTCATGTCGTGAACATGTCCTTTGTTGAAGACTGGTTACCGTTACTTGGTATGATGCACAGCTCGTCTTTCCAATTGCAGACGTCCATTATATAAATTACCATCCTACCATGTTACACAGGAGGACTCCCACAAGGTTCAAAGTTCATTTACTGGTCGCGATCCGTCGGGGGTTTGTGTAGAGCATGTCCGTCAACTCGGGCCTGCACGACCGCATGGTCGAGAGTTTGCAATACGAGCAGCTGCCCGTAAGGCGAGTTGAGAAAGTTCTCCAAGACTTTTGTTGTGCAGAGGCACAGCCCTTTCTCTCAGGTCCTTTTACAAGTATTTTGGTATCTTTCAGAAGCTTGTGAGACATTTTTTTTTACAGTCCTCGCAGAAATAGAGGAATACGAGAATATCCGCAGATGACACCGAGAGGTGTTGAGTTCCTATTATTTCCGTTGAGCAAGGAATTGTCGGAATAACTTTGTCATATCTTCCATGATCTCTGAAAAACAAAAAGCTGGAAATTAATTTGGTTCTTTATAAGTCGATAGTGCTACTGTTTAATGAGTTATTCGCCATTAGTTTGGTCGATATCATTAACTTGGAAGTCAATTGGACTTGAAATGGCGTTTTATCGCAATTTTAAAGTTTTGACCCGACCCCCCTGACATTCGACCCCCGACCGCTAAGAAGGTGTCGGTTGTGACACCCCAATGAGTCATATGGTTGGATGCAGTATTGGAAGATGACATTTTGGATTTGGTTTGAAGTCGATACGACGCATTTTAGCGGATGTTATTTGTGAAAATAAGAATTTCGGTTTTTCGCGTGACCTTGACCTTGACCTTTGACCTCGATTCACCAAAAACGACAAGTGTCTAAGTTGGACCATGGCCGACGTCTGTACCCAGTTTGGTCATTGATCGTTGAAACGGTGTGGTGCTACAGGGTAAACAAACACACAAATAAACAGACAGACACAGAATGACACACAACCGACAACAAATTCCGCAATCCGAAGGATTCCGGCAATTAACAAACAGACAGACAGACAGACAGACATACAGAATGACACACACAACCGTCAACATAATTGCCGCAATCCGAAGGATTCCGGCAATTAACAAACATGAAACAGACAAAAGGAGGGATACATAACTTCCTTCACCTGGTGCAGAGGTAATAAACAAAAACAAGACATACCTTTTAAATTTATTACAAAATAGCGAGGTGATTTTTATAAAACAGCGGTGGGGTGAGGTAAGAACATTATGTATTGTACTTTGCCGTAAGAGAAAACACAAGACTTAGCTCGGGATGATGATGATGCTGATAGATGGGGGGGGGTGGAGGTTAGAAAGATGTCGATGTAGAACTTGCGATGGCTGTTGGATCCTCGGGAGCACGACAAAGTCACCTGCTGCATTGCCACATCGAAGAAGGGCAAAACGATCCGTAGCCACTGTGACCCGGAGCAGATCTTCCTGCTTGGACAGGAAGGTACAAGGGTGGCATCCTCTTCCAAATAAATCCCGTGTCTTCGGCATTAAAACCTGCTCCGGCATAAATCCCTTCACCTCGATTAGTTCCATGAGCTGCGGTGGGTAGTTTTTTCGCAGAATCATGGTCCGTCACGGTTGACTTGCAGCCTTCGGCCCGGGGTGCCTCGTGAAATGTTGGTCAATCTGCAATGATTTCTCCCATATCACCAGTCTACTCGAAGGGGTAAATCCACAATGGTTTCTCCCGTATCACCGTGCTTGACTGGCGTCCACCGCACAGTCGATTCATTGATCCCGTAATGGCGGCCCACAGATGCCGCACTTTCACCTCTTGTCAACGATCTAACAACTCGATTTTTTTTCGCACAATGTCAGAACCTTTTTCTGCTTTCGGACGATTGATTTTGTCCATTGTTTCGCAAGAACAACAAGAGGCTTGCAATGGGAGGTAATCGTACACGCGGACACAAACAATGACTCATCTCAGCTGAAAAACACGATTGGCCAATCATACACGCGGACGCGAACAATGACTATCTCAGCTCAAAGACTGCGATTTCACGCCAGTAATGGCAGATAACTAAATCGGAACGCGATTGGTCGAAACCCACGATATATGAGGGTTTACTGTACTTTTCTCTTGTGCCTTTTAGTTGGATCTTTGCTTGTAATTCCTGTCTGTGCCCTGTAAATACAGCCATCAATTGCTGATTGCGAATATGCCCTGAATGGATATTGCTTTGTTGTTTTTTTAAAATAAATGCACGGTACTTGTTGAACTGTTAACGTTTACGACCTGCTTGCTTTCGCCCTTTCCTCCATTGGTCAGATTTAGTGTGTCAGACTATATAGCCAGGACGTTTACCCACCAATCTCCCATCCGTTAGCCAACGCTACACCACGTTTCGCTCGGTGTACATAATAAATAGGCAGGTGCACGTTGAGGGCATGACCCCCAGTTACAGTTGTCAAGCCACGGTAAGGTAATGTGTAACCAAAGGAGGAGAACCCTGATAGGTTTCGGTAATTTTAACGACGGCTGTGGTTGCTAGCAACCCGTCAGACCAGCGTGTTATCCGTGGCCGGCACCCTCAGGACAGAGATCGGGTGAAGGTCCGAGGAGCGCTTCATGGTAACCCAGACTCTGAGTCCGTAAAAATGTTTTTTCTCTCCAACCACTTGTCCGATCGATGCAAAACTTTAAACATAGGAGGGACTCCCCATGGAGAATATTTTGTTGACAACGCTGACAGTCATCGGTCACATCGTATGACAGCCATATTGAAAATTTGGACTTCTTCTCTAAACCGCTCATCAAAAAAATTGAAACTTCGAAAATGTCATCAACTCCTGATGGGGTACAGTATATATGGTGATAATGAGATGTCATTCGTGAATTGGTATTCCAGCCATAGTTTGTTGAATTGAAATCTTATCTGAGAAATCTGAAACGTCATATATCTGATCTACGACCGATGTGAATGAATAATGAAATGTATGACATCATCGGCCACGTCGTCTAGCAGCCATATTGCATTGAAAATAAAACGTAATAAATCTTCTTCTTCCGAACCGCTTAACAGATTGATGCGAAATTCATACGTGTGATCGACTAGCCATGGGAATACGGTTTGAATTTTTTCACATTCATCTTCATTGATGTAATTCAGCCTTAATGCTGAATTCAGCGTTCAGCCCTAACCAATTGTGATGACAGGAATGACAGGAACCGACTCCTCTTATCCACGGATATTTCTCATATTGTTATGTTCCGTGAGCCCGATTTGCATTTAGAACACAATAATTATGGTTAACCATCCTGGAATTGCCACTCTTTCGTCAAAGTGCTGAAAATTAATTTGAAAGACGATTTGAATCTCAGATTCTCGCTCGTAACGGCAGGTTCAAAGTTCCTGTGAGCATAACCAAATTGGTCAAACACACAGCGCATGCCCAAAGAACTCGTTAGCATTCATACGTCATTTTGAAAGTCATGTATCACACTTCATTATCTGGCTTAGCTTTATCGCATAAGTAATATTGTTTGCAGGGCTGGCAGGATGGCCGAGTCTAGAGGTATGCACATTCGCCTCTGAGCTGTCTAGCTGGGTTGGAATCCCGACTCAGCTATAAACTGTCATCTT
Source organism: Eptatretus atami (assembly GCA_035128595.1). Classification (NCBI taxonomy): domain Eukaryota; kingdom Metazoa; phylum Chordata; class Myxini; order Myxiniformes; family Myxinidae; genus Eptatretus; species Eptatretus atami. The sequence goes on from CM068968.1 coordinate 53,213,145, forward strand.
GGTGTTTCACAAGCGGGATAATTCATCAATGTGTGTGCGATAGATGTTAAACTCGGTGTCCTTCCGGTGAGGTTACAGATCTGTGGCTGTCCTTCGTGAAGAGTCGGCGAGCTATCAAATAGCAAGTTGTTGGTATTTTTGGAGATTCCTCGCCACCAGGCGACGCCGTTTGCTCCGTCAGTGTACGGTTGATGTCTGAGCAGCAAGTCGGGTCTATACGACGAACAAATTGACCAGGTGATGCGCACATTTCATATAAACCACCTTCTTCGGACACAAAGTATTGTTTAGCAATGTACAAAAAAAAAAGGATTCATATTATATCATGAGATACATTCATTTCCCCCACGGGATCACGTTGACCCCGTTTCCTCTGTTTTCGAAGACGACCAAGTTGTGTGCTCGGTGCAGCAAGGTAAGAAAGAAACTTCTGTTCAAACCACGACCTTCAATAAGTGTGTTTGTGTGTCACATGTTTATTCAATTCTATAGAACAGTTCACAATAACGTTCATATTCTTTGATTATTTTGTAAATTCCTTACTGAATAGAATGTATAATATGCATTAAACATTCAAGAATCTCTCGATTTATAGGAAAGGGATTTCGGTTTCCACTCGAGGACTGATTATATGCCCATTTCCACAAAAGTGAGCGAACCCATTTCCTTCTTCTGATGGTCAAATGAAACCGCAGCTAGTGGGTTAGTCGGTGAGCCTGTTTTCCACAACGATTACTGGGCCACTTCAAAGCTGCGGTTTCATTGGCAACTCACACTTCTGTATAGTTTGGTTGCTTTCGAGTGGATAAAGTTGAAGTTGCAAATGTCTTGTGAAGTTAACCCAAAATACTTCCAATGGATTCAACGTTGTTCAAATCATTGCACCCATGGCATTCTGGTACACAGTGCTTTGGAACGTGGCACATTGTTTTTTCATTATGACGTCTGAATGCCCCGACAGGCCTGGAGCTGATAAAGCGAATGCCCAAAGCGAGTGCGATGTGAACGATCGATATGTTCATGGTGAGAGTGATGCAAATGGGTCGATACGCACATGGTGAGTGCGATTTCAACAGTTGATACGTTCATGGCGAGTGCAATGTGAACGGCCGATACATTCATGAGTGCGATATGAACAATTGATACATTCCACGAGTGCGATATGAACAATTGATACATTCATGGCGAGTGAGAAGTGAACAACGATACATCACGGTGCATATGAACAATCGATACATCACGAAGTGTGAGGTGAACAATGGATCATTCACGAGTGTGATGTGAACAATCGATACATTCACGAGTGTGAACGTGAACGATGGATACATTCACGAGTGCGATGTGAACAATCGATACATTCACGAGTGCGATGTGACAATCGAGTACATTATGCGAGTGACATGTGAACGATCGATAACCCATTCACGAGTGTGATGTGAACGATCGATACATTCACGAGTGTGATGTGAACGATCGATGCATTCATGAGTGTGCATGATCTCTCTCTTTCCTTCCACAGATCTCCTCATGTCTCTGTTCCCCACTGTTTTGTCCTTCCCTCTCCCGCCCCTGTTGTCTCCTGCCCCCCTCATTGTGTGTTGTGTGTTAGCTCTCACACGAGCCTCGACAATGCATACAAAATAAATAAATAAATAAAATAAAAGCAGTCTCCTTGGCTATTGGGCACAATC
>CM068968.1:53214860-53231358 GCA_035128595.1 Eptatretus atami
ACAATCTGGACGGGTCACCACTCCAACGTAGGATACCAGCATGCTGGCACTCATTTTGCCGACCTCAGAAGGATGACAGGCAGAGTCAACCCCACCTGGTATTAATTCAACAGCTGGACCCCAAGCCCACCACCTTAACCATTAAGCCAACACCAGGCATATCTTCCAATGAAGCTTCAAAATAACCATAAGGTACCATTGGGTGGTGTTACCTGAACAGGGTACCCAGCTCAGAAGTCAAGGGGAGATGGCCAGAGAGAATAGAGTACAATGGCGGGAAGAGTAAAATGACGTAAGGGAGAGAAGCGGTGGGGATTGAAGGAGATGCAATTGTTAAAGGCACGTCAAGCAACAAGGCTCGATGTTTGTTGCGCATTGGAAGAACATCGAGGAAAGTTGGACTTGCATGCCTGAATGTAGGTGATAATGTTTAACCAATATGAAAGGGATTTATGGACAGCAAGAACATGTAGTTGAAGTACCAACCGAGACTAGCGTTACATTTTTGAAAATGAGGTTTTTTGAGAGAGACAAAAAAAAAAAAAAGGTTTGAAGCGATAACGTTTCCCCCCCCCCCAATACTGGAATGCCCCATTTTAATACCCAGCCATCCCTTGCTGATTCATCAAAAGAAAATGCAACCATGAAGTCAAGAGAACAAGCCAAAGCACGTACACCGCCCCGACACATTCAAGTGAAACGAGTTCGTGTCGCACAAACAATAACGTGTACGTTTCAACACCACCCCCCCCCCCCCACATCAATCATGACTATTGTTTTAATTACTATAATATAACACAAATAAATGGCAGATTTAAAAAATGATTGGACACTTCTGGAGTTATATTTTATTTATTTTTGGTGATAACATCCAGTTTTCAAGGTATTCTGTCCAGCGGTGAGGAGTGCATCAGCAGGTATGACGATTGACCAATTTCTTTTGACAATTCACCATTTTAACATTAAAGTAAAAATTTAAGTTGAGGTGTTTTTAATTTAAGTATTTTTTTTTTTTTTAAACTCCTGAACCCTTCCCGAACACACCCAAGTACAACCAACAAATTTCAACTCATTCCATCCAGCGGTTTGGGATGCCAGACAAGTCAAACACACAACATGCAATACATGACGACACGCTTATTATCTAGTGTGAAGATAGATTGATTTAAATACTACACAGAACATCATGTACTTTAACATGAAGAAATGTCGGAACAGTTTTTAAGACTTGTGACGAGCTTCGGTGGTGTATTAATGGTTGGAGCGTCTACTCTGAGTCTGGGGAGTTGTGGTTCGAACCACGGTCGACTCATCCCAAGACTTCAAAACTAGAGAGTTCATAGAACACCTTACCCTCCACGGTGTTAGAGTATATATGTCAACTGAAATAAAATAATGATTTTAAAGGTGATAAAAAATAAAATAAATTCTGGAAGTTTCGTGCTGTTGATGCAGTCTTATGCACCACCTGGTAGCCTGGTGTTGGCTTAGTGGTTATGGTGCGGCTTGGATCCTCGGGTCCTGAGTTCGTAGACAGAAGCTGATGTTTGTGGACAGACAGACAGAAGTGAATCAATTGCTCAACCCCACTTTTCGCTCCATGTACACAGGGTAATGGTCTGTGCTGCTTCCTTCCTTGACATTTCAGTGTTTAAAAAGGATAGAGCACGGACAAGCAACCATAGGGTTGGTAACAAGGAAAAAAAAAAAAGACAGAAAATGTCATAACTACACAATTATTTCAGTCACTTTGCTGAACGGAGTTAAAGGGCAGCCCATATATATTTCCAAATAAAATGGCCACCAGTCTACCAGTCGGCCATCTTGATCAGATCACGAAATAAAGATGAGTGCGAGTGTATGCCGTCGTGTGCTGTGCTTTGTCCATTTGAACAAAATCGGACCATGTATGTCTGAGAAATGATTGGGGACACATTTAAGTAACGAAATGGCCGCAGTCAGACATATTGTATCTGATCTCAAATTAAATGGCATTCACACGTAAGCCATCATTCGTTATCTGTGTGCGAGTTTGATGAACATCGATAAATGCATGTCCGAGATATGGTTGCGGACGAACGCACACACGACCACACAAAATAGGACCAAGTCCACGGGGGATAATAAGGCTTTCATGGCCCTAATGGCCATCCTTCTGCATCGAAGTTCCTTTGTTGGGGATAGTCGTATTATATTATTTTATTATTGTAAAAAGTACAATTATCCAGGTCCTTTGTGGTGTATTTGACGTACAATGCACTCTCGATATAATGGACAGCTTTTGAGATGAGGTTTGACGTTGTAAAAATTTAAAAGATGAATCCAAATTTGTAGAGTTTTTCTTTTTACCTTTTTCTAATACAGCGAGTCCCGACTTACAAACAGCCAGACTTTCGAACACACCGATAAGTTTTTTTTTTAATTTTGTTAATGTATTCTATCGTAATGGCGAGAAATATAAACTACTCAAAGATACATCATGTGCCATCACGCACTATGCACGCACACTGCTAACATGCAACAATGGGTCCTGATCCCGAGGATGGGACGACTTGAAGCTCAAATCATTGTTTAAAACATTCCAAGAAATACTTCAACACACTTGTGGTCATGCACTGTCCTACAAATCGGTTCAACCTTGAGATGCTGCTCCTTTAATACACGCTCTTCCGTGAGCGAGAAAATAAACCATTTTGGGGGTAGGGAGGGGAGGTACATTTTTAGCTTATCTGGAATTTAATTCCAGACAAGGTGTTGTCAACGCGCACAGTCCGTCCGTCTCTTATTTCGACTTTGCAAAGCTCGTTCTGGTCACATGACTTCAAGTAGGTCACAGTGGTCGACTTCGTAAAATTCTCCAAAATCTTCCCAAACCCACCAGTCAGAATGCTCCCAAATGTGGGTTCCAACATTAGGACTGGGTCTGATGTTAAATTGCTGAGGTCGTGCCCATCTCATGACCAGACGTGTGTGAAAATGGCGCACTTAGTAAATGTTTGGAAATTGTGTAAATTCCTTCAAAACCTTTCTCTCCAGACCCACCATCAGAATGCTACCAAATTTGGGCTACAGCATTAGGTCAGGCCCAAGATAAGCACGGGTCCAGTGGTCTCATTTTTAACACTTCCTGAAACATTTAATGATGCGAGCAGACATTTAACCACCCCATGTACACACACCTGTTTGTATTAATTCAAAATTGTGTGAACCACACCGTTCCAACAAATAATGAGTTACTCGAGGGCACCAGAGGACACCGGCACTGTATCCAAATCCCAAACTTCTGTTTCGAAGGTGCACTGTCAGCAAGGTAAGATACTGCAAGGTAAAGTATCCTGAATCCTCAGGTCGACCTTGTTTTATAACAAACGATCACAACACTCGAAACCTATAACGTCACACATTTCACTCACAAACCTTTCCTCCTCCTCTTTCTCATCCCCCTCTTCGGCTGCACTTCCAATTCTGGTCATGGACCCGGTGACCCGCGCACGTCTCCCGCCAACTGCCAGGGGGACACCTAACAGGCTTTGTGCCGCTTGCAGCGGCCTAGCCAACGCAGGATCTAGAGTTGAGTCAGCCAGCACGGACTCCAAAAGTAGAAATGCTTCTGCCACTGCTGACCACAGAGGCTGCCGGGCAAGCAAAGCAAACAAAATGGGGGGGTCACGTCTTATAAATATCAACAAATATGTCTTCAATGAGGTCGAGCAATGCACAGGAAGGTGAAACAAAAAACGTCTACGCACATTATCAGTATTAATGCCCTTCTCAAATGCGCCAGTTTACATACATGCCTGTACATAATGGACTTGCAATGGTGCACAAGCAAATACTGTACACACCGTATGATACGATACATACAGGAAATGGACAAAAAAATGGAAACACCTGGGTAAATGAGGGACACAAAGCAACGGCTTCTACCAGGTGTGGCCCATGTGTTAATTAATCAAATAAATCCCAGCATGCTTCGGGTCATGTATAAAAATGCGGCACAGGCCTGGTTGCCAATAATTAAGGCGAGCATGGCTGCAAGAAGAGACCCTCCCCCCAATGCCCATCCACAGAGCACGTGTGGTCGCCCAATGGTTTGATGAGCATGACACTGATGTTATATGTCATGGCCTTCTCAGTCACAAATCTGAACCAATCGATCATTTATGGGATATTCTGGACCGACGTGAGACAGCAATTTCCACCTCCATCAAACAGGTGTGAGTTGATTGACTTTCTCGTGGAGAAATGGTGGCATCACTCGTGCAGAATTCCAGACGCTGTGGACTCTATGCCACGGCGAAACAGATCGTACTGGCCAATACAGGAAGTCAGGCAGGAATAGTAATTTGTTCATGGTGCCGGCGATAGCTTGCCTAATTCTTCACGAGGACACCGTGGAATCCTTAACGTCCACAAACTATTCTGGCAGACGGGATGCCAGTTTAACGTCCATGCGAGGAATGGCACGTGCATTATGAATCGCCCTGCCTGTGAAACACCAGGATGACAGTTTATAGCTGGTTCAAGATTCAACACCAGACTCGACAGTTTCGAGGTGAACATGCATACCTGCAGGCCATCCTTCCAGCCATGATGCATACGTAAGCACAATACCGTGTTCATCAATTTAAAAAGGCACATATTTTAAAAATGGCATCCAATGACAACAATAGAAAAACAATAAAACTAAGGATTGGCAAAATTCACATACGCGACTTTCAAAACGATGTATGAATACTAAACGAGTGTTTTCACACATGCGGTGTGTGTATGTGTGTGTGTGAGTGTTTTTTAGTGACACGTTTCTGCTGTCTGGGCACTTTTAACCTCCATTACCAGCGTGAAATCTTTAATTCAAATCCTCTTTTTAACACAGTTTTCGGTATTTAGAGGAAAGAGTGGCAATTTCAAATGGATAACCATCCATTGTTGTGTTCCTGAATGCAAATCAAACTCACGGGAATATCGGAAACACGAGAAATATCTGTGGATGAGACTGAGAGGTATTGACTTCCTATTATTTCCTGTTAACACAAGAGAGCAACCACAATGGATATATTTTTTCGCATGCACGCACGCACGCACGTGCGCGCGCACACATACAGTTCTCCTTTTCGCAATGAATGCAAAAATTCTAGTGTAATTCTAGTAGCCAGGAACCAAAAAAACAATATGTTTATAACAGCCCTCACATTTCCCACCCACACCCCCTCTCCCACTACGTGATTAATAGTACATATCTATTTTAAAAGTGATTCAAACTTGCCCTGTACATTCACAAGCCCCAGATATGTCCTTCCCATCAGTGGTTCAGAAAACCAAGAACCCAAACCAGATCAGTGTCTCCTCAGGATAGTCTACCTGGTACATTCGACGTCCACGTTAATGTAGGTAATACAAGCTTTGTGTATTTTCATGTCGTGAACATGTCCTTTGTTGAAGACTGGTTACCGTTACTTGGTAATGATGCACAGCATCGTCTTTCCAATTGCAGACGTCCATTATAATTACCAATCCTACCATGTTCACAGGAGGAACTCCCACAAGGTTCAAAGTTCATTTACTGGTCGCGATCCGTCGGGGGTTTGTGTAGAGCATGTCCGTCAACTCGGGCCTGCACCGACCCGCATGGTCGAGAGTTTGCAATACGAGCAGCTGCCCGTAAGGCGAGTTGAGAAAGTTCTCCAAGACTTTTGTTGTGCAGAGGCACAGCCCTTTCTCTCAGGTATTTTTACAAGTATTTTGGTATCTTTCAGAAGCTTTGTGAGACATTTTTTTGTACAGTCCTCGCAGAAATGAGGAATACGAGAATATCCGCAGATGACACCGAGAGGTGTTGAGTTCCTATTATTTCCCGTTGAGCAAGGAATTGTCGGAATAACTTTGTCATATCTCCATGATCTCTGAAAAACAAAAGCTGGAAATTAATTTGGTTCTTATAAGTCGATAGTGCTACTGTTTAATGAGTTTATCGCCACTTAGTTTGGTCATGATCATAACTTGGAAGTCAATTGGACTTGAAATGGCGTTTTATCGCAATTTTAAAGTTTTGACCCGACCCCCCCTGACATTCGACCCCCGACGCTAAGCAAGGGTGTCGGTGTGACACCCCAATGAGTCATATGGTTGATGCAGTATTGGAAGATGACATTTTGGATTTGGTTTGAAGTCGATACGACCATTTTAGCGGATGTTATTGTGAAAATAAGAATTTCGGTTTTTCGGTGACCTTGACCTTGACCTTTGACCTCGATTCACCAAAAACGACAAGTGCTAAGTTGGACCATGGCCGACGTCTGTACCCAGTTTGGTCATGATCGTTGAAACGGTGTGGCTGCTAAGGGTAAACAAACACACAAATAAACAGACAGACACAGAATGACACACAACCGACAACAAATTTCCGCAATCCGAAGATTCGCGGCAATTAACAAACAGACAGACAGACAGACAGACATACAGAATGACAACACCAACCGTCAACATAATTGCCGCAATCCGAAGGATTCCGGCACAATTAACAAACATGCAAACAGACAAAAGGAGGGAATACATAACTTCCTTCACCTTTGGTGCAGAGGTAATAAACAAAAACAAGACATACTTTTAAATTTATTACAAAATAGCGAGGTGATTTTATAAAAAGCGAGGTGGTGAGGGTAAGAACATTATGTATTTGTACTTTGCCGTAAGAGAAAACACAAGACTTAGCTCGGGATGATGATGATGCTGATAGATGGGGGGGGGGGAGGTTAGAAAGATGTCGATGTAGAACTTGCTGGCTGTTGGATCCTCGGGAGCACGACAAAGTCACCTGCTGCATTGCCACATCGAAGAAGGGCAAACGATCCGTAGCCACTGTGACCCGGAGCAGATCTTCCTGCTTGGACAGGAAGGTACAAGGTGGCATCCCTTTCCAAATAATCCCGTGTCTTCGGCATTAAAAACCTGCCCGGCATAAATCCCTTCACCTCGATTAGTTCCATGAGCTGCGGTGGGTAGTTTTTTCGCAGAATCATGGTCCGTCACGGTTGACTTGCAGCCTTCGGCCCGGGGTGCCTCGTGGAAATGTTGGTCAATCTGCAATGATTTCTCCCATATCACCAGTCTACTCGAAGGGGTAAATCCACAATGGTTTCTCCCGTATCACCGTGCTTGACTGGCGTCCACCGCACAGTCGATTCATTGATCCCGTAATGGCGGCCCACAGATGCGCACTTTCACCTCTTGTCAACGATTAACAACTCGATTTTTTTTCGCACAATGTCAGAACTTTTTTCTGCCTTTCGGCACGATTGATTTTGTCCATTGTTTCGCAAGAACAACAAGAGGCTTGCAATGGGAGGTAATCGTACACGCGGACACAAACAATGACTCATCTCAGCTGAAAAAACACGATTGGCCGAAATCATACACGCGGACGCGAACAATGACTCATCTCAGCTCAAAGACTGCGATTTCACGCCAGTAATGGCAGATAACTAAATCGGAACGCGATTGGTCGAAACCCACGATAATTTGAGGGTTTACTGTACTTTTCTCTTGTGCCTTTTAGTTGTGATCTTTGCTTGTAATTCCTGTCTGTGCCCTGTAAATACATGCCCATCAATTGCTGATTGCGAATATGCCCTGAATGGATATTGCTTTGTTGTTTTTTTAAATAAATGCACGTACTTGTTGAACTGTTAACGTTTACGACCTGCTTGCTTTCGCCCTTTCCTCCATTGGTCAATTTAGTGTGTCAGACTATATAGCCAGGACGTTTACCCCACCAATCTCCCATCCGTTAGCCAACGCTCACCCACGTTTTCGCTCGGTGTACATAATAAATAGGCAGGTGCACGTTGAGGGCATGACCCCCAGTTACAGTTGTCAAGCCACGGTAAGGTAATGTGTAACCAAAGGAGGAGAACCCTGATAGGTTTCGGTAATTTTAACGACGGCTGTGGTTGCCTAGCACACCGTCAGACCACGGTGTTATCCGTGGCCGGCACCCTCAGGACAGAGATCGGGTGAAGGTCCGAGGAGCGCCTTCATGGTAACCCCAGACTCTGAGTCCGTAAAAATGTTTTTTCTCTCCAACCACTGTCCGATCGATGCAAAACTTTAAACATAGGAGGGACTCCCCATGGAGAATATTTTGTTGACAACGCTGACGTCATCGGTCACATCGTATGACAGCCATATTGAAATTTGGACTTCTTCTCTGAAACCGCTCATCAAAAAAATTGAAACTTCGAAATGTCATCAACTCCTGATGGGTTACAGTATATATGGTGATAATGAGATGTCATTCGTGAATTGGTATTCCAGCCATAGTTTGTTGAATTGAAATCCTTATCTGAGAAATCTGAAACGCATATATCTGATCTACGACCGATGTGAATGAATAATGAATGTATGACATCATCGGCCACGTCGTCTAGCAGCCATATTGCATTGAAAATAAAACGTAATAAATCTTCTCTTCCGAACCGCTTAACAGATTGATGCGAAATTCATACGTGTGATCGACTAGCCATGGGAATACGGTTTGAATTTTTTCACATTCATCTTCATTGATGTAATTCAGCCTTAATGCTGAATTCAGCGTTCAGCCCGCTAACCAATTGTGATGACAGGAATGACAGGAACCGACTCCTCTTATCCACGGATATTTTCATATTGTTATGTTCCGTGAGCCGATTTGCATTTAGGAACACAATAATTATGGTTAACCATCCTGGAATTGCCACTCTTTCGTCAAAGTGCTGAAAATTTAATTTGAAAGACGATTTGAATCTCAGATTTCTCGCTCGTAACGGCAGGTTCAAAGTGCCCTGTGAGCATAACCAAATTGGTCAAAACACACAGCGCATGCCAAAAGAACTCGTTGGAGCATTCATACGTCATTTTGAAAGTCATGTATCACACTTCATTATCTGGCTTAGCTTTATCGCATAATAATATTGTTTGCAGGGCTGGCAGGATGGCCGAGTCTAGAGGTATGCACATTCGCCTCTGAGCTGTCTAGCTGGGTTGGAATCCCGACTCAGCTATAAACTGTCATCTTGGTGTTTCACAAGCGGGATAATTCATCAATGTGTGTGCCGATAGATGTTAAACTCGGTGTCCTTCCGTGATTGTGTGGTAGCTGTTACATGATCTGTGCGTTGTCTTGCTGAGCAGTTCTGGCGAGCTATCAAATAGCAAGTTGTTGGTATTTTTGGAGATTCCTCGCACCAGGCGCGCCGTTTGCTCCGTCAGTGTACGGTTGATGTCTGAGAGCAGCAGTGCGGGTCTATACGACGAACAAATTGACCAGGTGATGCGCACATTCATATAAACCACCTTCTTCGGACACAAAGTATTGTTTAGCAAAGTGTACAAAAAAAAAAGGATTCATATTATATCATGAGATACCATTCATTTCTCCCCACGGGATCACGTTGACCCCGTTTCCTCTGTTTTCGAAGACGACCAAGTTGTGTGCTCGGTGCAGCAAGGTAAGAAAGACAACTTCTGTTCAAACCACGACCTTCAATAAGTTTGTTTGTGTGTCACATGTTTATTCAATTCTAATACGAAATATTCACAATAACGTTCATATTCTTTGATTATTTTGTAAATTCTTACTGAATAGAATGTATAAATGCATTAACATTCAAGAATCTCTCGATTTATAGGAAAGGGATTTCGGTTTCCACTCGAGGACTGTATTATATGGCCCATTTCCACCAAAAGTGAGCGACCCATTTCCTTCTTCTGATGGTCAAATGAAACCGCAGCTAGTGGGGTTAGTCGGTGACGCCTGTTTTCCACAAGATTACTGGGCCACTTCAAAGCTGCGGTTTCATTGGCAACTCAACTTCTGTATAGTTTGGTTGCTTTCGAGTGGAATAAGTTGAAGTTGCAAATGTCTTGTGAAGTTTAACCCAAAATACTTCCAATGGATTCAACGTTGTTCAAAATCATTGCACCCATGGCATTCTGGGTACACAGTGCTTTGGAACGTGGCACATTGTTTTTTCATTATGACGTCTGAATGCCCGACAGGCCGTGGAGCTGATAAAGCGAATGCCAAAGCGAGTGCGATGTGAACGATCGATATGTTCATGGTGAGAGTGATGCAAATGGTCGATACGCACATGGTGAGTGCGATTTCAACAGTTGATACGTTCATGGCGAGTGCATGTGAACGGCCGATACATTCATGAGTGCGATATGAACAATTGATACATCAGTGCGATATGAACAATTGATACATTTCATGGCGAGTGAGACGTGAACAACGATAATCACGGTGCGATATGAACAATCGATACATTCAGAGTGTGAGGTGAACAATGGATACATTCACGAGTGTGATGTGAACAATCGATACATCACGAGTGTGAACGTGAACGATGGATACATTCACGAGTGCGATGTGAAAATCGATACATTCACGAGTGCATGTGAAAATCGAGTACATTATGGCGAGTGACGATGTGAACGATCGATAACCATTCACGAGTGTGATGTGAAACGATCGATACATTCACGAGTGTGATGTGAACGATCGATGCATTCATGAGTGTGATGTGAACGATCGATACATTCACGAGTGTGGATGTGAACGATCGATGCATTCAGAGTGTGATGTGAACGATCGATACATTCACGAGTGTGATGTGAAACCGATCGATAACATTCACGAGTGTGATGTAAACGATCGATCATTCACGAGTGTTGTGTAACAATCGATAGATTCACGAGTGTGTGAACGATCGATACATTCAAACAAGTCGATGTGAACGATCGATACATTCATGGCGAGTGTGATGTGAACAAACGATACATTCACGAGTGTGATGTGGACGATCGATACATTCATGAGTGTTGATGTGAACGATCGATACATTCATGAGTGTGATGTGAACAATCGATATTTATTTCACGAGTGTGATGTGAACGATCGTTTATAACATTCACGAGTGTGATGTGAACAATCGATAACAGTCACGAGTGTGATGTGAAAACGATCGAACAATTCACGAGTGTGGATGTGAACGATCGATACATTCACGAGTGCGAAAGTGAAACGATCGATACATTTACGAGTGTGATGTGAAGATCGATACATTCACGAGTGTGATGTGAACAATGGATACATATTCAGCGAGTGCGATGTGAACGATCGATACATTTCACGAGTGTGATGTGAACAAATCGATACATTCACGAGTGTGATGTGAACGATCCGATACATTCACGAGTGTTGATGTGACGATCGATACATTCACGATGTGATGTGAACAATCGATACATTCACGATGTGATGTGAACGATCGATACATTCAGAGTGTGATTGTGAACGATCGATACATTCACGAGTGCGAAGTGAAACGATCCGATACATTTACGAGTGTGTGTGCACGATCCGATACATTCACGAGTGTGGATGTGAAACAATCGATACATTCACGAGTGCGAAGTGAACGATCGATACATTTAACGAGTGGTGATGTGAAAATCGATAACATTCACGAGTGCGAAGTGAACGATCGATACATTCACGAGTGGTGGGATGGTGAACAATCGTATACATTTACGAGTTGTGAATGGTGAACAATCGATACATTCACCAGAGCGTGATGTGAACGATCGATACATTCATGAGTGTGATGTGAACGAGTCGATACAATTCAACGAGTGTGTGAACGAATCGATACATTACGGAGTTGCGATGTGAACAATGGATACATTCACGAGGCGATGTGAACAATCGATAACATTCACGAGTGTGATGTGAAAAATCGATAACACTCAAGAGTGTGATGTGAACAATGGATACAATTCCAACGAGTGCGATGTGAACAATCGATACATTCACGAGTGCGATGTGAACAATGGATACATTCACGAGTTGGTGTGAACGATCGATACATTCACGAGTGCGATGTGAAACAATGGATACATTCAGCGAGTGTGATGTGAACAAAATGGATACATTCCGAGTGGCAATGTGAACAATCGATAAATTCACGAGTGTGATGTGAAGATGGATACATTCATGCCGAGTGTGATGTGAACGATCGAATACATTCATGGCGAGTGTGATGTGAACGAGCGATACATTCACGAGTAGTGATGTGAAACAATGGATACATTCACGATGCGTGTGAACAATCGATACATTCAACGAGTGTGATTGAACAATGGATACATTCACGAGTGCGATGTGAACAATCATACATTCACGAGTCGATGTGAACAATCGTACATTCACGAGTTTGCGATGTGAACATTCGATACATTCGACGACAGTGCGATGTGAACAATTCGAATACATTCACGAGTGCGTTGAACATTCGATACATTCACCGAGTGCGATGTGAACAATGTGATGCCATTAGAAGTTGATTCCATGACAAAAGAGATGAAATGAATGGGGGTGAGCAAGCGATCCTGGATTTTTCTGAATGATCGGAGTATGGAAGGTTTAAATTCTGGAAATTAGCAATTTAATACAACCTTGGGGTTCAGCCATGTTTACATTCTTCTCTGAACCCACGCCATACACATTGGAAAATGCGGTTCAAAATCCGCATGTGGCCAACTTGTCTGTCCACCGCTACTTATGATGGCCTTGTAATTTGTGTACAAGTACAATGATGTCCCACTTGTGTTGTCCTGCACGGGATGTTGTACACTGCATCTACAGCCTTAGAGCATACCCAGAAATAATAATAATATAATAATAAATAATAATAATCAGCAATAAATAAACAAAACCCTGAAAAAGTTGGGGAATTACGAATTTGAAGAATTTATTGAATTTGTTTTATTTTCCGGGTGGGAGTGAGGGGGGAACGAGGGGGGCGAGGGGCAGCGAATGAAAATAAGTTGGGTTTGGTATGTAGCAGGAAATAATCATGTTCAAACATCTCACTTTCCCTTTCCTGTCTTCTCTTCTCTCTCAACATCTCTCTCACTCCTCTCTCTCTCTCTCTCTCTCTCTTCTCCTTCTCTCTCTCTCTCTCTCTCTGTCTCTCTCTCATCTCTCGTCTCTCTCTCTCTCTCCTCTTCTCCCCGTACAGAAGAGAATAATATCATGTTGCCCTCTAATATCCAGTTCATTTGTAATCCATGCTTGTTTATGTTGCCATGCGAGCCAAGACATGTAAATACAAATGCTAAACAAGATGGAGTTTTACACCAACATGGCATCATCACTGAAGCATCGTGCATCGCGGCGGCGAGCAAACTCACAGGTCACTGTGCGGGTTTCCTAAATCAACCACACAAAATGGACACCTCACCTCTGAGTGCGAGGATGATCGTGCCCAAGGCCAAAGTCTGCACAGCTTAATGACAGCTTTTCTGCTTGGGTGGGAGGAAGGGGCAGACAAAGGGGGAATTACAATTAGCAGGACCGAAGAAAGATAAGCACCAAAGGGAAAGGAGAATATTCGAATAAACCAAGATAAAGGTTCCATATTACATCAGTAATAGGACCCCAAGCCCACCACCTTAACCATTAAGCCAACACCAGGCATATCTTCCAATGAAGCTTCAAAATAACCATAAAGTACCATTGGGTGGTGTTACCTGAACAGGGTACCCAGCTCAGAAGTCAAGGGGAGATGGCCAAGAGAGAATAGAGTACAATGGCGGGAAGAGTAAAATGACGTAAGGGGAGAGAAGCCGGTGGGGGATTGGAAGGAGATGCAATTGTTAAAGGCACGTCAAGCAACAAGGCTCGATGTTTGTTGCGCCATTGGAAGAACATCGAGGAAAAGTTGGACTTGCATGCCTGAATGTAGGTGATAATGTTTAAACCAATATGAAAGGGATTTAGTGGACAGCAAGAACATGTAGTTGAAGTACCAACCGAGACTAGCGTTAACATTTTTGAAAATGAGGCTTTTTTGTGTCTGGCATTCCAAACCGCTGGATGGAATGAGTTGAAATTTGTTGGTTGTACTTGGGGTGTGTTCGGGAAGGGTTCAGGAGTTTAAAAAAAAAAAAAATACTTAAATTAAAAACACCTCAACTTAAATTTTTACTTTAATGTTAAAATGGTGAATTGTCAAAAGAAATTGGTCAATCGTCATACCTGCTGATGCACTCCTGCACCGCTGGACAGAATACCTTGAAAACTGGATGTTATCACCAAAAATAAATAAAATAAACTCCAGAAGTTGTCCAAATCATTTTTTAAATCTGCCATTTATTTGTGTTATATTATAGTAATTAAAACAATAGTCATGATTGATGTGGGGGGGGGGGGGTGGTGTTGAAACGTACACGTTCATTGTTTGTGCGACACGAACTCGTTTCACTTGAATGTGTCGGGGCGGTGTACGTGCTTTGGCTTGTTCTCTTGACTTCATGGTTGCATTTTCTTTTGATGAATCAGCAAGGGGATGGCTGGGTATTAAAATGGGGCATTCCAGTATTGGGGGGGGGGGAAACGTTATCGCTTCAAACCTTTTTTTTTTTTTTGTCTCTCTCAAAAAACTCATTTTCAAAAATGTTAACGCTAGTCTCGGTTGGTACTTCAACTACATGTTCTTGCTGTCCATAAATCCCTTTCATATTGTTAAACATTATCACCTACATTCAGGCATGCAAGTCCAACTTTTCCTCGATGTTCTTCCAATGGCGCAACAAACATCGAGCCTTGTTGCTTGACGTGCCTTTAACAATTGCATCTCTTCCAATCCCCACCGGCTTCTCTCCCTTACGTCATTTTACTCTTCCCGCCATTGTACTCTATTCTCTCTGGCCATCTCCCTTGACTTCTGAGCTGGGTACCCTGTTCAGGTAACACCACCCAATGGTACTTATGGTTATTTTGAAGCTTCATTGGAAGATATGCCTGGTGTTGGCTTAATGGTTAAGGTGGTGGGCTTGGGGTCCGCTGTTGAATTAATACCAGGTGGGGTTGACTCTGCCTGTCATCCTTCTGAGGTCGGCAAAATGAGTGCCAGCATGCTGGTATCCTACGTTGGAGTGGTGACCCGTCCAGATTGTGCCCAATAGCCAAGGGAGCTGCTTTTATTTTATTTATTTATTTATTTTGTATGCATTGTCGAGGCTCGTGTGAGAGCTAACACAAACACACACATGAGGGGGGGCAGGAGACAACAGGGGCGGGAGAGGGGAAGGACAAAACAGGGGAACAGAGACATGAGGAGATCTGTGGAAGGGAGGGGATGGGACGGGGTACATACACGGGGTAACAAGATGGACACTACAGGGACTTTCAGGACCTTACACGACAGGAACTTTCGGGAAGAACGCAGGGAATTTGAAGGAGGTGGGTTTGGGTGGATTAACGGGGTAAAAAGATCATGGTTTTGGATGGGGAAGATAAGAGGTGGTGGTGAACGTCTGTTTTTAAGACCTTGAGGGAAGAATGGGATTGAAGAGAGTGTGGGAGTTTATTCCAAAGGCGGGAAAAAATAGGAATGAAAGAGTGAGTGAGCAGTGATTCGTCATTTGGTATTTTTTTTCCAGAAGGGGGTTGCTGGCGGACCTTGAGTGCCTGCGGAACTAAAAGCACCAATGCTCTGTGCAGAGTATGGTCCCAATGGATGGATGGATTTTGGGTGTTTTAATAGCCCGTTGTTTAAACGTTGATTTACAGCATTACCTGTTATAAGTCTCAACAGCATGCGTTGTGCTTTCTCTTTGTTCAATCCTCCTTGACCCCTCCACCGCCCCCCTCTTCCTTGCAGGTATCCACAGGTCTTCTTCTCATCGCACACCCACTGCGTGGACAACCACCACAGCGGCCACGGACTGCCATTGGTGGAGAGCCACCCTCCCCGTCGGCGTCAGCTCGTCGTGCAGTCCGTGCTCCCGGTGACAATCATAACAGGTACCGTATGTCCGTCCCGAGTGCGATGGAAGCTTATAGAGGAGTTGCTGTGGAGTTAAGGATGTTTCCTCTAGTGAAGGTGCACACGTTGTGGCGACTCGGTCGGAGACTTCAGCACAATCTTATGCGTCTCAGAATGACAATCTGTGAATGACAAACTGGAAACAAAATTTCATAGCAAAAAAACAAAACAAAAACATTTCAATCCATTGTTGGTTTGCTCTCCCTGTGCGCAGCGCCAAGTCCTGCACGGCCTCGCTGAGTGGACACACGACCTCTTCACCCAAGCTAGCAAAGCATGGTCTGTTGTGCGGGCCTGTGTGCTAATTCTCAAAATCCTTTGATATTCGAAGTCATGGGGCCGAACGGTTTATTGATGAATATGCTGTTATTAAGGGGTGATGTATAATCTGTCAATTTGACGGATTGGGGAGTGGGACGAAATTGGGACATCGAATGAAGGAAAGGAGACCGATTGGGGATATGGGTTCGTTTGGGTTTGAGGGGGTGTTTGGGGGGGGTCAAATTCTGCCTTTTTCGATTCGACAACATGTAAATGGTTCGCAGTCAAAAAAAAAAACAACAAGGGTTCGCCTTTATTGATTGCGTTCCCATCTGAAGCCATGTCTTCCGGTTATCTCTCTCTGT
>CM068968.1:53231383-53253963 GCA_035128595.1 Eptatretus atami
CAGACAAGTCAAACACACAACATGCAATACATGACGACACGCTTATTATCTAGTGTGAAGATAGATTGATTTAAATACTACACAGAACATCATGTACTTTAACATGAAGAAATGTCGGAACATTTTTAAGACTTGTGACGAGCTTCGGTGGTGTATTAATGGTTGGAGCGTCTACTCTGAGTCTGGGGAGGTTGGTGGTTCGAACCACGGTCGACTCATCCCAAAGACTTCAAAACTAGAGAGTTCATAGAACACCTTACCCTCCACGGTGTTAGAGTATATATGTCAACTGAAATAAAATAATGATTTTAAAGGTGATAAAAAATAAAATAAATTCTGGAAGTTTCGTGCTGTTGATGCAGTCTTATGCACCACCTGGTAGCCTGGTGTTGGCTTAGTGGTTATGGTGGCGGCTTGGGATCCTCGGGTCCTGAGTTCGTAGACAGAAGCTGATGTTTGTGGACAGACAGACAGAAGTGAATCAATTGCTCAACCCCACTTTTCGCTCCATGTACACAGGGTAATGGTCTGTGCTGCTTCCTTCCTTGACATTTCAGTGTTTAAAAAGGATAGAGCACGGACAAGCAACCATAGGGTTGGTAACAAGGAAAAAAAAAAAAGACAGAAAATGTCATAACTACACAATTATTTCAGTCACTTTGCTGAACGGAGTTAAAGGGCGAGCCCATATATATTTCCAAATAAAATGGCCACCAGTCTACCAGTCGGCCATCTTTGATCAGATCACGAAATAAAGATGAGTGCGAGTGTATGCCGTCGTGTGCTGTGCTTGTGCCACGTTTGAACAAAATCGGACCATGTATGTCTGAGAAATGATTGGGGACACATTTAAGTAACGAAATGGCCGCCAGTCAGACATATTGTATCTGATCTCAAATTTAAATGGCATTCACACGTAAGCCATCATTCGTTATCTGTGTGCCGAGTTTGATGAACATCGATAAATGCATGTCCGAGATATGGTTGCGGACGAACGCACACACGCACGCACACAAAAATATGGACCAAGTCCAACGGGGGATAATAAGGCTTTCATGGCCCTAATGGCATCCTTCTGCATCGAAGTTCCTTTGTTGGGGAAATAGTCGTATTATATTATTATTATTATTGTAAAAAGTACAATTATCCAGGTCCTTTGTGGTGTATTTGACGTACAATGCACTCTCGATATAATGGACAGCTTTTGAGATGAGGTTTGACGTTGTAAAAATTTAAAAGATGAATCCAAATTTGTAGAGTTTTTCTTTTTACCTTTTTCTAATACAGCGAGTCCCCGACTTACAAACAGCCAGACTTTCGAACACACCCGATAAGTTTTTTTTTTTAATTTTTGTTAATGTATTCTATCGTAATGGCGAGAAATATAAACTACTCAAAGATACATCATGTGCCATCACGCACTATGCACGCACACTGCTAACATGCAACAATGGGTCCTGATCCCGAGGATGGGACGACTTGAAGCTCAAATCATTGTTTAAAACATTCCCAAGAAATACTTCAACACACTTGTGGTCATGCACTGTCCTACAAATCGGTTCAACCTTGAGATGCTGCTCCTTTAATACACGCTCTTCCGTGAGGCGAAGAAAATAAACCATTTTGGGGGGTAGGGGAGGGGAGGTACATTTTTAGCTTATCTGGAATTTTAATTCCAGACAAGGTGTTGTCAACGCGCACAGTCCGTCCGTCTCTTATTTCGACTTTGCAAAGCTCGTTCTGGTCACATGACTTCAAGTAGGTCACAGTGGTCGACTTCGTAAAATTCTCCAAAAATCTTCTCCAAACCCACCAGTCAGAATGCTCCCAAATGTGGGTTCCAACATTAGGACTGGGTCCTGATGTTAAATTGCTGAGGTCGTGCCCATCTCATGACCAGACGTGTGTGAAAATGGCGCACTTAGTAAATGTTTGGGAAAATTGTGTAAATTCCTTCAAAAACCTTTCTCTCCAGACCCACCAGTCAGAATGCTACCAAATTTGGGCTACAGCATTAGGTCAGGGCCCAGATAAGCTACGGGTCCAGTGGTCTCATTTTTAACACTTCCTGAAACATTTAATGATGCGAGCAGACATTTAACCACCCCATGTACACACACCTGTTTGTATTAATTCAAAATTGTGTGAACCACACCGTTCCAACAAATAATGAGTTACTCGAGGGCACCAGAGGACACCGGCACTGTATCCAAATCCCAAACTTCTGTTTCGGAAGGTGCACTGTCAGCAAGGTAGATACTGCAAGGTAAAGGTATCCTGAATCCTCAGGTCGACCTTGTTTTATAACAAACGATCACAACACTCGAAACCTATAACGTCACACATTTCACTCACAAACCTTTCCTCCTCCCTCTTTCTCATCCCCCTCTTCGGCTGCACTTCCAATTCTGGTCATGGACCCGGTGACCCGCGCACGTCTCCCGCCAACTGCCAGGGGGACACCTAACAGGCTTTTGGCCGCTTGCAGCGGCCTAGCCAACGCAGGATCTAGAGTTGAGTCAGCCAGCACGGACTCCAAAAGTAGAAATGCTTCTGCCACTGCTGACCACAGAGGCTGCCGGGGCAAGCAAAGCACAAAATGGGGGGGTCACGTCTTATAAATATCAACAAATATGTCTTCAATGAGGTCGAGCAATGCACATGAAGGTGAAACAAAAAACGTCTACGCACATTATCAGTATTAATTGGCCCTTCTCAAATTGCGCCAGTTTACATACATGCCTGTACATAATGGACTTGCAATGGTGCACAAGCAAATACTGTACACACCGTATGATACGATACATACAGGAAATGGACAAAAAAATGGAAACACCTGGGTAAATGAGGGACACAAAGCAACGGCTTCTACCCAGGTGTGGCCCATGTGTTAATTAATCAAATAAAATCCCAGCATGCTTCGGGTCATGTATAAAAATGCGGCACAGGCCTGGTTGCCAATAATTAAGGCGAGCATGGCTGCAAGAAGAGACCCCTCCCCCCCAATGCCCCCATCCACAGAGCACGTGTGGTCGCCCAATGGTTTGATGAGCATGACACTGATGCTATTCATATGTCATGGCCTTCTCAGTCACCAAATCTGAACCCAATCGATCATTTATGGGATATTCTGGACCGATGCCTGAGACAGCAATTTCCACCTCCATCAAACAGGTGTGAGTTGATTGACTTTCTCGTGGAGGAATGGTGCCGCATCACTCGTGCAGAATTCCAGACGCTGGTGGACTCTATGCCACGGCGAACACAGATCGTACTGGCCAATACAGGAAGTCAAGGCAGGAATTAGTAATTTGTTCATGGTGCCGGCGATAGCTTGCCTATTCTTCACGAAGGACACCGTGGAATCCTTAACGTCCACAAACTAATTCTGGCAGACGGGATGCCAGTTTAACGTCCATGCGAGGAATGGCACGTGCATTTATGAATCGCCCTGCCTGTGAAACACCAGGATGACAGTTTATAGCTGGTTCAAGATTCAAACCCAGACTCGACAGTTTCGAGGTGAACATGCATACCTGCAGGCCATCCTTCCAGCCATGATGCATACGTAAGCACAATACCGTGTTCATCAATTTAAAAAGGCACATATTTTAAAAATGGCATCCAATGACAACAATAGAAAACAATAAAACTAAAGGATTGGCAAAATTCACAATACGCGACTTTCAAAACGATGTATGAATACTAAACGAGGTGTTTCACACATGCGGTGTGTGTATGTGTGTGTGTGAGTGTTTTTTAGTGACACGTTTCTGCTTGTCTGGGCACTTTTAACCTACCATTACCAGCGTGAAATCTTTAATTCAAATCCTCTTTTTAACACAGTTTTCGGTATTTAGAGGAAAGAGTGGCAATTTCAAAATGGATAACCATCATTGTTGTGTTCCTGAATGCAAATCAAACTCACGGGAATATCGGAAACACGAGAAATATCTGTGGATGAGACTGAGAGGTATTGACTTCCTATTATTTCCTGTTAACACAAGAGAGCAACCACAATGGATATATTTTTTCGCATGCACGCACGCACGCACGTGCGCGCGCACACATACAGTTCTCCTTTTCGCAATGAATGCAAAAATCTAGTGTAATTCTAGTAGCCCAGGAACCAAACAAACAATATGTTTATAACAGCCCTCACAGTTCCCACCCACACCCCCTCTCCCCACTACGTGATTAATAGTACATATCTATTTTTAAAAAGTGATTCAAACTTGCCCTGTACATTCACAAGCCCCAGATATGTCCTTCCCATCAGTGGTTCAGAAGAACCAAGAACCCAAACCAGATACAGTGTCTCCCTCAGGATAGTCTACCTGGTACATTCGACGTCCACGTTAATGTAGGTAATACAAGCTTTGTGTATTTTCATGTCGTGAACATGTCCTTTGTTGAAGACTGGTTACCGTTACTTGGTAATGATGCACAGCATCGTCTTTCCAATTGCAGACGTCCATTATATAAATTACCAATCCTACCATGTTCACAGGAGGAACTCCCACAAGGTTCAAAGTTCATTTACTGGTCGCGATCCGTCGGGGGTTTGTGTAGAGCATGTCCGTCAACTCGGGCCTTGCACCGACCCGCATGGTCGAGAGTTTGCAATACGAGCAGCTGCCCGTAAGGCGAGTTGAGAAAGTTCTCCAAGACTTTTGTTGTGCAGAGGCACAGCCCTTTCTCTCAGGTACTTTTACAAGTATTTTGGTATCTTTCAGAAGCTTTGTGAGACATTTTTTTGTACAGTCCTCGCAGAAATAGAGGAATACGAGAAATATCCGCAGATGACACCGAGAGGTGTTGAGTTCCTATTATTTCCCGTTGAGCAAGGAATTGTCGGAATAACTTTGTCATATCTCCATGATCTCTGAAAAAACAAAAAGCTGGAAATTAATTTGGTTCTTATAAGTCGATAGTGCTACTGTTTAATGAGTTATCGCACTTAGTTTGGTCATGATCATAACTTGGAAGTCAATTGGACTTGAAATGGCGTTTTATCGCAATTTTAAAGTTTTGACCCGACCCCCCCTGACATTCGACCCCCGACCGCTAAGAAGGGTGTCGGTGTGACACCCCAATGAGTCATATGGTTGGATGCAGTATTGGAAGATGCACATTTTGGATTTGGTTTGAAGTCGATACGACCATTTTAGCGGATGTTATTGTGAAAATAAGAATTTCGGTTTTTCGGTGACCTTGACCTTGACCTTTGACCTCGATTCACCAAAAACGACAAGTGCTAAGTTGGACCATGGCCGACGTCTGTACCCAGTTTGGTCATGATCGTTGAAACGGTGTGGCTGCTACAGGGTAAACAAACACACAAATAAACAGACAGACACAGAATGACACACAACCGACCAACATAATTTCCGCAATCCGAAGGATTCCGGCAATTAACAAACAGACAGACAGACAGACAGACATACAGAATGACACACACAACCGTCCAACATAATTGCCGCAATCCGAAGGATTCCGGCAATTAACAAACATGCAAACAGACACAAAGGAGGGAATACATAACTTCCTTCACCTTTGGTGGCAGAGGTAATAAACAAAAACAAGACATACCTTTTAAATTTATTACAAAATAGCGAGGTGATTTTTATAAAACAGCGAGGTGGGTGAGGGTAAGAACATTATGTATTGTACTTTGCCGTAAAGAGAAAACACAAGACTTAGCTCGGGATGATGATGATGCTGATAGATGGGGGGGGGGGGGTGGAGGTTAGAAAGAATGTCGATGTAGAACTTGTGATGGCTGTTGGATCCTCGGGAGCACGACAAAGTCACCTGCTGCATTGCCACATCGAAGAAGGGCAAAACGATCCGTAGCCACTGTGACCCGGAGCAGATCTTTCCTGCTTGGACAGGAAGGTACAAGGTGGCATCCTCTTCCAAAATAATCCCGTGTCTTCGGCATTAAAAACCTGCTCCGGCATAAATCCCTTCACCTCGATTAGTTCCATGAGCTGCGGTGGGTAGTTTTTCGCAGAATCATGGTCCGTCACGGTTGACTTGCAGCCTTCGGCCCGGGGTGCCTCGTGGAAATGTTGGTCAATCTGCAATGATTTCTCCCATATCACCAGTCTACTCGAAGGGGTAAATCCACAATGGTTTCTCCCGTATCACCGTGCTTGACTGGCGTCCACCGCACAGTCGATTCATTGATCCCGTAATGGCGGCCCACAGATGCCGCACTTTCACCTCTTGTCAACGATCTAACAACTCGATTTTTTTTCGCACAATGTCAGAACCTTTTTCTGCCTTTCGGCACGATTGATTTTGTCCATTGTTTCGCAAGAAACAACAAGAGGCTTGCAATGGGAGGTAATCGTACACGCGGACACAAACAATGACTCATCTCAGCTGAAAAAACACGATTGGCCGAAATCATACACGCGGACGCGAACAATGACTCATCTCAGCTCAAAGACTGCGATTTCACGCCAGTAATGGCAGATAACTAAATCGGAACGCGATTGGTCGAAACCCACGATATTTGAGGGTTTACTGTACTTTTCTCTTGTGCCTTTTAGTTGTGATCTTTGCTTGTAATTCCTGTCTGTGCCCTGTAAATACATGCCCATCAATTGCTGATTGCGAATATGCCCTGAATGGATATTGCTTTGTTGTGTTTTTTATAAATAAATGCACGGTACTTGTTGAACTGTTAAACGTTTACGACCTGCTTGCTTTCGCCCTTTCCTCCATTGGTCAGATTTAGTGTGTCAGACTATATAGCCAGGACGTTTTACCCCACCAATCTCCCATCCCGTTAGCCAACGCTACACCCACGGTTTCGCTCGGTGTACATAATAAATAGGCAGGTGCACGTTGAGGGCATGACCCCCAGTTACAGTTGTCAAGCCAACGGTAAGGTAATGTGTAACCAAGGAGGAGAACCCTGATAGGTTTCGGTAATTTTAACGACGGCTGTGGTTGCCTAGCAACCCGTCAGACCACGGTGTTATCCGTGGCCGGCACCCTCAGGATCAGAGATCGGGTGAAGGTCCGAGGAGCGCCTTCATGGTAACCCCAGACTCTGAGTCCGTAAAAATGTTTTTCTCTCCAACCACTTGTCCGATCGATGCAAAACTTTAAACATAGGAGGGACTCCCCATGGAGAATATTTTGTTGACAACGCTGACGTCATCGGTCACATCGTATGACAGCCATATTGAAAATTTGGACTTCTTCTCTGAAACCGCTCATCAAAAAAAATTGAAACTTCGAAAATGTCATCAACTCCTGATGGGGTACAGTATATATGGTGATAATGATGATGTCATTCGTGAATTGGTATTCCAGCCATAGTTTGTTGAATTGAAATCCTTATCTGAGAAATCTGAAACGTCATATATCTGATCTACGACCCGATGTGAATGAATAATGAAATGTATGACATCATCGGCCACGTCGTCTAGCAGCCATATTGCATTGAAAATAAAAACGTAATAAATCTTCTTCTTCCGAACCGCTTAACAGATTGATGCGAAACTTCATACGTGTGATCGACTAGCCATGGGGAATACGGTTTGAATTTTTTTTCACATTCATCTTCATTGATGTAATTCAGCCTTAATGCTGAATTCAGCGTTCAGCCCGCTAACCAATTGTGATGACAGGAAATGACAGGAACCCGACTCCTCTTATCCACGGATATTTCTCATATTGTTATGTTTCCGTGAGCCCGATTTGCATTTAGGAACACAATAATTATGGTTAACCATCCTGGAATTGCCACTCTTTCGTCAAAGTGCTGAAAATTTAATTTGAAAGACGATTTGAATCTCAGATTTCTCGCTCGTAACGGCAGGTTCAAAGTGCCCTGTGAGCATAACCAAATTGGTCAAAACACACAGCGCATGCCCAAAAGAACTCGTTGAGCATTCATACGTCATTTTGAAAGTCATGTATCACACTTCATTATCTGGCTTAGCTTTATCGCATAAGTAATATTGTTTGCAGGGCTGGCAGGATGGCCGAGTCTAGAGGTATGCACATTCGCCTCTGAGCTGTCTAGCCTGGGTTGGAATCCCGACTCAGCTATAAACTGTCATCTTGGTGTTTCACAAGCGGGATAATTCATCAATGTGTGTGCCGATAGATGTTAAACTCGGTGTCCTTCCCGGTGGAGGTTACAGATCTCGTGGTGTCCTTCGTGAAGAGTCGGCGAGCTATCAAATAGCAAGTTGTTTGGTATTTTTGGAGATTCCTCGCCACCAGGCGACGCCGTTTGCTCCGTCAGTGTACGGTTGATGTCTGAGCAGCAGTGTCGGGTCTATACGACGAACAAATTGACCAGGTGATGCGCACATTTCATATAAACCACCTTCTTCGGACACAAAGTATTGTTTAGCAAAGTGTACAAAAAAAAAAAGGATTCATATTATATCATGAGATACCATTCATTTCTCCCCACGGGATCACGTTGGACCCCGTTTCCTCTGTTTTCGAAGACGACCAAGTTGTGTGCTCGGTGCAGCAAGGTAAGAAAGAAACTTCTGTTCAAACCACGGACCTTCAATAAGTGTGTTTGTGTGTCACATGTTTATTCAATTCTAATAGAACATGATTCACAATAACGTTCATATTCTTTGATTATTTTGTAAATTCTTACTGGAATAGAATGTATAATATGCATTAACAATTCAAGAATCTCTCGATTTATAGGAAAGGGATTTCGGTTTCCACTCGAGGACTGTATTATATGGCCCCATTTCCACCAAAAGTGGAGCGAAACCCATTTCCTTCTTCTGATGGTCAAAATGAAACCGCAGCTAGTGTGGGTTAGTCGGTGACGCCTGTTTTCCACAACGATATACTGGGCCACTTCAAAGCTGCGGTTTCATTGGCAACTCACACTTCTGTATAGTTTGGTTGCTTTCGAGTGGATAAAGTTGAAGTTGCAAATGTCTTGTGAAGTTAACCCAAAATACTTCCAATGGATTCAACGTTGTTCAAAATCATTGCCACCCCATGGCATTCTGGGTACACAGTGCTTTGGAACGTGGCACATTGTTTTTTCATTATGACGTCTGAATGCCCGACAGGCCGTGGAGCTGATAAAGCGAATGCCAAAGCGAGTGCGATGTGAACGATCGATATGTTCATGGTGAGAGTGATGCAAATGGTCGATACGCACATGGTGAGTGCGATTTCAACAGTTGATACGTTCATGGCGAGTGCAATGTGAACGGCCGATACATTCATGAGTGCGATATGAACAATTGATACATTCACGAGTGCGATATGAACAATTGATACATTCATGGCGAGTGAGAAGTGAACAATCGATACATTCACGAGTGCGATATGAACAATCGATACATTCACGAGTGTGAGGTGAACAATGGATACATTCACGAGTGTGATGTGAACAATCGATACATTCACGAGTGTGACGTGAACGATGGATACATTCACGAGTGCGATGTGAACAATCGATACATTCACGAGTGCGATGTGGAACATCGATACATTCATAGGCCGAGTGCGATGTGAACGATCGATACATTCACGAGTGTGATGTGAACGATCGATACATTCACGAGTGTGATGTGACGTCGATCTTCATGAGTGTGATGTGAACGATCGATACATTCACGAGTGTGATGTGAACGATCGATTGCATTCATGAGTGTGATGTGAACGATCGATACATTCACGAGTGTGATGTGAACGATCGATACATTCACGAGTGTGATGTGAACGATCGTACATTCACGGTGTGATGTGAACAATCGATAATTCACGAGTGTGTGAACGATCGATACATTCACACAGTGCGATGTGAACGATCGATACATTCATGCGAGTGTGATGTGAACAATCGATACATTCACGAGTGTGATGTGGACGATCGATACATTCATGAGTGCGATGTGAACGATCGATACATTCATGAGTGTGTGTGAACAATCATATATTCACGAGTGTGATGTGAACGATCGATACATTCACGAGTGTGATGTGAACAATCGATACATTCACGAGTGTGATGTGAACGATCGATACATTCACGAGTGTGATGTGAACGATCGATACATTCACGAGGTCGAAGTGAACGATCGATACATTTACGAGTGTGATGTGAACGATCGATACATTCACGAGTGTGATGTGACAATGATACATTCACGAGTGCGATGTGAACGATCGATACATTCACGAGTGTGATGTGAACATCGATACATTCACGAGTGTGATGTGAACGATCGATACATTCCGAGTGTGATGTGAACGATCGATACATTCACGAGTGTGATGTGAACGATCGATACATTCACGGTGTGATGTTGAACGATCGATACATTCCGAGTTGATGTGAACGATCGATACATTCCGAGTGCGATGTGAACGATCGATACATTTACGAGTGTTGATGTGAACGATCGATACATTCACGAGTGTGATGTGAACAATCGATACATTCACGAGTGCGAGTAACGATCGATACTTTCGAGTGTGATGTGAACATCGTACATTCACAGTGCGAAGTGAACGATCGAACATTCACGAGTGTGATGTGACATCGATACATTTACGAGTGTGATGTGAACAATCGATACATTCACGAGTGTGATGTGAACGATCGATACATTCATGAGTGTGATGTGACGATCATACATTCACGGTGTGTGACGATCGATACATTCACGAGTGCGATGTGAACAATGGTACATTCACGAGTGGATGTGAACAATCGATACATTCACGAGTGTGATGTGAACAATCGATACACTCACGAGTGTGATGTGAACAATGATACATTCACGAGTGCGATGTGAACAATCGATACATTCACGAGTGCGATGTGACAATGATACATTCACGAGTGTGATGTGAACGATCGAACATTCACGAGTGCGATGTGAACAATGGATACATTCACGAGTGTGAGTGAACAATGGATACATTCACGGTGCAATGTGAACAATCGATACATTCACGAGTGTGATGTGAAGATGGATACATTCATCGAGTGTGATGTGAACGATCGATACATTCATGGCAGTGTGATGTGAACGATCGATACATTCACGAGTGTGATGTGAACAATGGATACATTCACGAGTGCGATGTGAACATCGATCATTCACGAGTGTGATGTGAACAAATGGATACATTCACGAGTGCGATGTGAACATCGATACATTCACGAGTGCGATGTGAACATCGATCATTCACGAGTGCGATGTGAAATTCGTACATTCGAGTGCGATGTGAAATCGATACATTCACGAGTGCGATGTGTGAACATCGATACATTCACGCGGTGCGATTGAACATGTGATGCCATTAGAAGTTGATTCCATGACAAAAAGAGGAATGAATGATGGGGGTGAGCAGCGATCCTGGATTTTTCTGAATGATCGGGTAATTAGGAAGGTTTAATTCTGGAAATTAGCAATTTATACACCTTGGGGTCACCTGTTAGCATTCTTCTCTGAACCCCACGCCTCACGACATGGGAAATCCAGGTTCAAAATCCCATGTGCCACATTGTCTGTCCACCGTCTACTTATGATGGCCTTGTAATTTGTGTACAAGTACAATGATGTCCACTTGTGTTTGTCCTGCACGGGATGTATGTACAACTGCACTATCAGCCTTAGATCATACCAAGAAAATAATACTAAGTAATATAATAATATACAGCAAAAATAAACAAACCCTGAAAAGTTGGGGAATTAAGGAATTTGAAGAATTTATTGATTTGTTTATTTTCCGGGTGGGAGTGAGGGGACGAGGGGGGCGAGGGGGCAGCGAATGAAAATAGTTGTTGGTATGTAGCAGGAATAATCATGTTCAAACATCTCCACTCCTTTCCTGTCTCTCTCTCTCTCTCCTCTCTCTCTCTCCTCTCTCTCTTCTCTCTCTCTCTCTCTCTCTCTCTCTCTCCTCTCTCTCTCTCTCTCTCTCCTCTCTCTCTCTCTCTCTCTCTCTCCCTACAGAAGAGAATAATATCATGTTGCCCTCATATCCAGTTCATTTGTAATCCATGCTTGTTTATGTTGCCATGCGAGCCAAGACATGTAAATACAAAAGCTAAACAACGATGGAGTTTTACACCAACATGGCATCATCACTGAAGCATCGTGCATCGCGGCGGCGAGCAAACGTTCACGGCGGGTCCATAAATCAACCACAAAATGGACACCTCACCTCTGAGTGCGAGGTGATCGTGCCCAGGCCAAAGTCTGCACACAGCTTCTGCTTGGGTGGGGAGGAAGGGCAGACAAGGGGATACAAATTACAGGACAAGAAAGATAAAGCACCAGAGGGAAGGAGAATATTCGAATAAACAAGATAAAGGGTTCCATATTAACACAGTAATAGGTTTATTACATTTAGGTTTTTTATTTATTTATTGGGGTGGACGTGGTAACTGGAAACTTTATCACAGCACAATAAATGTAGAACAAGGGATTTTATGGCTGTTAGTAAACTCTCAAGCTTTGTAGATACGCTAATTGTCTCTTTACATTTTACTCCACATGGACTGTCTTAACAAATAACTCTCAAGGGATTGTTCACCATCCATGGAGGCTGCTCAATCCAGGGCCTGACTTGGCACCTCGTAGGATTTATAGGCCCCCTTGGCGTAACAGAAACTTCACAAACCTGATATTGAGAAGTTAATTTGATGCAATTTGTTATGTTACAAATTCCTGAAATGTTTCAATCAAATTGTGCCCAAAAGCATGTCTGGGAGGGTTGGAGTTTGCATGACGGAGCATCTTTAAAAGTTCAACGAATGCGACACTTCAGATGTGCCAACATGGTGTGTGTGTGTGTGTGTGTGTGTGTGTGTGTGTGTGTGTGTGTGTCACAGAGTCTGACAGGATAGTGCAGAGGTGGTGTACTTACCTTCTGAGCGTCTCGACTGGGTTCGATTCCTGCTCACACTGTATATTGTCTGATCGGTGCGTCACCGGTCGGGCATCGCATCACAAAGTGCGCTGTCCCTCGGGCAAAAGTTAAGCTGGCTCTACCATCTGTTGATACTGGTTGTTGGTGGATGTTAAAGATTCCTCGATGTCTTTCTTGAAGAGTAGGCATAGTATCACCAGCGAGCTAAACAAATAACCAATTCCTGGCGAAATCACCTTCAGTCAAGTGTCAGGCCGAG
This sequence comes from Eptatretus atami, assembly GCA_035128595.1. Classification (NCBI taxonomy): domain Eukaryota; kingdom Metazoa; phylum Chordata; class Myxini; order Myxiniformes; family Myxinidae; genus Eptatretus; species Eptatretus atami. The sequence continues at coordinate 53,244,543 of CM068968.1, forward strand.
CCAGGCAGTTGGTGAAAGACTTCGGCCTAACGCAAGTCCCATATGGCTGACACCACAACAGGAGATCAATTGGGTCATTTCATGGAATATTTTGGGAGCATCTGCATCGTAAAAACCTGTTAAACATCCCTTATAAATTGTTTGGTAAAGTTGGTGACAAACGTGCTTGCCAAGGCAACAAATGGTCGTATCAGAGACACTGCAAGGTAAAATTGAGGTACCGCAGGCATGAAGGTGAACAAACTCGTTCCTTTTTGTCCGTAACATAATGAAAGCTCGTGGAAAGGCCTGTACGGTGTTTGGCATTTATTTGGCGATAGACCGAGGGGTAATCGATTAGTGAAATATTATTTCATGACCTCTTTATCAATCTGACGTCCATCGCTTCATGAACCTTGACCTGTCATCTATCTATAATTAGAGCAATGTGTGTGTGTGTGTGTGTGTGTGTGTGTGTGTGTGTGTGTCTGTGTGTGTGTCTGTGTGTGTGTCTGTGTGTGTGTCTGTGACCGCTGTTTCTCGACAACCTCTGGTCCGATCTAATTGAAACTCGCCAGGTATATTGCTGTGGACCTGAGGATGTGCCTTTTCAAGGTTTGATATTAATCAGACAAGTGCCTCCCAAGTTATGGCCATTTTATTTACCAAACCAATGACAAGACACGTTGCTGCGTTGGCGTGGCCGATGGGGAAGGGAACTCCCATCCTGCGTTCCCCATTACGGTTACAACGTACGGGCTTCCGGAGAGTGATGACTTCGTGTATTCTAATAATTTCTCGATTTCTTATGCGATTTATAGATAAACACAATGCCCCAAGTTATGATCGTTTTCATATTAGACGGTGCATAAATTTCGGTAACATCAGAGTGAGCTGGTGTGCTCCGAACCAGGAAGTAATTATTTTTTTCTCTCTTCTCTTCTCTTTTTGTTTTCCTTGCGATGACATTGCGAAAAGGCAAATACGTTGGCGCTAATTGAATATTTGGGCATTAAAACTAAATTGCGAATAATCGTAACTGCGAATAATATGCGAACTTCCGGGCCACGCACGTACGGCACGCGAGAGCGAAGAAACGGCCTGTGTGGTTGTTGTTTTCTTGGCTCGCGGTTTGATATTTATTTATAATTTTTTTTTTTTATTATTATTTTTTTACGGGCACGTACTAGTAATAATAATGACACGAGTACCACCCTTAAAACGAACGTCAACGCTGGAGGCCAATAGGCCCATCAAGCCTGCGCAACGGTCGTCAACCTACGGTTGTTTGTCCGTGCTCCATCCTTTTTAAATGCTGTGCCAAGCAAGGAAGCAGCATGTACCATTTTTAAAGTCTTTGTTCTGACTTGGTCAGGGTTCGAACCTCCGACCTCTCAGATTTGTATCCTCTGCAACGATTACGCCACCGAGTGTGATTGAAACGCTCTCACAGACAGACAATCTCACAAAATATGTACCCAGTGTCCTTTCCCTGCTTTGTATCTTCCCAAAAGAAATCAACTGTATTTAAATTTGATGGAAGGTAATACATTTTTGTCAATAGATATATAAAACAAGCTGATATACCCATCAGGAATATGTGATGGGATGCTGCAGGATTGGAAGGGCCATAGCGTCGGATTCTATCGGACGACAACAATCGAGTGACGGAATGGCACTAGACGAGCAGCTCACTCGAATGTCATGACGTCACCCAGCATGGTGAACACTGCAATCGATTCCAAAGAAACTGCCAGCCCATCCCTGGGCAAAGCAATCAATCCACGGACATGTTTCTCACTCCTTGGCAGTCTTCGGTGCAGCGTGGCTTCCACCCAAGAGATAAGCTGGCAGACCATCCAGTGAGGGAGTAACAGGACGGCAGGCCAGCTCGTCGACCTCAAGCCAGAAACACGTCCGTGGATTGATTTCCCTCCCACGTGGGCTGGAATTGTCAAAAAAGGCTTCCAAGGCCTATCTATGCGAGCTGACTGATGCTGCGGTTACCAGGGGAGCACCTGACACCAGCTGCTTCACACCCCGCGTGCTTCCGTGTCCTTCACGGACTGGATTTCAGCTGGATTACACATTCAGTTTTGATATATCCAAATAATGGATGAATAAATGTAATTTCTTCGTCAAACAGACCAAAATTATTTTATTATTAAGCAATTCCCCCTCCCCAACCCCCATGTCTTATCTAATACATAACCATTTGGAACAGGCATGTCAACATGAGTGATTGAATCAAAGTTTTTTTTTTTTGGAGAAGCAAATTATTTGACATGTACACACATGCAAACAACTCAAAAATGAAGCTCGAGCGAAGTCGATGACGCACCATCGCAACTCCCCACGCTTCCCACCTCAAGCAAGGTTGAGAGATGGAAAAACGTTCCACCAGGAATGACCCAACATCAAATTTTGAGTTAAAATCATTTTTCCGTTTTGTCCCCAGTGACCCGAAGTCCCCAGCCGCCTGGGGCACGAACCGGCGGTCAAATCCAAAAAATTGTCACACGTTTCATGCGTCCCCCAAATATGATTGCACATACAAAGTTTCATTAATTAACGATGCTTAAAAATGTGCCCGTAATTGCATTTTTGGGGTATTTGACCTTTTGACCCCACCACAAGAGGCAAGGCCAACAAATGATGCTGTTCTTGCACAGGCTTCTTGCCAAGTGGTGATCATAACTACCAAATTTGGTGAATTTCTGCCAAATCGTTTCGGAGATAGCGTGACAGACGAACAAACGGATGGACGAACAAACGGATGGACAGACGGACCCGATTGCAGTATCCCCATTTTTTCCCCCCCAAAAAAGTGTGGGGATAATAATGGTTCTGGCCTTCGGCTGCGGAGGTATGAAAAACTTTTCTAAAGCCAGTGTCTTAATGGACTTTTCTTTTCATAGGAAACCACTTCCTAAAGAGTCTGGGCCAATAGTGTCATGGCAGCAGTGAAGGAATAAACACATAGGTAACAACAGCCCGTTTTTCAAACTCACCAACGATGTCAGAAGTCTGGCACGTCTGTTCTACCATAGATTGAGTGTGTCATCATAGAGGGGGGGGGGCTTCCGATGTGAACAAGCACAACATCGAGATTCTTTTCTCCTGAAAGCTTGCTCGATTCCTAGAAGTTCGTCACACAAAGCTCATTTAAAAAATGTATTGTTATCGATCTGGTATAGCGGGTAAAATGGGGGATAGATTAGAATAGTTATTTCATCGTACATGTGAGCGTAAGTGTGGTGAAGATTGCGTAAATTATAGAGCGTGTCGAGCACGTGTATTTTCGAAAGATCTCGGGTTTGTGGCACCAGTCACGAGTTGGTTGAGAAGCTGGTGCGCAGGGAACGTGGTTGGTGCTGGCATGCAAAGCACGGCGAGGCCAAGCTCTGCACCAGACCGCTGCGCTCCGGAACGAGGAACCAGACTGTGTGCGCGAGCATTGCCATGTCGGACAGGTTGCTTTACTCTTGTCGATCCCCTGCTGAGTTCCGTGTTCTCCTGAGTGAATGGTGGTTTCGTGGTTTCGGGGCACGTGGGTGTAATTTATTAATTATTATTATTATTTGTTCCTGTCTGTGATCACCGCCGTATTCTTCGTCCTCCCCTTTTCTCCCCTAAAAAGATCCCGTTTTGAAGACAGCTTGTGTGGGAACCGTAGCGTTTAGAAGTTTGGATTGTTGACCCATTGTTAGACGGGCAGATTGGGTTCGTGTTTACGCGTCTCAACGCGGATCGCCGACGCGCTTCGCTCGGCCATCTTGCCGAGAGATGTGCCGCGGTCCGTTGCATTCGGAGACGGCGAGTCCCGCGAAATTAAGCCGGCTGACGCGAAGACCTTTTCGTCCCGTAGCCGCCGGGCGGCGTGACGATCGTTGAAGATGCATAACTTAACGGTGTACAACGCAAATACGAAATATGGTCAAACCTTACTGTTGAATGTCAATTTTCAATTTAGGCCACCGATGACGTCATCACCGATAAACACAACATTTCGAGGAAATAAATATTTCAAAATATATCTCTAAATTAAAATAAATATCTCTAAATTTAAATATTTCATTCGAGGAAATAGCAGAACCGTTTGGTTCCGAATCGAGCGTCAGGCCGCACACAACACATCCACGATCTTCATCGCACTCTGCACTAGAGAACCCGCAACAAGTTTGTTCACGTCCATTTTCATCGCGTTGTTATGGATACCATGTTATCCGTACCATTGTTATCCACACATAATCTCTTCATGATAATGACGTAATAAAATCGGCGGCGACTGTGGCCTTGACGACCCGGCAGAGTGAGGTGGCGCTCTCAACGGGTCACAATCCGACCGATGCAACCGCGAAGAGAGCAACATCAACTCGCCCGGTTAACAGAACCCAAGGAGTGTCAAAGCTTCGATACCACAGATCTTGAAAAGCTAATTTAAACACGCTCAAACACGCTGGAACAATGACGTCAAATGAGAAACCAAAGGAAATGCAACTAGGAAAGACTACCTGGATTATAAATGGTCCTCAAGTCAGGTTTCCTGTACGAACAATGATGCAGGCCTTGAACCAGCGCGAACAGTCAGAGAGCTACCTACACGTGCAACGGCACGACGCACAGACATGAGGACACAATGAAACGGTGAAACAATGACGGGTGGAAATCAAGGAGCTTGTAATGCAGGAAGAGCAGCAGCTGCCGGACTAAGAGCTTCGGCCCAGTCGGACCTCATGGCTGCTCAGGACGAGAGAATGAAACTTACAGTTTCAGTTTGTGAAATCGAGGAAAAACAAAAACCCCGGGTGTGTTCACTTGCTAAAAACATGCAGCTTCAAAAACAAAACAAACAAAACTTCACAAATTAAACTATGTTTTTCAAAATAAACCACTTCCGCAGTATTATGGATCTGTACTGAGAGTGGATAGCACTATGAAGTTTACTCCAGGAAGTGTACAAACAAACAAGGACCGGAATATGCACTTGAAGGATGTGGGGAGAGACAGAGACAGAGAGAGGGACAGACAGACAGACAGACAGACCTGAATGTTTCTATCAATCAAATTTGTTTTTTTCCAATGGTAACAACAAAACAAACCATGACCAGAAGGTGAAATGTATTCAGAAAGTTTAACTATGTTTTAACATTGTTATTATTCCTCAAGTTCCAGGTATAACATTTGAGGCTGTTAGGATGGCCGAGAGATACACACACAATCGGATCACCTGAGCCGTCTAACCTGGGTTTGAATCCCGACGCAGGTATAAACCACCATCGTGGAGTTTCGTAGGCAGGATGAGCCATCGACGTGTGCCTCGGGGGGGGGACGGGATGTTCAGCAGGAGGATCCGTGTACCGGCATTGGTCGATGGTTGGCATTAAAGATCGCACGGTGTCTCACTAAGAGGAACCGGGTTATCGCCGGTCCACAAATTACGAATTCCTGCCCTAGTAGACTTCAGCCGAATGTCATGGCTAGACCAGCCAGTTGGTAAAAGACTTGGGACAAAAACTTTGTGCAGCCGACCACCATATAAGGTGTGAATAATCAGGACAGATAAGGAGGGTAGTCGGGGTAGTTCCAGGAATAACATCCATCGATTTACCAGACTTGGTGGTGTAATGGTCGGAGCGTCCACACTAAATGTGGGAGCGTCCACGCTTGCTTGAATTTCTGCATTTTAAAAGGATAGAGCAGGATAAACCATCGGTTGGCAATCACGGCGCAGACTATGATGGGCCTCATGGCCTTCCTGCATTGAAGTTCCTTCAAAGGAACCTCGTACTGTAATTAAAGACAAGTCACAAGTTTAAATGTGGAATGGAAACTTTATTAAAAATCACTTTGTCCCTTTCATTACCTCTGCCATGAAGGTGAAGGAGCTTGTGTTTTCACCCCTCCCTGTCTGTTTGTCACTCGGCTAAAATAAAATCAGGAAACCAGACAAGGACAGCAACGTTAAATTTTGGGGAAGATCTGAATCCGGATCCGGATCAAAGTACTAGAATTTTAAAAGTGATTCTTCACCATTGAGAGATAGGGCTCAAAAACGATAGAGCACTTCTCCGTTTTATTGTTATTATCAATTGTTTTATATTGTGGAAGGTGTTTGATGTGCCAGTCATTTGAAAGTATAACTAGAAGGCCACTCGGTAGAGCACATACCTCTACCACGCAACGCCTGAGCCACGGGAACATATCAGGCACAATACATTTTTGAGATATCGTGCTATACAGGACTATATCGCTTTTGGCCCCGTCTCTGATCACTTTTTAAATTCTAGCCGTCGGATCCGGATCCGGATCTTCAACAAAATCTAACCAGTTCGTCCTTGTCACACACCCAACCTGTCCACAAAATTTCATCCAGATCCGTCCACAACTTTTTGAGATATCCTGTACACAAACAAACAAAGACAGACAGACAGACAGACAGGGGTGAAAACACAACCTCCTTCACCTTCGGGGCAGAGGTAATAAATCATCCCAAAACGACGGAGAGCTGGAGTATACACGAACGCACTGGATTGTTCACAGAACGACAAACAAAGCGAAGGTTCGAAAATCCACTCAAACCTGGACACACACTTGGTCAAGAGACCACAGGTGTCTTGTCAAACCTGGACACACGCTCGGTCAAGAGACCGCAGGTGTCTTGTCAACCTGGACACACGCTCGGTTCAAGAGACCGCAGGTGTCTTGTCAAACCTGACACACGCTCGGTCAAGAGACCGCAGGTGTCTTGTCAAACCTGGACACACGCTCGGTCAAGAGACCGCAGGTGTCTTGTCAAACCTGGACACACGCTCGGTCAAGAGACCGCAGGTGTCTTGTCAAACCTGGACACACGCTCGGTCAAGAAGACCGCAGGTGTCTGTTCAAACCTGGACACACGCTCGGTCAAGAGACCGCAGGTGTCTTGTCAAACCTGGACACACGCTCGGTCAAGAGACCGCAGGTGTCTTGTAACACTGGACACACGCTCGGTCAAGAGACCGCAGGTGTCTTGTCAAACCTGGACACACGCTCGTCAAGAGACCGCAGGTGTCTTGTCAAATCTGGACACACGCTCGGTCAAGAGACCACAGGTGTCTTGTCAAACCTGGACACACTCGTCAAGAGACCGCAGGTGTCTTGTCAAATCTGGACACACGCTCGGTCAAGAGACCGCAGGTGTCCTGTCAACCTGGACCCGCGCTCGTCAAGAGACTGCGGTTCCTGTCAAACCTGGACACACGCTCGGTCAAGAGACTGCAGGTGTCTTGTCAAACCTGGACACACGCTCGGTCAAGAGACTGCAGGTGTCCTGTAACCTGGACACACGCTCGGTCAAGAGACCGCAGGTGCTTGTCAAACCTAGACACAACGCTCGTCAAGAGACCGCAGGTGTCCTGTCGTACCAAACGAACTTGCAACACACCTGCATGAGCACTTGGACCACACTCTCCCATGGTCTCCGGTCGTTGTTTTCTCCCCGTTCTTGATTGTATGACCACCAGAAATCACATGATGATGACTACCGGACAATGTCCCGTCCATGGAGCAGACGGAGGCCTTATTCCATCAAGTGTGCACCAAGAAACGTTCATCGAGCGAGTGCGCATGAACTGTCGTCGTACATTTGTTTCGAGGAGATGCTTCGTTTCAGTCGAGATGCTCGCACGCACGACAAATCAAACTGCCGGTAGTAGGGAACGCGATGTCTCCGAACGATGTACTTCGGACAAGTGAGCGTCACCGTTGTACTCCACATACATGTAGCCAGTACACCCGACAGAAAGAGCAGAAAACGCACAACTACATACGCCGATGCCGCTACCCGACATAAACTGCAGGACTGGTGTTCTCAAGCTGGTTGTTCATGACCCTGGAACAGCCATGAGAAGAACGAAATGACATTTAATCCACTCTTTCAAACATCCAGGTGTAAATATCCCAACGATGAGGGGAGTCAAAGCCAATGGAAAGAAAAATCAACACCCACATAGACAGGTGAACGAGCGTTCGGGACAGTCACAGGTGAACGAGCGCTCGGGACAGGTGATCAAGTGTGGCCGAGTTATCCACATCCGCGTGGACAGGTGAAATGAGCATGTAGATGTTGATGTTTAAGCAATGGCAGAATATTATTGAGACAAACCAAGATGGAGCACACGCACAGGAGAGGAGCAAGAAATCGCCACCAAGGCTTGAACATCAATGGAACCCACATCCTTGTACGACCCAGCTTTCAATACTGTGACGATAACAAGGGGTTATCGAGCTCACCAGTCACCATGCCCTGTACTGTACAAAAAGTGGAAGTTGAACGTCATATGGAAAAGTCCAAGCGATGGTTAACGAGACGAGTCCAAATGGCTGGAACGTGACATGAAGACAAGTAAATAATGAATGAATTATCTTTCTTGGATTGGACATCAGAGCGAGCAGACGAACCCCAAGACAGAATTTGTCCAACTACGTGGATCTGCATGAAACAAGGATTGTGTTTGAAATGGACAACCCGCCTCCCCTCGACCCCCAACCCCAACCCTTCCAAATCCCCAGACAGAGAGACATTCCAAATGGTGGAGTGTGTTGGAATCCCACGGAACACACGAAGGAAAGTCCACAGGTGTAGAGGAGGTGAAAGTACAATAATTAATTAAATACCGATCAAACTACCCAAAAGTATTCGCGAAACAGCTCGTAGCGGTCTCGTGAAGGTCCACAGGGTAGAGGAGGTGAAGTACAATAATTAATTAAATACCGATCAAACTACCCAAAAGTATTCCCGAACAGCTCGGTAGTCGTCTCGTGAAGGTCCACAGGTGTAGAGGAGGTGAGATACAATAATTAATTAAATACCGAACAAACTACCCAAAAGTATTCCGAACAGCTCGGTAGTCGGTCTCGTGAAGTCCACAGGTGTAGAGGAGGTGAAAGTACAATAATTAATTAAATACCGATCAAACTACCCAAAAGTATTCCGAACAGCTCGGTAGTCGGTCTCGTGAAGGTCCACAGGTTAGAGGAGGTGAAGTACAATAATTAATTAATATCCGATCAAACTACCCAAAATTCCCGAACAGCTCGGTAGTCGGTCTCGTGAAGGTCCACAGGTGTAAGGAGGTGAAGTACAATAATTAATTAAAATACCGATCAAACTACCCAAAAGTATTCCGAACAGCTCGGTAGTCGGTCTCGTGAAGGTCCACAGAAACTAGAACGCAACGACCTCACAACGGACAGGCACTGACTTGAACACCGCGTTAGACAAACTGAAACGTGGTTAGACGAACCAAGACGCGGTAAGATGAACCGAGACGTGGTTAGACAAACCGAACCGTGGTTAGACGAACCGAGACGCGGTAAGATGAACCGAGACGTGGTTAGACAAACTGAAACGTGGTTAGACGAACCAAGACGCGGTAAGATGAACCGAGACGTGGTTAGA
>CM068968.1:53254349-53286372 GCA_035128595.1 Eptatretus atami
GGTAAGATGAACCGACGACGTGGTTAGACAAACTGAAACATGGTCCTTAGACAATCTGAAACATGGTTAGACGATCTGAAATGGTTCGACGAACTGAAACAGGTGAGACAAATTTGAAACAGGGTTAGACAAACTGAAACATGGTTAGACAAAGTTTGAAACAGGGTTTAGAACAACTGAAAACATGGGTTAGAAAACAACATAAACTTGAAACAGGGTAGACCAAACTGTGAACAACTGGTTAGAACGAACGTTGAAACATGTGTCGACAAACTGAAACAGGGTAGAACAAATTTGAAACAGGTTAGACAAAACTGAAACAGGGTTAGACGAACTGAAACATGGTTCGACAAACTGAAACAAGGGTAGAGGAGACAAACTGAAACAGGGTAGACCAAACTGAAACAGGGTTAGACAAACTGAAACAGGTAGACACAAACTGAAAACGGGTAGACAAACTGAAACAGGGTAGACAAACTGAAACAGGGTAGACAAACTGAAACAGGGTTACGAACTGACATTCGACAATACAGGTTTCGACAAACTGAAACAGGGTTAGACAAAACTGAAACAGGGTAGACAAACTGAAAACAGGTTAGACTGAAACGGGTTAGAACGAACCTGAGACGCCGGAGAGAACCGAGACGTGGTTAGACAAACTGAAACCGTGGTAGACTAACCGAGATGCGGTTAAGATGAACCGAGACGTGGTTAGACAAACTGAACCTGTGGATAGACTAAACCGAGACGCGGTTAAGATGAACCGAGACGTGGTTAGACAACTGAACGTGGTTGACTAATGAGACGCCGTAAGATGAACCGAGACGTGGTTAGACAAACTGAAACCGTGGTTAGAATAACGAGACGTGGTAAGATGAACCAGACATGTTAGACAAACTGAACCTGGTTAGGACTAACGGAGACGCGGTAAGATGAACCGAGATGTGGTTAGACAAACTGAACCGCGGTTTTAGACAAACTGAAACGTGGTTGAGATGAACCGAAAATGCGGTTAGATGTTGAAATACAAGTACTTAAGGCACTTGGACATGTTGAAGTACGAACATAAATCATTGCACAAAGACGCAGACAGTGGAGATGTCCCGCAGCCCGAAGTGTAAATTGGGGAAGGGGAGCGTGGGGGCGATGGGGGAATGGGGTCGAGGGTGGTTGTAAAGACAAGGAGGGGGGTTTAAGAAGCGAGGGGTGGTGGGGTTATGGGAGAGCGGTTCCCATGCAACACTGACGCACATATACGTAAGCACACCCTCTGGGTGCATCACATGACCGACGAACACAGACACGCAAGCTCGCAGCTGCCCGACCGCGGTGCCTGCTTCGTCGGTCTGGCCAGCAAAAAACACCGGTTTGAATCAGGCCGATCTGCCACGGCGTAACCGAGCTCATCCCGGGGAAATTAACAAAACGGGGACATAATAATAAAAGAAGAAGAAGAAGAATACATGTATACATCAAACGTGTGCACACATTGGTGGCTCATTGGTCTAGTCAACCAGAAACCTGCACCCACCAACATTCACCGTTCAAACACGATGTCTCCTCAGGTGCACGGACTTTTTTTTTTCTTTCCACAATCCTTATAAACCCCACACACACCCCCACACACCCCACCGTCTCTCGCCTTGGCTCTCACCCTCGTCTCACCTTCTGATGGGACAAAGCCAGCATTGTGTTCACAAGAAACGGGAATCGGCTCGAACGGAGCTTCAGCACGCTATTTCAGACGCTTGATGCTGGACCTGGACCTGGAGGCTGGAGCCGTAGACCAGACTCGTGAAGAAAATAAATAAAAACTCAACCATCATGAGGTGAAGTGTGGAACTGGCAGGAGGACATGGAGCAGGGACAATCAGCTGGGGGTGGTGAGCTGGGAAATGCGGCATGAACGTGTCGAGCACACTCAGCGAGAAAGGGGAGAAAGTAAAGAAGGAGTAAAGGAGTAATATAAAGGGAGTGAGGGGAAAGAGAGAGGGTCAGTGGAGTGAGAGGCCACGGAGTGAGGGGAAAAAAACAGTGAGGGGTTCCTCTCGATAACCCGAGCCTCAGGTGATGTTATTCATACCACACAACTTTCAACAACCAATTATTCAAAATGGAGTAAAGGACAATATGTGCAGCACACTCAGGGTTCACCATTCTACCATTAGCAGAATAACTTGGGATCTGTTGTAAGCCATCGAACGTGCCTGCACAAGTGTTTAGAAACATGAACCGTTGGTGTGCAACAGGCTGTTTAAATAAATAAATAAACAAATAAACAAATAAATCAACCACGATCCAACCAAAAGGTTACCACTCGAATCCATCAACATGAACGATTACCAGGCTCGAGCCAACATGGAGATGGGCTCATCGTGTCACCAACAAGTAACTGGCTTCGTTAAACTGAACCAAACTACACAACCACCATGTCAACCACATCTAACTCTCTCTCATGCCCAGTGAGGGCTTGGCGGTTAGGGTGGCTGGCTTGGGATCTCAGCGTCCTGAGTTTGAGCCCCTTTCGGGCTGTTGAATTAACACCAGGTGGGGTTGACTCAGCCTGTCATCCTTCCAAGGTCGGCGAAATGAGTACCAGCGTACGAGTAATAGAGGCATTGCACCGGCGGCACAGCCACGCACCCCAGAAAATGATGCAACCAACAGCCACAGGCTGCACACAATAGCTAGTAGCTACCACATCTCTCGAACCGATGCATAAAAACCACGTCAAGAATACCATTTCGAATTTAAAACACCTTCATGGAGACCAACAAAACCCTTGGCTTCGCATTATTAAACAAGAAAAAGAGCAATCAGAGATCGCAGACCCTCACCAGGACTTGTTATATGTGTGTGTGGTGTTTGGTTCCTGGTGTGTTACATATAATTAATAAGAGACATAACTAGCACTGCCACTATATAACTGCTGGCAGTGATGACCACGTACCAAGATGTCCCGCTTTGATTGGACACCAGCAAGGGAAGATACAGGTGGACAAACATAACACCACTCATTAAACCGGCAAGGGAGGTTACAGGTGGACAAACATAACCACTCATTAAACCGGCAAGGGAAGATACAGGTGGACAAACATAACACCACTCATTAAACCGGCAAGGGAAGATAACAGGTGGACAAACATAACACCATTCATTAACCAGCAGGGAAGATACAGGTGGAACAACATAACACCACTCATTAAACCGGCAAGGGAAGATACAGGTGGACAAACATAACACCAATTCATTATAAACCAGCAAGGGAAGATACAGGTGGACAAACATAACACCACTCTTAAACCGGCAAGGGAAGATACAGGTGGACAAACATAACACCATTCATTAAACCGGCAAGGGAAGATAAGGTGGACAAACATAACACCATTCATTAAACCGGCAAGGGAAGATACAGGTGGACAAACATAACACCATTCATTAAACCAGCAAGGGAAGATACAGGTGGACAAACATAACACCACTCGTTAAACCGGCAAGGGAAGATACAGGTGGACAAACATAACACCACTCATTAAACCGGCAAGGGAAGATACAGGTGGACAAACATAACACCACTCATTAAACGCAAGGGAAGATACAGGTGGACAAACATAACACCATCTCATTAAACCAGCAAGGGAAGATACAGGTGGACAAACATAACACCACTCTTTAAACCGGCAAGGGAAGATACAGGTGGACAAACATAACACCACTCGTTAAACCCAAGGGAAGATACAGGTGGACAAACATAACCATTCATTAAACCAGCAAGGGAAGATACAGGTGGACAAACATAACACCACTCTTTAAACCGGCAAGGGAAGATACAGGTGGACAAACATAACACCACTCGTTAAACCGGCAAGGGAAGATACAGGTGGACAAACATAACACCATTCTTAAACCAGCAAGGGAAGATACAGGTGACAAACATAACACCACTCGTTAAACCGGCAAGGGAAGATACAGGTGGACAAACATAACACCACTCGTTAAACCGCAACAAGGGAAGATACAGGTGGACAAACATAACACCATCATTAAACCAGCAGGGAAGATACAGTGGACAAACATAACACCACTCTTAAACCCAAGGGAAGATACAGGTGGACAAACATACACCACTCGTTAAACCGGCAAGGGAAGATACAGGTGGACAAACATAAAACTTTCATTAAACCAGCAAGGAAGATACAGGTGGACAAACATAACACTCTTAAACCGGCAAGGGAAGATACAGGTGGACAAACATAACACCACTCGTTAAACCGGCAAGGGAAGATACAGGTGGACAAACATAACACCATTCATTAAACCGGCAAGGGAAGATACAGGTAGCAAACATAACACCATTCATTAAACCAGGCAAGGGAAGATACAGGTGGACAAACAAACACCACTCATTAAACCGCAAGGAAGATACAGGTAGCAAACATACACGCATCGTTAAACCAAGCAAGGGAAGATACAGGTGGACAAACATAACACCACTCATTAAACCAGCAAGGGAAGATACAGGTGGACAAACATAACACCTACACACGCTGTCAAACCAGCAGAGGGAAGATACGGTGGACAAACATAACACCGCTCGTTAAACCGGCAAGGGAAGATACAGGTGGACAAACATAACACCACTCATAAACCAGCAAGGGAAGAACAGGTGGACAAACATAACATCACATCGTTAACCAGCAAGGAAGATACAGGTGGACAAACATAACACCACTCATTAAACCAGCAAGGGAAGTACAGGTGGACAAACATAACATCACCGTTAAACAGCAAGGAAGATACAGGTGGACAAAGATAACACCACTCATTAACCAGCAAGGAAGATACAGGTGGACAAACATACACCACTCCTTAACAGCAAGGGAAGATACAGGTGGACAAACATAACACCGCTCATTACACCAGCAAGGGAAGATACAGGTGGACAAACATAACACCATTCATTAAACGGCAAGGAAGATACAGGTGGACAAACATAACACACTGTTAAACCAGCAAGGGAAGATACAGGTGGACAAACATAACACCATCGTTAAACGCGGCAAGGAAGATACAGGTGGACAAACATAACATCACTCATTAAACCAGCAAGGGAATACAGGTGGACAAACATACACCACTCATTAAACCAGCAAGGAAGACACAGGTGGACAAACATAACATCACTCGTTAAACCAGCAAGGGAAGATACAGGTGGACAAACATAACACCACTCATTAACCAGCAAGGAAGATACAGGTGACAAACATAACACCTCGTTAAACCACAAGGGAAGATACAGGTGGACAAAGATAACACCACTCATTAAACCAGCAAGGGAAGATACAGGTGGACAAACATAACACCGCTCATTACACCAGCAAGGGAAAACAGGTGGACAAACATAACACCATTCATTAAACCGCAAGGAAGATACAGGTGGACAAACATACACACTCATTAAACCGCAAGGGAAGATACAGGTGGACAAACATAACACCACTCATTAAACCAGCAAGGAAGATACAGTGGACAAACATAACACCGCTCATTAACCAGCAAGGGAAGCTACAGGTGGACAACATAACAACCGCTCATTAAACCGCAAGGGAAAAGAATACAGGTGGAACA
Organism: Eptatretus atami; assembly: GCA_035128595.1. Taxonomy (NCBI): domain Eukaryota; kingdom Metazoa; phylum Chordata; class Myxini; order Myxiniformes; family Myxinidae; genus Eptatretus; species Eptatretus atami. The sequence continues at coordinate 53,259,978 of CM068968.1, forward strand.
AACATAACACCACTCATTAAACCAGCAAGGGAAGATACAGGTGGACAAACATAACACCACTCGTTAAACCAGCAAGGGAAGATACAGTGGACAAACATAACACCGCTCATTAAACCAGCAAGGGAAGATACAAGGTGGACAAACATAACACCACTCATTAAACCGGCAAGGGAAGATACAGGTGGAAAACATAACACCGCTCATTAAACCAGCAAGGAAGCTACAGGTGGACAAACATAACACCGCTCATTAAACCGGCAAGGGAAGATACAGGTGGACAAACATAACACCACTCATTAAACCAGCAAGTGAAGATACAGGTGGACAAACATAACACCACTCATTAAACCAGCAAGGGAAGATACAGGTGGACAAACATAAACACCGCTCATTAAACCAGCAAGGGAATACAGTGGACAAACATAACACCACTCATTAAACCGAAGGGAAGATACAGGTGGACAACATAACACCCGTCATTAAACACGCAAGGGAAGATACAGGTGGACAAACATAACACCACTCATAAACCAGCAAGGAAGATACAGGTGGACAAACATAACACCGACTCGACTAACCACACGCAACCGAAGCAAGAAAAAGCCTTCTTATTCCACTTGTGTCTGGATTCTAACCCAACCGTCGCCATCTCAGCATCATGGAAATTCTCAAATCACTTCCTTTTCATAATAATCGATACACGTGTCCAAAATCGATAAGTAAAAAGGAAATACATAAATAAATTCTGCCATCACTATATTTTACTCCTAACATCACCAACGTGATGCCTCACATGACTTTGCATCAATTAAAATGGGGGCAAAGAGGGCTGTTAGATTGTATAATAATAATAATTATTATTATTATTATAATAAATACAAATTAATAATAGTTGTGTTTCATTTACACCTCAAGGAAGGATCTGCAAACCACCAAAACGTGATTTGAATGTTTATTGGAAGGTGTTTCAGTGTAGTGAACCTGGAATAATATTGTGGGCAGGGCGCGACGGCATCACCACTACAACAGGCCAGTGCATGTAAGACGATAAGATGTTTTGAACATCCTCGGACATGTTGCTGCATCTGAATTCTGAAGGCGGTGCACCACGGTCAACATCCGGGTGACAATTCCTATCTGCGAACATCACTTCTCAAACTGACCAAGTTGACTTCACCCGAGCATTGCACAAAGAAATGAGACACCGGGACGAGGTACAAACAGGTGAGATACCGGGACGAGGTACAAACAGGTGAAATACCAGGACGAGGTACAAACAGGTGACATGCCAAATGAGGTACGTGAGGTGCAGGAGAAGGTCCAAATAGGTGAGATGCCAAATGAGGTACAAACAGGTGAGATGCCACATGAGGTACAAACAGGCAAGATGCCAGACGAGGTACGAACAGGTGAGACACCAGACGAGGTACGAACAGGTGAGACACCAGATGAGGTACAAACAGGTGAGATATCAAGCACCATTTAGTCATGAAATTCACATGCACTGCCCACATAAAACAAACTGACGAGGTGTGTAAAAGTTTACCACCAAGCTCCACGTGGTTAACATGCTCCGGAAAACCTCAAACCTCCAAGCACACCAAGGAAGCGAATTGCGTTCCTTAGTCATGACCCACAGGGTGAGCGGGTCACTTTATAAATGGCAAAACCGAATGCTACATTGCAACTACCGTAGTTACGTGCTGCAAGTCTCAAATAAGGTCTTACCATCTCGTGCAAGTAGAAGCTCGACGTCATCAACACAGGCAGCAGGGAGTCAGAGATGTAATTAATCCGTGGAACATTTGCCAATAGGAAGGCACCATCAAGGATGTGTTATCCAAAGGTTTGCCTACAAGGTGGAAAACCTACACCCCAAGGGTGAGATCCAAAAGGATGCGACCTTAGTGGCCAAAATCACGACCAAAGTACTTTTAGTATCCTTGCTGAAGTTGCGAAATGATGTGATTAAAAAAAATAAAGGTATACTACCATGTTCTGCTCAATTGTTCTGCACAATGAGAGAAAATGATGGAATTTCAACAATCACAATGTATCACGACAACACACACGACCAGGCATCGCTACAATTGCTGTACAAGCGTGGCTGAGGAGCTGGCCTTGACGAGTCAATTAAAATCCACCAAAAAATTTTTTTTAAAGACACCCGATCTGGAAACACACCTTGAACACCTGGAACCGCGCGCTCAAGGTAAACTCAACATCGCTGAGGATTCCTGAAATTGTCCTCGTGGAGAAAATCCAACAGAAAGGGCTGGTATGACTCTTCCTGGAGGATAACCATCCATGGGAATTAGAGGTCCACCGACCCCGTGGAGGAAAGGTCCACCCGCCACCCCAAAAGGTACACTCAAACAACGCGGGTCGTGCACAAGCTCAGGAACACCAATAAAATAGGTCATCATGGCAGGACAATATGGGCAGAGTTCACCGTCAAGTATAACGATCGGAGGACACTAGGAGAGGCAACGCAACATCGGTCTTCTCCAGGCAACAAAATGGCTTGCCATTTGGACCGGACCAACAGAGCTACAGGGAATGGCTGGTGGCGGTGGCCAAGCGATCGGTGAACAAGCAAGCGGGGTCGCAATCATGTCAATGACCCTGACAGGTGAAGTGATCCCTCTTAGGCACTTCTTCACGATGACGATGTGCAGACAAATCGTCCGGCCTGCTTTACGGGACATACTGCTACCCACTACTGTCCAGAATGCAACCACTTTTAGCGGATCTTCAGATCTTGTGTGAGCATCAAATAAACAGGTTGAAAACCCGAGACAAACATTCTTCAAATTAATTCAAAACGTGAGTCGCAGGGCGGAGTGCGCAAAGGTACATCGATTGAGCATCACGATAAAGGTCGCACAAGATCTTCGTGTTTTATGGACTGGGAACGCGGTCGGGGATGTGTTCGCAAGAAATCAAAGAAATACCAGAAGGGCACTCGGTAGAGCGCGTACCCCCGCTACGTAATGCCTGATCCACGAGAACATATCGGGCCCAATACATGTTTGAAATATCATGTTTCCAGGACGATATCGTTTGTGACCCGATCTCTCAATGGTGAAGAATCACTTTAAAAATTAAATAATTCTCATATCCAGATCAGGATTCGGATCTTCACCAAAATCGAGTCAATTCGTCCTTTCCACACACCCAACGTGTCCACCAAGTTTCATCCGAATCTGTACACAACTTTTTGAGATATCCTACACACAAACAAACAAACAAACAAACAGACAGAGAGGGGTGAAAACATCACGTCCTTCACCTTGGTTGCGGAGTTAACAAGAGAAAACAGAGAAACGTTCGAGCAGAGCGTGGAGGTGTTTATATGATGGAACCACGAAGAATGCATTCGTTACATCCCCTCATGGGTAGTCTGGTCCACTTCCATGGTCGTGTATCCATCTGCCTCTCGAGGAATTTGCGCAAATTCCACGCTGGTAGGATGGATACCCGAGACGCCGAGAGGTACGTGCGCTCACCTGTTATAATCGCGACCCAGCTATAAACGGTCATCCTGGCATTTCACGTGAAACGAGAGGAATAATGGCCGACAGCCTGAAAGAATCACAAAGAAAACACCTGCTCAAATATTCTTCAGTCCTGGCCAGCCGGTGAGTGAAAGACATAATTTATTTCAGGTATCCTTCAGGACACAGTTCTGGCTTGGCCCCAAAAACGGTCCTCGACTAATTCCGCAAGCTGGGAATCATTGGTGGTGTTAAAGTAGTTGTTGTGCCAATTTCGCACCACATGATGATTCGGGTTCTGCTTCACCAGATGTGCGGGTGATCCTTTGCGGGTGAACGTACAAACTCCGACCAGTTGGCACGGCATCCCTGTCAGGCAAACGGTGCACGACAGAAAGTTACGTGCGAATGAGAAACGACAGCATGGAAATCGGAGCTCGTTTATCTCGACATCGGCAGGGAACATTTTTGCCTCCATTTCTGGCACATGTTGCCCCTTGGAGGCCTCTGGCCAAAGGAAAGGGCCTCCTTACAAACCAAAAGAAGGAAACGGCCTCCTTACAACTTACAAGCCAAAGGGAGAATTATTGGACGTCCCAAACCAAGTTATCCCCAAGATTGCATTTCATCTTGGCTTCCGGAGAGATGAAAAAAAGGAATAAAACTACTGACATTTTCTCATCGACGGAGATCTTGGCGCCAACTGACCATGTGGCCTCATCCACGATTCTTGAATCACGAAGTAGACGCAACATTGCAGGCAATGCTCCGTGTTTCCAAGCCCACGGTCACTGCCCTCAGCACGTGAGTAAATGTGGTTTAAGGTCCAGTAAGAAGGATGCTCCATTGCTCGAACCGATCATGGTTTTCAAGGTAAATCGCAGGAAGGAACGGTCATCGGGAGAGTGCAGCACCTGGTGGACCTCTCCGGATGGTGAATGGACGAACAAATCTGTACAATCTGGATGAATTGTTATACGAGGATTCAAAAACATTTATTGTTCGTGTACGTCTGTCAGGTACATGCTCGTGTACACGTGTCAGCTATATACTCATGTTCACATTGTGCCAACTACATGCTCGTGTACACATGTATGTGTATGAGTGCCAACTACATGCTCGTGTACACATGTATGTGTATGAGTGCCAACTACATGCTCGTGTACACATGTATGTGTATGAGTGCCAACTACATGCTCGTGTACACATGTATGTGTATGAGTGCCAACTACATGCTCGTGTACACGTGTATGTGTATGAGTGCCAACTACATGCTCGTGCACACATGTATGTGTATGAGTGCCAACTACATGTTCGTGTACACATGTATGTGTATGAGTGCCAACTACATGCTCATGTACACATGTATGTGTATGAGTGCCAACTACATGTTTATGTTCACGCTCATGTACGTTTGCCAACTACATGCTCATGTACATATCCCAACTGCATGGACGAAGTGCAGGGCGGACTCTATCTCCAGACCACGGTATTTGGTTCTCTCTGTGCAAAACACGATACACCTCATGGTATTTGTACCCATTTAGGTGACACCACTACCTGTGACGGCATCCAAAACATTGACATTTTCTTGTAATGTTGCAAAAACGAGGACGAGGAGCATGAGCATGTAATACCATGAAGACTTGTCCGATGGAGGGGATGCAGATTACGTAGCTTGTGCAATTTAACCAGATGAAGCAACTAAACTACTGCAATACAGACATACGTAACAAAAAATGTGTGTGTGTGTGTGTGTGTGTGTGTGTGTGTGTGTGTGTGTGTGTGTGTGTGTGTGTGTGTATCAGTGTGTCTCCTCCATAACTCCAAAACCATGAAACCTAACAGCCTGAAACTTTTCATGCACACTAAGAAAACTCCAAGGAAGTGCAAGAGTGAAAATTGGGAGTTTGGGTTAATTAAAACAACCCTTTTGGAGATTATAATTAACGGCTTTATTTAATTATATCTTTCATCAGGCGCATCCTTGGTCACCTTGCTGTCTCTTGCTGGGGTCTTAATTCGCCATCTTTTTTGGCCTGCTCAACAATGCCTTGACTTAGAACAGGCCGCAACGATTTCTTAATGATAGTGTTTTTTTTTTTCATTTTTCTCACTCACATTATCAAATGCCTGTTCATCATAGCTACGAATCACTGGGTACATTGCAATGCTTATAAACGCCCGGAGACGTCAGCATCCATGACTTTATTTCATTTCCGCACATGCGATCACCGCGAGAATCTCTTAAACTAATCAGAGTTACAAAATTTAAACTTCTTTATTATCCTCAGCAGCAGTTCCGACTGTTAAAAACAAAAAGGTGCCCATTTGTCCAATTCGGACATTGCTTGACATTCTGGGTGTCTCCGGGTGCATGGTATTTATACGACTGATTGGCGACTGCGAATCGCTTGCCAAGCCAGTTGGAGTGCTTGCTTTAGTGCTTAAGCCACTTGTTTGTTCGTTTCCAAGTCATGGCCAGACACGACAGAAGTATTCACACCGTCACTGAAGATATGCATCGACTTGAACAAAGTTCAGGCCCGACTCATCTGCGTTTTGGCCCCACATTGTCGTGCGGTTCCTCGGGTGGTGGCTCGCTCACTGAAAATGTGCAATTTTATTTTGACGTTTCCCCTCTTACGATATTCTTTCATTATACGACCTGTCACTTCGACATGGATAGATCCGTAAAAAAATTTAAACGTTTCGTTTTAAAAAGTTTCTTCAACCGTTTCATTGGAGTGCTTGCTTTGAGCACTCTTCAAGCTTCGATCTCTACAAGCTTCCGTGGCGATACCGCGGCATGGTTCTCAATGGGGACATCTCCGGAGTTCGGAAGGAAAAAGAAATGAGATGATTACAATAAGTAAAAAATGTTTTCGGTGGTTACAAAGCAATGAATCGCCACATCACGGCAGGATAGCCGAGAGGTACGCACGCTCACTCTGAGCTGTCTAGCCTGGGTTCGAATCCCTTCGAATCCAGACCCAAATCCCGTCATCCCAGTGTTTCTTCTTCTTTTTTAGTTTTATTGCCGTTTTCAGAGACTCTATATATGCGACACACCTAAACACTGCCTGGAGCACACAAGTACAGGGGACTTTATATTGTTGGACTCTTTTCTTTTCTAAATTTCAGCAATGATTTGTAGAGTCGAGGGTACTTCTGGCTCAATTGGCACAGTGTGTCTGGTACACCCTTCCAGCTGATCCCCATCTCTCAGGCAGAGTGGAAGAGGCACGATCTGGGTTCCCTGTACCGAGGACATTGAATGAAGATGTGATCCAAATCTTCGCGAACCATACACTGCTCGCAGAACCCCATTGGTTGACACCCTATCCTTTATAAATATGAGTTTAGAGTACAATGTCCGAGTTTGAGCCTGTAGAGGATCACCTGTTATCTTCAGGAGAGATGGGAAAACGAGACGGAGGAGTCAACCAAAGGGCATCTTGGTGTTTTCCAGACAGAGGATGACTTCAAGCAACGTGGTGTCATCTCTCGGATGGACGTTTAAACTGGACATCACATCTGCCAGAATCCCCACTCCCCCTCCTCACTTTCCCCCACCCCACAATCTCCATCCTCTCTCACCCCCCTCTCCCTCCCCCTCTCTCTCTCTCCCAATTCTCTCTCTCACCCCCACCCTCTCTCTCACCCACCTCTCTCCCCCCACCCCCTCTCTACCTCTCCCACCCCTCTCTCTCTCTCCACCCCCCTCTCTCTCTCCCACTCCCCTCTCACTCTCTCACCCCCACCCCTCCTCCTCCCTCACCCCACCCCACCCTCTGTGAATAGGACTATTAAGGACTGACGGTTTAGTTTGGAATTTATAACTGCTTCCCCAGAGTGTAGCATGTAGAATCAGATTCAGAGTGAGCCGATCAGAGAGGAGCAAAGGCCGCTGCATGTGCGCCTTTGCCAAGTATGTAGCGTGGATTTTAAATGCTCCGGCCAAGTTTTATATGAACATTATATGATGTAAAAAGAAAATTTGCAGTTTGGTGCCTTTTTATCGCCATTCCTTTCCACTCCCCTCACTCTGTCTTCCTTTCCCTGCCCCACATGTCACCTTCCCTTCCCCTCCCTTTCCCTCACCTCGTTCTGCCTTCCCTCCCCTCATGCTGCCTTCCCCTCACGCTGCATTGCATTCCCCTCCCTTCCCTTCCTTCCCTCATGCTGCCTTCCTGTCCCTTCCCTCCCCTCACGCTGTCTTCCCATCCCGTCACACCGCATTTCCTTTCCCTCACACATACCTCCTCCCAACCCCCCTCTCTTAGTCACCCCTATGGCCATCTCCCTCATTCTTTATTAACATGCTGTTTTAACGTACCCATTTCGTTCAATCCAGTGCTACCCCCTCCCCCCCCCCGCCACCGCTCCTTTTCTACAAGTCTCACAACCAAACGCAAGTCGAGAACCCTTTCTCGCCATTTCTCCCGACCCCGAACCCCCTCCCCTCACGCTTACTTCCTCCCAAACCCCCTCCCTCTCCACTCCCCCCCTTCTCTCCCCCATCCAGAGTGTACTGTATATAGCAACGTTTGGTAGGCGTCGCTCTTCCCCTCCTTGCTCTCCCCTCCCCTCTCCTCCTCCCCCCCCCTTAATATTCCTGTCAGCGAAGCGATGGGTTGTATTTACTAGTACGTAATACCATGAAGACTTGTCCGATCGAGGGGCTACAAACTGCCATAGCTGATGCAATTTAACCAGATTAATCGACTAAACTAGTGCAATATAAACAGAGAATACCCGGCTAGTAAAGTGTGTCGCTCTGCACTGCGGCACCCTGCTCCGTCATCATCCCAGTTATGAGCATCTGGAATCGGCTTCAATCTCTTGGTCTCAGCACTTGAGAAATGAAAACGTTCCCATGTGTCTTCTTATTCTCTACGATATACCAATCGCTGAAATTTTACTTCCACCTAAAATTTCATCATCCTTCATTTTACAGCTCAGAGTTTGATTAACCACAGATTTGGAGCCACACAGCAGTTAGTTCTGTTGCTCACCAATATATACACTCAGACGTGGTGATGGGGGGAGTGGGGAGCACGAGAAAGCATTAGGGAAATTGAGAAAATGGAGGAGGAGAGAGACAGGCGAGGAAGAGAGAGAGAGAGAGACGAGAGGGGAGAGAGAGAGAGAGAGAGAGAGAGAGAGAGAGAAGAGAGAGAGAGAGAGAGAGAGAGAGAGAGAGAGAGAGAGAGAGAGAGACAGAGAGAGAGGAGAAGAGAGAATGGAGAGAGAAGAGAGAGACTGAGAGAGAGAGAGAGAGAGAGAAGATGAGAGCAAGGTTAAGCTTGTGCAATGAGTGGGGACACAAAAGTTCCCCATTTTGCATGCGTATTTGTAAAGCCCGTGATACGTTAAAGCTGCAATCATGTTTTTTTTTTTAACATACATCTATTAAATATAATGTTACGGATTTCAGAATCTGTCTGGTAAATGATCCACACATCCAGGTCCTCAGACAGTTGTTTCCTTAAATTCATGTTCAGATGAACCCCATCCCCATGTCTAATGGGATCTAAATGTGATGCGTTGAGAAGGGTAAAGGATAGATCCCCTCTCTTATGGGAACTTTTTTTTTCTTCTTTACGACAGTACATGTTCACACACATTTCTTTCACGAGCTCTGAAGCCCGCCCTCATTTTTACCTCAGCAGCATTCTTTCGCGAGCTCCGACGCCCGCCTTTTTTGAGAGTGCACGAGTCGTCATGGTAACTGTGCCCCAGTGGGGTGGGGTGAGCTTGGGGCGGACGACACCCCGCGGAGATGGCCCGCCCTCGTTTTTCCTCAGCAACATTCCTTCGCGAGCTCCGACGCCTGCCTTTTTTGAGAGCGCAGGAGTCGTCATGGTAACCGTGCCCCGGTGGGGTGAGCTTGGGGCGGACAGCACCCCGTGGAGACGGCCCGTGGATATAAAAACGAGCGAGAGAAAGCATGAGGGGCGTTCTGTGAGGAAAGACGTTGGGAGAGGAAAAGGCGAAAGAGGGACGTTCTGAAGCGAGAGAGGCGTTCTGTGAGGAGATACCTTTTGAGAGTGGGGAAAAAGCGAAAGCGATACGTTCTGAAGAGAAAGAGATACGTTCTGAAGAGAAAGAGATACGTTCTGAGATAATAAAAATTTTGAAAACTTCTAATTATTTTCTCTCTGATTTAAACATCACCGTCATGCAAATTATCAGGTTGTTTCAATTTTCTTTCACATCAGATGATTTATAATACCGGATACCACCGGTTGGTGCTATACGATTACGATACACATTTACAGGGAGAGAATTGGGACCTTCCCCCCCACCTTGAACTCCCTCCCCCAAATATGCTTGACAGAAACCATACTTGGTATACCCCGAAGCGACATGCAAAATTTGGTTTCAAAATTTTTCGCCATTGAAGCATATACAGTATACTTGTACAAATTCACTTTTATCGTAATAGTACACCACTTCTTAGGGAGCAGCAGGAAGGATCATGGTATTATCCTCGCTGGGGTATATAGATGACAGTAGGTTGACGCTCGGGTCCCTCAGTCTATGGGGTACGCGACAAACATAAAAATTCCTCAAGAACGTCAGGTTTCCTCCCTTTCTGTTGAGTGTTAAACAGCAGTCGCGACTGTTAAAAAACGTAATCATACGTGTTTTCGGTTTACTATATTTTTTACTTCTGGTAGTGGTGTCCCACGAAACGCCACGATAAGCTATTTATACACGTTAACACAGCGTTTGTCCAAGGATGAAAAGAAACCCTTGGGGAGGGGGGATATTATTAGTATTAATGTTGTTTTGTAATAATATTATGCGATTATCATGAGTGTCGTTATTACTTTTGTTATTAGACGCGGCCTTGGAAAAATACCACGATAAGCTATCTTAACATGGATTTTGCCCAAGGCGGAAATGCCCCTTTGGGAGTAGGGCGGAAATTAAGTCGCCGCAGCCTTCCATCATGTGACCCTTCGTCCCCCTGTTAAGTTTGGTTGAGATTGGATAAATAACGACTGAATGGATTGCGGTCAAAAAGGACGGGACAGACAGACAGACACCAAATTGCGTATTTTAGAAATATATATATATATATATATATATATAGTTGTGGAAATAACTCCAAGAGGTTAATAAATGCTTAATATAGCATAGTTATTTTCTCATTGAGTGTTTAGAATAAGCATGAAAGTAATTAAATATGATACTGTATTAGTGTATTAGATAAGCGTCGCTATTAAGTTTAGACAGAGACATCAAATCCACCTTCATGTGTGTGGATAAAAATTATCAACCCTGTGAGCCTTCATTTGATGTTTCTATCCTTCGTTTTCTGCCCTAAATGCACTTTAAAGGGGGAACACCAGGCTGCCAGGAGTATGCTTAGCTACGTCACGGGGTGAAATGGGACCTTGAACTCCGGCATGGAACACTGTCCTGGGTTTGTGCACTGTCGTGCGAATGACATCCCCCCCCCCACCCCCTCCCCTTTGCTCGGCCCTTGCCCACCCCGCTGATGCCTCTGCAGCTTGCCACGAACTTCCTGAGCTCCCACTTCCTGGATCTTGCGCCATGCCTGCTGGGACGAATGAGCGTGTCGGTTCTGCCATGTACACAAGCTGTGTCCTGCTGGGCATAGCTAGGGTATTTCCTGTGTTCTCCATCTCTATCTCTCGTTTATCTCCTGTGGCATGTCGGATGGGCCCAGTTACAGATTAGATAATTCAGGCCTTCGTTAGTCGTTTGGTCTGTAGACGCGTATGATCAGTCGTAAGTAAGAGATTAGTCTTATTGTTCCATATCGACTGTTATTTGTTGTCGCTCCTTTGTTCCCTCCCCGTGCCATCATCGTAATAAACCTGACTTGGTCTTGGGTGAATTCCGTTTGTCCGGGTGGCTTCATCTGGTGGTTTGAGGAAATCCTGTTGAGGTCGATTGGTCGTGGTCTCCGTACCGCTAGGTAAGATTGCAACACGTGACTATGGTTTGCTCGGCCTCATTAGGTCGGTCACGTGATTGCCTCTCGACGTAGGGCTTGGCTGGCTCGGCGGTTCCAACAGTCACGGTAGTGCAGATCAAAGGCCGCCATCCGACTCCGGAGCCGTCTAATCATCTAACCTTTACGTTTGCTTTGATGTGACTCACCGGATTTGACCCAGGCAACCATAACGGACTAATGACTGTTATATATACACACATTATATTACACATAAACAATATAAAACACGTTGGAGTGTCTTGGATTATTGAGAGTATCTCATTCGTTGAACTTCGTATCCGAAGAAGGTTGCTCATTACGAAACATGTGAATCACCTGGTCAATTTCTTTATAGTACAGAAGCCGCTGCTCAGACATCAACCACACACTAACATAGCAAGCAATGTAACCTGGTGTCAAGGAATCTCCAAAAATATCAAACCATTCGATATCCACACTCAGGACAGGAATTAGTCATTTGTTTAGAGTGCCGGCGATAACTCAACCCACTCTTCGCGAGACACCGTTGGATCTTTAACATCCAGCACCGAAGCCCAGGTTAACGTCCATACGAGGGATGGCGCACACACTGATGAATCACCCTACCTGGGAATCACCAGGGTGGTAGTTTATAGCTGGGTTGCCTTTTCAAACCCAGGCTAGACAGCTCAGAGGTGAGTGTGCAAACCTCTAGGCTATCCTGCCAGGCCACAAAATCAAATATAATCGCAGACACAAGCAAACAAATGCAATTTGTGGAAGCATCAATGTCCAACAGTGACAACAACTACAATTTGACTGCAATCAAACAAGGACGGTTTGACTGTATTCAACAAAATTGTGAAACTCCAGTGCGGACAACACAGAACCACGACCGACTCGAGGTTTCCTCAAAAACAACAAAGTAGTAGTAATACTTTTAAAGAAATGTGCATCAGTACTAAAACGGTTCTTTTGCTTTTACGACAGTAGACGTGACTGCATTTGGTGAAAGACCTCCCAATTTGGCGAAAACCAATTCCTCAGATGGAGCCAACCTGGCAACAGTGAAAAATAATAAAATCCTATCGTAAGCATCGTGGGTGTGATGGTACAAATGGCCGGTCTTTGTGCCCATTTATAACCAGTTGCATGACTTGTTGGAATATTTTTCATTCATTTTTGTTAAACCAAACAGTTCTACAAGGAATGTTCAATAATGACAATCCATGAGATGATTACAAACGTATGTTGGCCTCGTCGTGTGTGAGTAAAGTTTGGGATGTTGTATTGTTAAGGAACAAAGGCATTCACATTTATAAAATACAACACATGAGGCACAGTGACTACAACAACCACCTTACAACCGACAACAACAACCATCATGCCCCCATTTAGTGACTCACTTGGCTGCGCCTGGATAGGTTTGAGGGTAGGTAGATGAGTAGTACCTGAAACCCGAATCCTATCCAGGTGCCTCGTGATGACTCTATCTTTGCTTCTTCGGGTTCCTTTTGATGACTCCAATGCAGTGTTTGGTCCTTCATTTGATTAGAGTCCATAAGTGAGTCCTATTTCATATCACGTATGCTCCATATGTGCGCCTTCCTTTCCCTTTCCCCCTCTCCTTCCAATCCTCCGTTCTTCTCTATCCACACTCCATTACTCACCCTCCTATTTCCTATCATCCTCCCGTATCTTTCTTTTCTTACTCTTAATTTTCTCAGTGCCGTCCCCCCACCCTCACGTCATGTGATAAATAGATGCCTCCTATGGCTCCAGTCTAGTTTGTCTTAAACAGACAGGCCAGATGCCATTCTATGATGGAACAAAAGACGACCCTTTGCCAATCTCTGCACTTGATACCAACACTGATCAGTGCCTTTCCACTCGATCAACTACGGAGGTGACAAATGAGCAGCAAGAGCACCAGCTGAAAGAAGAGAAGTGTTAAATTGAAGGTAAATGCTTTGCGAGTAGACTTGAAACAATCGGAGCACGGAATGTCCTGACAAAGTCACGTCATGGGACAAAATATTTGCAGGGCAAGTACTTTGGCTAAAAGTTTTTTTTTTTTTAAATAACAAAATCAACCAATAAACACATTTAGAGGAAAAACAAACAAATTGACAAATAACCCAACCACTTACTAAAATTGCATTTTAACAACGAAGGATTTACAAGAGTGTTCGTCACCACCGGGAAACGAGGTGTGGCTGACGTTTCGGACGTTAGTCCATTGTCAGGGCAAAATAAGGGGCCTCGTACAAACACCAGGAAATATTCAGACTACGGCGTACACAAACTTAGCATTCCATTGCACTTGTTCAAATGGCTTCCTGTACTGCTGACACCACAAGAAAATAGATTGTATCATCATTTTTTTTTTTTTAAAGAGCAACAAAAAAGCGACAAAATAAGTAGCGCATAAAGAAAGGGAGGATCAAAAAATAAATAAATAAGAGATTCAAATAGAATTCGATCAAGATTCGAGAAATAAGAGATCGAGGAATACAGGTGTGAAGATGATCAAGTGCAGTATTGTAAAGTAGATACGCCATGTGTGCATCACAAGTGTCTAGGTGCGTGCATGCACATGAGCATGCGTGGCTCAGTCACAAGTCCGACCCACGTCAGAGTGGTGACGGGTGTATCGGATACGACCTTGTACTGAACGACTACGAAGTTGCAGGCGAAAATCGGGATGGGTACAAGCGCAGGTAATCTTGCAATGGCACGACATTACAACCGACAACAACACATGCGGAGAGTTTGCAAGTCTCCCAGACACAATCACAATGTGCACACAGAACAAAGTGAAAATGCTTCTGTTGAAAGGATCTTTTGAGCCTGCCCACAGGTACTGAAGTCAAACGGTAGACTGCCAAATGTACGAAGCAGTAAGAGCAGGACAGGTACGTACCAGGTGACACTCGTGGCTCTGCAAGAAACAAAGTTGTTTGGAAATGGAATTTATCAAGTTGGAAAGAATGTCAGGTTGACAGACGGCCAACCAACACCTGGGCCAGGACGACAGAGATAGAGAGGACAGGGAGTTGCAATGGTACTCTGGAAGCTCAGGACTGATCCAGGTTACCCTCAAGAGAGTAAGAAGAAGCCAAACCCCCTACACGTGCTATTTTACTGTCCGCACAAACATATGCAGCTGGCAAGGCAGAGAATGCCAAGACAAGTTCGTCGATGATCCACAAAAAGCCTTCAGTGAGCTACGATCAAAGCGACCCATATGCGATTCGAGAACACTTCAATGGCAGTTTTGGATCCGGAGATTATGAGGATGATTAATGGGAACGTGACGTGTTTGAGGTCGACACAGAAGCTGGAAAGAAAGGAACTACGTTTGACCTTCCTCTATCTCCATAAAGCAAGAACGAGCAGCACCTGAATTTAGAAGACATACATACAAGCAAATGTGGCAAAGTGGTGACACCACAACGGATATGCTAAGGACCTCAGAAGGACCTCAGGACCTCAGAAGGTGCTTGGATGCAGATTGGTCATTCCAAACAAATTCACCACGTGGTCTCCGGGTGACAGTCACAGATTTGACGATGATATCACATCAGCTTCCGACTCCAAGTGGTTTGCATGGTTAGGGCCACTCCAAAAAAACACAAGGTTTCTCAACCATTGTTTGCACTGGCAAATCACCTCTCTGCTTTGTTGATATCATGGGAAGCTAATATTTTGGCAATGCATAAATATATCAAACAGAAAATTGAATCCTTGGTAATTTAAATCCAGCATTTCAGAATTATATTTCTGTTGAGCCTAGGTTCAAATTGAGCCTAGGTTCAGCTGTTGAGCCTAGGTTCAAATCCCGACCCAGCTATAAAGTGTCACCCCGGTGTTTCACAGGCAGGGTGATTCATTAAAGTGTGTTGTTACACTGGACGTCACACCGACTCTCCCTCTTTCTCCCATCCCTATCCCCCCCCCCCTCTCTCTCTCTCCCCCTGCTCCCCCACCCCGTCCCCTCTATTACGGGGACTGTTGAGGACTGACAGTTTAGTTTTGAATTTGCCAGTTGGATAACGTGGGTTTTAAAGAGCAGGTTGCGGGTCACCAAACATGTTCTGAAAATTTATCAATATGATTATATGTGCATTAAATAGTACGATGCAAACTATTGTGGTTGCCCAACTTTGGGAAAATTAACGAAATTTAACTCCGAAGTTGTTATTTCTCGAGGCTGTTGAAAAAACACAGCCGCGTGCCATATATGGATGGTGACGCCACGTTCTCCAAAACAAAGCGGACGCTCACTCGCTCATTGAAGAAGTGCCCAGTTGAGCGGGCCGTTCTTTCGCTTTTTTTGAGCTTGCAACTGTATATATTATCCTTTTTTTTTATTTGAATGATTGTAGAACAAAGTTATTTGGATATTTGTACATCATGCCTCGTACGTGTGTCGTCATGTTTTGCGAAAATGGCTAGAAAACGGGTAATCGCTCCCACCGATTCCCGAAGGAATCAACATTCACCGGCAGTGGATAAGATTTGTACAAACAAAACGGGCGAATTTTCCCCAAAGAAAACGGGTAAAGAGGACCCTTTGGATAGACTTGTCATTTGTGGTGACCATTTCACAGCCGAGGATTACGAAGGCATAAACACATCTGATCACCACTCTGTGGATATGAGTTGTTGGTTGACAAGTTCTCCAGATATTGCTCTGTCACAGAATCAATTGTTGAGTTTAAGTGGGAAAAACCTTGAAATGTATTCTTAAAGAGTACATGGAAAAACACATAAATAAACTTTCTGATAAAACACAAGCATGAAAAAATTTCTCAACAAATCAACTTATTGTTGATTAAATTACTTTTTTAACAGCATCAGCAAATTGGGCTATTTATTTCAATTGTAAAAAATTGATCAATTTTCCACTTTTTTTTCTAAATTTGTTAGAATATTTCCCAATGAGGCGAACATGTTTTGGTATTTATATGCCACAACAGTCTCTTGAAAGTTGGGGTTTGTTTTACTGTTCACTTTCGCTGGGGTTAAGCTCAGCTGTCAGAAAGACTTCAACGCCAAGGCTACGGTGTAATAATATATTGGGTCATTATTGATTCATTCTATTTCTGACTCTTGAGTGACTAGAGGGTTAAAAATTATTATATCAAGTCACAGACGAATCAAACTTTACATTATTTTATGCATCGAACAAGAAAATGAAAATCTACAAACCAATCTGTCTGATGGAGTCTGTCAGTGTGAACTGCCAGACAGTCAGTCCTGCCACTTGTACACGAAATAGGCCATTTTCTGGCACTTGCAAGTGGCTCAAATTTATATGGCTCAGGGCCAGAAACTCCGTAGTATAAATTCCCATCATCCTCCGACTCGTCCTCGCAATATCGGAATGAAAACACTCAATTTCATCGCCGCTGAAATCACTCTCTGATTCGCATCTCGCCATTGTTCACACACTGTTTCCGAATGTTCACAGAGTTTTCGGAGAACGTGACTCATAGCATCTTCGGTAAATTCGGTCTGTTTTTCGATCACTGACAAAAGTTTTGACTTAAAAGTTAATTTTAGCATATTTTGAGTTTCAAATGTAAGAAAAGAATTGCCCAACGATTATTAATGTGATTACAGCCTTCAAATCACGCGGTCATCAGCGACCCAAAACCTGCTCTTTAAATGCTCCCGCCGGGTTTTATAAGGAATCTGAGGTTAAAAAGAAACGTTGCTGTTTGGGTGGGTTTTATCGCCCCTTCTCCTTCCTTCCCCTTGCTCTACCTTCCTTCCCCTTGCTCTGCCTTCCTTCCCCTCGTCCTGCCTTCCCTTCCCTTCCCCCCACTGTGCCTTCCCTTCCCCTCATGCCACCTTTCCTTCCCTTCCACTCATACCACCTTCCTCCACTCATACCACCTTCCCTTCCCTCCTCTGCCTTCCTTCCCTTCCCCTCACTCTGCCTTCCCTTCCCCTCGCTCTGCTTTCCCTTCCCTTCCCCTCATGCTGCCTTCCCTGCTCTCACGACCTTCCCTTCCCTTCCCCTCAAGGCCTACCTTCCCCTCCCCTCACTGCCCTTCCCTCCCCTCCCCTCACCACCTTCCCTTCCCTCCCACCTTCCCTTCCCGCTCCCCTACCACTTCCCTTCCCTCATGGTCTTCCCTTCCCTCACGGCCTTCCTTACCCTCTCGCCTTCCTCCCCCTCACACTGCATTCCCTTCCCTTCCCTTCCTACCTCACACTTACCTCTTCCCAAACTCCTCCCCTCCCCACTTCCCCACCCCACTTTTCTCTCTCACATCCTCCTCGCTCACACCCACCAACCTCCCGGAATGTATAGCGACATTTGGTGAGGTATTGCTCTCCCCACCCTTTCCTCGCTCTCCCCCCCCCCCTTCCTCACTTCTCCACCCCTCCTGCGCCCCATCCTCCATCCTCTCTACTCTCTCTCACTCCCTTCCCTCCGCTCTCTCCCTCCCGCTTTCTCCTCCCCCTCCTTAATACTCCCGTCAGCGAAGCGACGGGTTGTATCTGCTAGTTTAAATATTAATATATCAACAATAATAACAATACAGGTTAACTGGAGGTATCTACAGGAGAAGTCAAGTTAAAGAAGATTAATTTAAATATCAACATATCAATAATAACAGGTTACTGGAGGTATCTACAGGTGAAGTCAAGTTAAAGAAGATTAGTTTAAATATTAACATATTGTTACGGATTTCAGAATCCGGTCTGATGAATGCATCCACACATCCAGATCCTCAGACAGTTATTTCCTTAAATGCATGTTCAGATTAGCCCCATCCCCATGTCTAATGGGATCTTAAATGTGATGCGTTGGAGAGGGTAAAGGATAGATCCCCTCTCTTATGGGAAGCTTTTTTTACGACAGACATGTTCACACACATTTATTTTCACGAGCTCTGAAGCCCACCCTTATATTTCCTCAGCAATAATCTTTTACGAGCTCTGAAGCCTCCCTTATATTTCCTCAGCAGCGATCTTCCGTGAGCTCTGACGCCCGCCTTTTTTGAGAGCACACGGGTCGTCATAGTAACCTGCGCCAGTGGGGCGGGGTGAGCGTGGGTGGGTTGGACCCACAGAGACGCCCCGAAGATATAAAAAGACTTTCTGTGAGGAGAGACGTTCTGAGAGAAAGGCGAAAGAGGGACGTTTCTGAAGCGAGAGAGACGTTCTGTGAGGAGATACGTTTTGAGAGTGAGGAAAAAGTGAAAGCGATATGTTCTGAAGAAGAAAGAGATACGTTCTGAGATATAAAAAAAGCGTGAACGAAAGAGGTACGAGAGAGAAGTGAGCAAGAAGCGGTGTAGGCACGCAAAAGAGGAGAAGGAAGCGTGCGTGTGGGTGTCTGGCCAGCGCCAAGAGCGAGACAGTTCGTCTGCCCAGAGCTTTGGCAAGCGAGCATGTGGTGCGCGTGCGGGTGTGAACAAAGCCACCAACAAGTGAGGCACGGGTCGTTCACCAACAAACACCAGGGTCGAAACCTGCGACGGACTTTCTCGGTGCCCTCCAGACGTCGACTGGCTTCAGGGCTGCCCCACGAGAGGGTGCCACGGCAAAGCTGGGTGCTGGCGACGGACGTGACACGCACGCACACACATTTCAGGACGTTTTCGCTTCACGGAGACTTTCTGGTGAGTGAGACGATTCTCCCCCACCTCCCCCCACCTCCCCCACCTCCCCCCCTCCCCATGAATGATCTGTTGGGTATCCTTGTCTGTGTTTAGCTGTAAGTAAGTCAACCCCCGATAAGCATCTGCTCTTTGTCTCTTCCTGGCATTTTGATTGATTTTGCTTTGAAATTCTATTTTACCTCAGCAAATAAAAAGTTCTTTTTTATTTATTATTTATTATAATAAATTATTTGTCGATTTCCAACCTGTCCGTGTTTGTCCTTTCCTTCCATCGGTCTAGCATTGTCCGAACCGAGATAGACTCGGAGGTAATTACCACAGATTTGACCAAAAAAATCGTCGGCACGCACCAGCGGTTAAAACGCTCGGCCGCCCTAATTAAAATCTAATCAGATAATATTGGTGCTTTGCCGAGGGCGCGCTCCCGCTCAGGTAACCACGTGACTTCTCATTAAACGGCGGACACTGGAACTCGTGGTTAACTGGGTGGCGTTTGTGGTTTTAAAACAACCCACCGTACCACAACGTTAATTGTGAGCAGTGGTCCAGGTCCGGCTCTCCGAGACAACCGGGATTAATCCCCCTGAGTGACAAGCTGGTGTCTCGTACCCGTGGTCGCAACAATATCAATAATAAACAGGTCAATCTGAAGGTATCTACAGGAGAAGTCAAGTTAAAGAAGATTAATTTAAATATTAACATATCAATAATAACACAGGTTAACTGAAGGTATCTACAGGAGAAGTCAAGTCAAAGAAGATTAATTTAAATATTAATAATAACATCAATAATAACACAGGTTAACTGAAGGTATCTACAGGAGAAGTCAAGTTAAAGAAGATTAATTTAAATATTAACATCTTGTATATTATTTCCGAGTTTGTGGTTTCGTGTCGTGCTATCTTCGACTTTGTTCTGCGCTCGAGTAACGTGATATTCGGCTTACATTATCTCAAAGACCATATGAGGTGCATGGTACAAAAAAAGTAAATAAAATGGTTCTGAAACAGTGAAATCGTGCCAAAAACGGTTACTGCATTTGGCTTTACAGTGCAAATTATACCAACTACAAAACAAGGGTTCCACAATGACAATGCTATAACCCAAAACATTGTGTATCAAGAAGTACTTTGAACATTGTATTCCACTTACTGCATTAAAGGAAAATTACTACTGATACTCTGCATCAGTTCCTTTCTCAAACACACCCACCCCAACATGTCGCGCAGAGCACGGGTTATGCTAGTATCAATAATAACACAGGTCAACTGAAGGTATCTACAGGAGAAGTCAAGTTAAAGAAAATTAATTTAAATATTAATATATCAATAATAACACAGGTTGACTGGAGGGACCCACAGGTGAAGTCAATTCAAAGGAAAAGCTCTAATTCGTATTTCCCAAACAGAAGAGGCTAAAAGTTTTGTGTTTTCCCATAATCAATATCTCTGGCCATATGACTCATTTTAGGCCAAATTATAAACGACGTCCAGGCTTGATGTGATGAAAGCACTGTGACGTCACACTAAAGCGCACGAGGAATCGCATGATACACGAGGAAAGAGCGTTTTCCGATTCATACTTGAATATCGACGACGCGAGCAAGTTCGTTGTGCTCATTCGGGAGAATGAACCATGATGAAGGGTTAAAGGACGGTCACACTTAACTCTCGGTGATTACAAAACAGCATGAAAAAAAGAAATGTCTCCATAATTTCAGAATGTGTACACATTGTTTCCTCCTCCATCCAAAAGATATTCTGGACCATTCCCGCCAAAACTACGGCTACATGTAGCCATGTGGCGTGGACATGACCCTTAAACGACCGATGGGTGCAGCGGTTTCATTGAGTTTGTGAGCATCTGGAGAATACATAATAATAATAATGATAATAATGATGATAATAATGATAATAGGCAAGCTTCCTCAAGGACAAACCTTCGACAAAGTTAGTGAGAAGGAGGGAGTGAGGTCTGAATGGAGGATGCTGAGAAAAGAGGACAATGCAACAAGTCAACCTCCACCGAAACAATGATCTTTGGTCAACCTCCACCAAAACCATGATCTCTGGTCAACCTCCACCTATACCATGGTCTCTGGTCAACCTCCACCAAAACCATGATCTCTGGTCAACCTCCACCTATACCATGATCTCTGATCAACCTCCAACTAAACCATGATCTTTGGTCAACCCCCACCGAAACCATGATCTTTGGTCAACCTCCACCTATACCATGGTCTCTCGTCAACCTCCACCTAAACCATGATCTTTGGTCAACCTCCAACTAAACCATGATCTTTGGTCAACCTCTGCTAAACCATGATCTTTGGTCAACCTCTGCCAAAACCATGACCTTTGGTCAACCTCTGCCGAAACCATGATCTTTGGTCAACCTCCGCCTAAACAATGATCTTTGGTCAACCTCCGCCTAAACCAATATCTTTGGTCAACCTCCACCTAAACAATGATCTTTGGTCAACCTCCGCCTAAACGATGATCTTTAGTCAACCTCCACCAAAACCATGGTCTTTGGTCAACCTCCACCTAAACCATGATCTTTAGTCAACCTCCACCTAAACCATGGTCTTTGGTCAACCTCCACCTAAATCATGATCTTTGGTCAACCTCCACCTAAACCATGGTCTTTGGTCAACCTCCACCTAAATCATGATCTTTGGTCAACCTCTGCCTAAACCAATATCTTTGGTCAACCTCCACCTATACCATGGTCTTTGGTAAACCTCCACCTAAACCATGATCTTTGGTCAACCTCCACCTAAATCATGATCTTTGGTCAACCTCCACTTTAACCATTATCTTTGGTCAACCTCCATCTGTACCCATGATCTTTGGTCAACGTCCACATAGACCCATGATCTCTGGTCAACGTAGACCTATACCCATGATCTTTGCCTTCTCTAATCCACCTCATTTACCTGCAGCTTAATAAGTTTACTCCTCTCTCCTCTCTCATGCTCCTATTTATTCATTCCCACATGTCATTTCACCACCGCAAAGTCAGTACCTTGTGCTCACTACCCTCTGATTTCCTCACTCTTCCATGAGCCTCGATTCTGCATGAAAAAACAACAATCTAACAGCATCATACGATAAAGCAATGAAGTGAGGAGGTGCAACAATATTGAAAGAAATAAAATCAATAAATCAAAAGTATCGACTATTGTTTCAATTTGAGGGGCACAGGTAGATGTTCAGGTGAAGGATGAAAGAGGCGCAAGGTGACTCATCCACATAAAAACGAGGTGGCAGTGAAAGCAACAACAACATGTGTAATGGCAAGAGGTGAACCAAAGCAGGTATAGAACGGTGAGCTGCTCACTCCCGATTTGCTCACCGGGTGCTGGGCAAACACTGGAAGAGACACACGGCGGTTAAAACGCTGGCAAAGGTGGACATCAAGAGAGCTGGATCTCCTAACGGGTGGACCTTTGTCTTCACCTCCCTCCAAACTCTCGTCGTGGTCGGTCGTGCCCCCAATTTCATCCCCAAGTTTGTCTTTCCCCACGACCAGCTTCTTGTCTCTAAGAGCCCCCTCGCTAGTTTCACGACCTCCCGTGATCTCCATTCTTGGAAACGTTCTGTTTCCCTGAACTCTCAACATCTCCTGAAGTCCATCAGGTTCTCCTTCCACCACGTCGGTCCTTCCTTCCACTTGTATTTCATCCTCTTTCCTTTCCTCCTTTGTTTGCTCCTCGTCCCTCATCCCACAAGCCCCTTCCATCTTGTTCGCCAGAGATCGAGAAAGTTCAGACTGAAAACCACCTGGAGGGGCCACAGGTTCTCCAGATGTCCAAGTCCTCTCGTCTTGTTCCATCGACTTGTCCGTTTGTCCATCTTGCTCATTTTCGTGACCATCAGGGACACGCACATCGTGAGATCGCACGTTTTTCCTGCCAAGCGCACAAACCGACGAGACGTTGTCCGCGGGACCTCCTGTTGTCCAAGCCTCACACCCTTGGTCCTCCTTCTCACGAATATCCAAAACCGACGAGACGTTGTCCGCAGGACCTCCTGTTGTCCAAGCCTCACACTCTTGGTCCTCCTTCTCACGAATATCCAAGGAGTCAAGACCAGGGAACTTGAAGCATGACGCGAGTCCTCCGATGAGACCGGCGGAATAAATCGCCAGGAGACAATGTGATGGTGGTAAGAGTACCGACACGGTGTTGAGGCCAAGACAGCGAGTTGTTACGATGGCCAGCAGACCGGGCCAGGCCCGAGACCAAGGTCCATGGAGTATCAAGGTCGTGGCGGTAGCCAATGTTGGCCATAAGGTGGGGTAGGCTCCGTCCGCGTCGCTGCTGCTGGTCGACCGGTACACCACTTCTACAAGCTGTGCGAGGACGGCCAGAGCCAGTGCCTGGCACACGACCCCCGGACGACAGGACGACCGGGGTGAGGGACGGTGAGGGGGAGTCGGACGTGGAGGACAATCCGGGACGTTGGACCCAGTGGCGTCAGACACGCCGGACGGACACGCGACCCTGTGGACCGGTGGAATCCGCGAAAGGCAAAAGGCCAACGAACAGGCGGCGATGAGCGCGGCGATCGCGTCCATCACAGCGAGCAGTCCGGACGCGAGTCCGCACACACAGGCACCCGCGACTCCCGCGGCGAGGGCAATGACGGCGCCGTGTCCGAGTCCGAGTCCGCCGAGCCAGTCGCGCGGGGCCACCACAGACAGGCAAGCGTGTCCGTTGGCACGAGCCGAGTCCATGTCGAGCGAGCTTCGTCGAAACTTGGGAAAAACTTCAGTCAAAGTTTCCCGACGGTGGCGCAGAGGTGCCCGAGATGACGCCGGGGCCCCACGTCAATCCTTCGGGGATTCCTGTCACCCTCCAGCGTTCCCCCGGTGGTGACTCCACGCCGAGCCGCTTCGCTTCGCGTCTTGTCAGTAAAATGTTCCCTCTTTCCGCCAAGCCAAAACGGCAATCCGCTCGCTCCGCCCCCTCCTCACCCTCAACCCTTGAAAGCAGCTTTAACTCCGCCCACAAACCAGCAGAGCCATTGCCTTTCATGGCGCCCGCACCTTGACAAGTGCACCCGTCTACACACACAGCGCCTCCTCCACGAGCACCAGCGCCTTAACTCCGACCTCGCCACATAACTACGACCCTACGCACGAGCCCAAGCCACTAACATCCCGCCTCCTCGCCACGTCGGAGCCCGCCCTCTATACTCCGCCTCCTCCACGAGCCCGCCCCTAAATCCGCCACTCCATGAGCCGCCGCCTTACCTTGTAACACTGCCAACTCCTGCCTCACAGCGACCTCCCGCTTAACTCCCCTTCCGCCACGACCCGCCCACCTAAACCGCACAACAGCCCGCCCACCTTAACCGCCTTCCCGCCGCCTCCAAACTAGCCACGCCCCTTAACTCCGCCTCCTCCACGAGCGCCCCCTTACTCCGCCTCCCTCCAAACGACCACGCCGCTCTTAACTGCGCGCCTCAAACTCACACGAACGCACCATTAACTCCGCTCTCCTCCAAACGAAGCCCGCCCCTTAACTTCCCGAGACCCCTCAGCACAGACCCGACCGCCTTAACCCAGCTCCCTCCACAGACCAACCACCTCTAACTCCATGCCTCCCTGCACAACCCGCCCCATGAACTCCGCTCTACTCACACGAACGCTCGGTCCCTTAACTCCGCGACCAAAACGCGCAAGCAGCGCCGCAACCTCGATAACTACCGACTCCTTCTTCAGCGAGCTGAACATCCCCTCCAATCCTCCTAACTCCACGCACACTGCCCACTTAACGTACCCATCCACTCACTGAGCAACGCACCATATCGCGCGACCTAACTTCCATCTAGCCACCGCCCTTAACATACCGTCCCTCCGAAGACGACACCAGGAGCCCGGCCTCCTTAACCCGCTCCTTCAACAGCCGAGCCACCAAGCCAACCTTAATCTAGACCGCGTACCAAAATCGACTCGCCCCAATAACTCTCGCACCTAACTCCATCGAGTCCAACGCCCCTAAAACCGCCCCCTCTGCTACGACCCAAGCGGCCCATAATTCCTGCCCACGCAGCGAGCCCGCACACCAATAACTAATTGGCGCGGTCCTATCCCACAGAACACCTTTACACCCTAAATCGACAACCGCCACTCCTCACAGAACACTACCGCCCCTTTAAACTTAGACTCGCCTTCCCTGCGACTATGCACATCGCCCTAAACATCCGGCCCCCCACGAGCCCGCCCCATTAACGATTCCGCGCCTCCGCATCTAGCGACCAATGCTCCCTTTTAATCTAACCGCCTGCGCTACTCTATCGATTCCCACCAACATTAAGCATGAACGCACTCCCCACGCACGCACCGCCACACCGATAAACTATCGCCTCGCCACAGACCCCCAGCCCTTTAATCGTGCGCGCCTCACCTTCTTCCAGCCCGACACTATATATAGCTGCCGCACTCCCTCCCACAACCCAGCCCTTAACTAACAACATCTTATGCCGGACTTGGATTGTAATTTAGGCTATCCGCCTGATGGAAGGAACGTATCCAAGCGCGTTCAAGTCGCTATTATTGATTCGCCTTCTGGCTCGTGTAATCGTTGTTGATGAACGTATGCGAAGCATTCCGTACTAGAGAACAATACCCGAGCAGTTTTTCCGTCGTCTCACTCGCCACATATACATGAGAAGAGAGATATAAACATCAAAATTCGACTACACACCATAAATCGTACATGAATCAATAGACCAATTTCCTATTACGGAAACGCGAGAGAAAGAGAGCATAACTTCAACAACTGAATGAAAACTTTTAAAAGGCTCCGGATTCCCCTTTCGGATCTGGCGGACTCACGTCCAATCCGCTGTAAAGCGATATCAGCCTGCATTGTCGGTTCGTGCACCCATCAACGTCATACAACGATTGTGACGTCTCGTGTCGACGTCAGCAAGCAAGTGAAACAATCCATTGATCAATTGAAGGTTGACGAAAGAGTGTTTATGACGTGGGCAACACGAGGTTACCCTTCAGCATAGTTAGAGACCCTTTCGGTCTGATGAAGGGCTAGAAGACCCTTAAGAAAGAAACACTATTTGTAATGATTTGTTTTATTTGTCAGTTGCTCGTGCATTTCGCAGACAGGTCGGTACGTGGTCTCTCTGTCTCACACCTCCTCCTCTCTGGTCTTGCACCCTCTCCTCTTTCTGTGCTTTGTCTCAACCCCCAGGTTCCTGCAGGGCTCACCACGGTCTCCCATCAAGCCTCTTGTGGTTAAACGACCTAAATCCAGGATCACTGCTCACCTCCAC
>CM068968.1:53286397-53306016 GCA_035128595.1 Eptatretus atami
GACTCATTTTTCCTCTTTTTTCTCTCACCTGTCAAATCAACTTCCACATTCCTCTCTCATCTCATTCCTCCCTCCAGGGTTCAAAGACGCTGTTCACCACCATCTCGAATCGTCCCCCCCCCCATTCCTACCCCCGTCAACCTTCACCTTGCCAGGGGGTCCGAGTTCGATGTCTAGCTTCGGACTAGCTCGCCTTGTACTTGACGACGAGCGAACAACATCATTCCATGTGTTCGTGACTCATGGAATCGAACGCCCGTTCTTCTTGATCTAACATCCCTTGGTTACCCGACTGGGTGCCTGCACCGTTCTAGATGCTAGCACTTGCCATCCCCCATGTCTGTTCATCCAAATGCGACGAAACAGAAATTAATGTTTTTCAAGTTTTCATCATAATCCATGACATAAAGCTCATGAGCTAAGCATCCTCGTCCTCTAATGATGACGTCATAAAAAAACGAAACGACGTCATTGTGATTATCAGTGTTTGGCGACTTAATAATGATCTGCTGATGCCCGGCTTGATTCCGCAAACAAATTCAACAGCCTTCACTAGTTTTCGAGATAACGTTAAGGCGATTTCCATTAGCGGTGATATTATGACGTACTTTTTTTCTAGGAAGAATTTCAAATCGGGACCATGGTTACTGCCTGCGCGTGGCATTTCTGCATATACATGCAAGTTTCACGAAGATCCGTATGAAACTCTGGGTTGTGAAACAAAAAATGTTCAAAAAATAGAATACGTCATAAAAATATATGACTCAGAGTATGTATCATATGTCGAGTAATTATCTCTCTAATCCTGTCGATTCCCGCAAACAGAATTCAAAGCTTGCTATTTCGAGAGATAAATTTTTTAGCGCGATTTCCCATTGCGAGATATTTACGTCATACTTTTTTTCTAGAGAATTTTCAAAATCGGAGATGTTGACTGTCTCGCAGGTGGTTGTACATTATATACTCCATGTTTCAGGAGTTTCGATGAAAACTGTATAGAGTGTGAAACAAAAAAATCCACAAAAGAAAAGAAGAAGAAGAACACAACTGGTAAACTTCAGACTCCACGAGGACTAAAACTCAAACCAGTGTTTACTTGAGCCATTCTCCTACTCTCCGATGGACAAGATTGACAAGAACCCGAAACAGGAAGACAGAAGGCTACTTGACCATCATCCTGTGGCATACCAAATCAGCCACTCTCACTATCCTGGCAGGTAGGCAGGACCGCAGCTGTGAGTTGATAAATTCAAGGAACAAGGTCAGACCATGTTTATGGCAACAATGAGACGCCGTGTAAAACAATTCGTTCGGAGTGCGCAAGAAGTACCATGCTTCCAAGAACGGAAATCCGTTCTTTTGGTTGATGCACACACCAAGTCCGCTTCGGTTGCAATTCATCACAAGGACGTGGAGAACTTGACACAGGAGACATAGATCGTCCATCACGGCCTGTTCTACATCAATCACCACGTGATCCCATATATTTGTTATATATTTAGATTTTTGCTGGCGAGGGAGGCAGGGATGCCAAGTGGATCACCAGCGGTTTTCATACATATAGAGTTTTTTGTTTTTTTTCGGACTGAGGGAGGTCACGTGGTGTGATTTTCCACTCACGAATAACAAAATCGCCCACCTGGGGTATTTTTGTGTACACATTCGAGTCTCGTGAAGAGCTAGCTAGTACACCTGAACGTTCCAGGCGTCACAGAACGAACATAGGGGCAATAAACACCTGGGCGCTCACCTGGGTAGCGGTTGATGAAGAAACTCAGGCAACCACTTTAGTCATCACGGGGATCGAAGGTGTGGTTCCATTCAATGATTTGCTATCATCCCATATACTTACCAACCGTTTTCGCTACTGCCATTCCATCCAGGCCTTTCACTGAATATCCGCACTGTCTCTCATAATCCCAAAAACCACATGAACTGCACCGAGATCTCCTCCACTGGACCTCAAAGCGAAGCCGAACTGGTACCGGACCTAGCTGGACGCCTGCCCACAGCTCTCGAATTAAAATTGCCTCTCAATGAATTACCGAACCATTGCTCCTTCCCGTTTTCACATCTACCACGTAAGCCATGACGCTCTCAACATGGCTCGGAACTGCGACCAGCTTTGCGGATAGACACACTGATGGAGAGAGGAGCTCCTCGCATCACTCTGTTGACTGCGAAAGAGTTCAGACGATGGAGCACATCACTCGCTTCTAGTCCTTGCGAAGTACGGAGCTTTTGCTCACCACCAACTCACCACTGAGGCAGCCACATGCTTGCAGAACCTGGTCATTAACTTATCGCATATCCATATTGGCCATGTCAGAGATCAAGGTTGGTCAAGTTTCATCGTAATTGTCGTGGACGTGGTTCTGAAAGAAAGCAAATACCTATTTTGGGCGCACCCCATGTAAGACCCTCTTGCGCCCGATATTTTTTAATTGCATTAAAAATTTCATTTTTAAACAATTAAGCTCAAAAATAAGGATACGAACCAAACTTGAGTACTACACGGTGATGACGTGTGGTGACGTTTCATCGAATCTAGTGATACTTCATAAAGAAGTTGAAAATGCATTTGTGGCATGTATGACGATGATCCTGAACGCGCTCCCATTAAGCTCCCGGAACGAGTTTTCAGTGTGAGCTCGCAAAAACCTACCAACCCGACCCTAAACTGCTAACCTACCCTAACCCTACTCTTAACCCCAACCACACAACCCTAACTCCTAACTCCTAACCCACTCAACCCTAAACTCTAAACCCAACCCTAACCAGCGTAAAAACGCCTAACCCGAATTCCGTCGACTAATACCAAACCATATCCTTAGCCCAAAACCCGAATCTACCCTAAAGCGAAAACCCGAATACGCATAACAACCCTAACCCTAATCCACCTTCACCCGAATCCTTAACCTAACTCAACCTAACAACCCCACCCTACATATACTGAAACCTAACTCTAACCCAACCCCTAACCTACAGCGAAAAACCCGAACCGAATCCTAACCTAATCCAAACCTAATCCTAGCCCTAACAGCGCAATAACCCAACCCTAACACCTACTTCTAACCCTCACCCAATCCTAACCCTACTCTACCCTACAACCCAACCTAATCAACCTCACCCGAACCTAACAAGCGATAAAACTCAAAACACCTATACCTACATCCCTATATCCTAACCCTCACCAACCATCCCTAATCCTCCTAATGCAAACCCAACCTAATCGACCGAACCCTACCAACCACGAAAACTCCTACCTAATGCTACAACCCTATCGCTAGACCTAAACGATCTTACCCTAACAGCGAAAAACCCTAATACGTGTAGGCCCCTACCCTAACCTATTCCTCAACCCCAACCCTCCACTTAACCCAACCCTAGCGAACAAAAACCCTAACCCTATCCAACGAAACCGTAATCCTAGCTTCCATAACCGTGCGACCACCCTACAGCGGAAAACCCTAATCGTATGCCCTACCCCTAACCTTAGCGCTAACCACCATACCTCACCAACGCAACCCTCACCCTGAACCCTAAACAGATTGAATGACCAGTTCACGTGTGAGCCTAAAAAACCAGGACAATGAAACACGCATGCCACGTGAAAGATCGATCATGAGACGTTTCAAGCAAGCAGGCTTGCTTACGCTCCAAGACGAGAATGACTTGATCCAATTTTCTCCACAACGAGGCTCGACACCGCTTAAACAAACTTTGTGCCGGTTTCAAAAAATGGTGCTATATTTTACTCGACCAATAATAGGTGGTAGGTAATGACTCTCGGTAAGCACCATTGAAACACGTCTCCCTGTTCGAAATCCCGACACAGCTCTAAACTGTCTCGCAGATATTTCACAGCGTGTATTCGTTCCTAATGTGTTATGGGAATGATAGGACCCATGTGTTCTTCACGAGAGTAGCGAGCATCGCGGAGATTCCTATACAATTACGATTCACTGCATATGCAGAGAGGGCCTGAATCCAATGACAGAGTCACCAATGGATGCTACCCACGCAGCCTTGTGCTGCTAACACGCTAACTAAGAAGTAGTACAATGGCTGTATGGTCCGTCTTTTTAGTTTACTCGATCCTCTCTCGTGACAAGCAATCTTCCGCCAAACGAATTCTTCTATTTTCAGCAACTACCAGAAAGTCTAATAGGAAAAGAGGAAATAAATGGGGAGCGGTACAGGTAGGGTGGACCACACAAAAAGCCAAACCAAGTTCGTTATTAGTGGACCTGCCAACTGTTCTATTTGGGAGGAATGGGGTGGTTTTTATTTATATACAGAGTTAAGGCTCTGTGAAACAGCAATTGTAACGTCATAAACGATTATAACTAACAGACAAAAAACAGAAAGAATAGTGAGGGGGAGACTCCAACTTGGAGTTGTAGATTGGCACAAACATGAGCTTGTACGAGGAATGGGGGCAAGACCAAGATGATAGAAGAAACTCAGAAGTGGAAAACTGTAAATTGGAAAAGAGTCCCGTGGGAGTAACAGGATGAAACGTATGGTTTGGATGGGGACATCTGAGTGGTTGGTGATAGCGTCTTTGAAGCACTGGAGGATGATGAAGATAGAGACGAATGTGGAAGTTGGTTCGGACAAAAAAAACAAGAGAGGGAATATGAGTGAGTAGTGCAATCTGAATTTTATTTGAATTTTGGAGTTTCATCAGTTTGAAGTGGGTTGCTCGTGGAATGCATGCCGCCTGGGATTGGTGATGGGACGCAGAGAGACGAGGTGCAGACGAGAAGTAAGGCGAAAGAGACAGGAGACCAGTGCTCATTTCACCCATTTCTCCAGAAGTCATGTTTGGATTGGGGATGATGTGTGAAAATCTTTGTGTCTGATGAACCCTGGAGGAAAAGAACAAATGTTTGCTAGATTTTTAAATAATTTGGAAGAGAAAAACTTAAAGCGACAATTAAAGGATGAAATTAACTTCAATATCGTCCACAGATAGGCTTAAATTAAATAAACTAGTTAGGAGTTGGTGGTACCCATAGGACAATTACTGTTCATTGTTTCACAGCCTGTCCAGATATACCCACCAGCACTTTGCTACTGCTTTCCATCTATGAACAATGCTTTCACAACCCAGATGTGTGGGACCACCGGGATTATCTGTTTGTTATTACTGTGCAAGAATTGATTCTATGTTTCTTTTACAATGATATCCTCTTATTATTATTATGATATTAATTAATGTTTGTGTACATGTTTTCATTTTTTTATTATTATATTGTATTAGAATCCATGCTGCTAAAGAACCTATCCACTCATTGATATTAATTAACTAGGTAATCAATCAGGAGATCATGCGATTATTTTTTATGCATCACGACTCCACACAGAAAGTTAATGGAGAACTCACAAAAACATCACACACACACTTTTCATTTTGTAACAGAGCGAAACAAGTTGATTCTTTGCGTCCGAACCAAAACAGACGATATTTATCATCCCACAGTCCACCCACCCCCCCCCCTCCCCACTACTAAGTTCACCCATGGTACATTCACAAGCCAGATATGTCCTTACCATAGATGGTCTCAACAAAGAACCAAAAACCCAAACCACAACAGTGTCTCACCTCAGGAATCTACCGGTACATTCTACTTCCACGTAATGTAGTTCTACGAACCTTTATGTATTTTCATGTCAGTGTGAACATGTCCTTTGATTGAAGATGGTCACCTACTTCGGTAATGACGCACAGCATCGTCTTTCCAATTGCCAGACGTCCATTAGTATAATCACCCAATCCTGCCAATTTCACAGGAAGTAAACTCCACAAGGTTCAAGTTCATTTACTGGTCGTGATCCGTCGGGGTGAGTGTTAGAACACGTTCACGTCCACTACGGCCTTGCACCACGCCGCAATGTGGTCGACAGTTTGTTAATACGAGCAGCTGCCGTCGGCGGTTGAGAAGTTCTCCGAGTCTTTGTTGGTTGCAGGCACAGCCTTCTTCTCTAGTACTTTACAGTATTTATTAATCTTTCAGAAAGTTTGTGGAGAATTTATGGCACCTAGGACAGGTCCTCTATCTCACCAACGGTATACTTTAGGGCTTGACCAACACAGCTGCCTTTCTAGGCTTTCTGACGGAATGTGCTTAAACATTTGGGACGATTACTCATTTCAAAAGCTTCATATACCGGATGGTCCTGTGCCCCCGCCTCCACAACCTATCCCTCCGTGAGTCACAGTGTAAGTAATATATTGTCAAGACACCGGAAGTATTATTAGTACAACTGACTTCAGTTTGGCTTCTTTGAGTTCTATCTGACATTATCTCCAATCACCACACAGCACTTGTCCATTTTGTTCCTTCACCAACTTTCCCCATTTCCTCGTGATTCCTTTAAGTACAGGGTGTTTCCTCGTAGCTGATAGAAAATTCTCACCACGTCTATGAAATTAGAAAATTTTGTGCCGTAAGATAGACACCATGTATTATAAATGAGCAAACATACAAGATTTACAACGTGAAAGACCAGCATGTAGCTTTACACACAAACACCATGCTCTTGTTTAGAACCTCTTTTGACGAGACAAGCCGGCTCTACTTCGCCCTTTTGTAGGTTGGGCGCCTCGAGCTACAGCGCCCCCTGTTGCCCTTATTCTCATTCACACTTGCATATCTCTCATGACAACTCTCAACTCACCGCATGTCCTGCTCCGGTTAAATTAAATTATGATTTATTTATTTATTTATGAAATCTCCCAAAAAGCCATGAAGACACTTGATGTTAAGAGGCTCTATAGACGAGAAGTTATAGAAATTAAAAAAATTACAATACATTAAAATTAAAATAATTTAAAAAACATACCAACACACACCGAAAAAACCATTCACAAGATGGTGATGGTTGTTATACTTGACAATGATCCAGAGTGAATTTACACAGAACGTCAGTCACTTGCATAACCGACATCGATGGTATGACAGAGAAATATGGATGCACAACCATGATACCACATCTCCCGGACATCGGCTACCGCATTCACAATCTCCATCAGCTTCTCATGCCAATTCTCCAAGCTTCCTCACTCCCACATTCCCCATGACATCCGGCTATTCATTCACACTCTTCTCCCAATGATGTTGGCTTGTCATTCACACATCTCCCCAGAAGTCAGCTAATCATTCAACACCCCCAAGAGGTCAGGCTAGCTCATATCAAACACTCCCCAGACGTCAGCCTCTCATTCCCCACATCTCCACAGAGTCGCTATCTCATTCCCAACATCTCCCCAGGATGTCGGCTATCTCATTCCCACATCCGCTTGACTCGCTCGCTTCACTCACCACATCTCCCCAGAACGTGGCTGGCTCATCCACAATCCCTTGACATCGCTCGCTCACTCACACATCTCCTCCAGACGTTGCTGGCTCTTCCAATCCCCTTGACGTCGACCGCCACCCACATCTCCCCGAGACGTTGCTGTCTAATCTCCACAACTTGACGTCGCGGTCCTCAACTCACATCTCCCCAAGATGATCGGCTTGTATATTGCACACATTCTCCCCAGACGTCGGCTCATTCAATCATTAATTACGTGTCTTCCTTCAAATCTACTTTCCAACAGCAGTGGTAATTCCAAGTCCACTAAGTGAGCCTCATCTGTGACTATGAAGACCAAGAATATAAAAAAATATAAGCAGTTCACACTCCATAAAGCCTGTAGATGGATGAAACTTCGAAGAGAGGTAGATCACTATCTGCGTATGCTGACGCTCTAAGATCTCGCGATGAGAAGGGACACACATTACTTGGAAATTCCATCGGTAGGAGCGTAAAAACATTGTTTATTTCTGTTTCTTCACTTTCAGATCAGCTGTATAATGGATGATGTGCAGGATGGCAAACAGTCTTGCATCCAATAACATTTGTGAGAGTAGCCATGTTCACGACCAGACAGAACATTGCAAGAAAAAGATCGCGTAGGACCACACTAGAAGTGTGTATACTGACTTTGTAGAGATGAAGTATTGAAGATTTTTAAACTATATCTGCACCACCCTCAGGTTTACATGCATTTCATGAAGATAGTCGAGGGTGGGAAAATGTCAATTTGCGCTATATTTAATAAAATAAATGGCAGGATGTGCTCCAGCCCAATGTGGCAACGTACTCCATGAGGACCTAAGCTGATCTTATAAGGTGCAAAAGCTATCGGACAGGTAATACTCTGTGCTCGAAAAAGACGATCAAACTCGCTGGAAGCATCTTAGCAATACACAAATTCACTTATCCCAATAGAGGTTAGAGAATGTCCAGACAAGAATCCGCAAGCTCAATTATTTTATTTTAAGTTGAAGACCCCATCTGCACAGAAGGAAAAGAACTGTTATGAGCGAGTATGGAAACAATTTAGTTACCTTGCATTGAACGTTACCAGCCAGTCATTACCCCACTTCAAACATAACTCTAAATCATTCTCCAGTGAACTCAACCTCATACGAATAGTGTGAAATGAATGAGCAGACTTTACAGAACTGAGAGTCATCGGCAACTCTAGCTGGGAAGAACTATTATCTAGGAATCCTTGATATTTGACAGGACCCGGAAGTCACAAGAGTGGATATTCCCTGGTTCTCCGGACTCCCCGAATCGGAATGCCACTTCCTCGCGAAATAATTTTCACCACTCGCGCGTCTAAACTTCGGACGACGACACCAATAACTTGACCACGTCTCAGGTCATTCGTTCTGACACCGTTTACCTAAAGAACATGTGATCTCCTTACCGGGGCATCGTGCCTCTAGTAATTCTGTTGTGTTTATTGATCTTTTAATGTGGCCGAGTTTCATCTAGCCACAATGCTGGCCTCTTAAACTTGAAAATTATGACTATGAGAGCCAATTACTTGTGAGATATAACCTCCAGGCTATCTACGTACGGGCATTGCTGACCATGGAAGAAAAGGACAACCCCGGGCAGTGGAAATTGTTAACTCAAACTCGAAATATATTTACAATGAGCGATGAAGGTTTATGAAAGGAGGGAAGTGTCATCAAGGCTGTAATGCTCAAGCCAATTGGCAAACGGGGCAGAAAAGGCTGAGACTGCAATGAAAAGAGCAATTAAGATGGGTATGACAAGAGAAAGAAAAATTATAGATTGCAACTTAGCTTAACTATGCCTTACCATTCCTATAGATAAAAACAGTTGTAGCCATCAACCACACACATGGGGAGATAAATTGTGCAAGCAAGAGTGGCCTCCGTCTACCGTATTAATGTCACCATCACCCTCCCCAGCTTTGGACTACTCTCACACCGAAATGCAACCCAACACTGCTTTCCACCACAGCAGGTCACGAAGCTCCATACTCGGAACATAATTCAAGTTTGATGAACCAGGAAGTACATGACGTGCGGACGAACAGGGTCCATTAAGACGAAAGTTCGAGTGCGTGCCTAACTGGAAGGCCGAGACAGTCTCAAGGACATACAATGCAGGCGCCCGAGAGCACACGGCACAAGGAACCAAAAAGGTTAGCTCGGGTAATAACCAAACAGAGAGCGAATCAACGCACCACGAGCGAGCTTTAATTCCCTTGGCAGTGGGCAAAGAATCCAGCTCGTCAGATCTTCTAGAGGCATCCTGGCGCGAAGCTATTGGGCCAGTCAGATCCTACGAGCCGGGCAATCCCTGACGTACCTCATTCACTCACTTGATGTTCTTCTATACCAAGGTTAAGGGGATCTTAATTACCAACCCAATGCACTATACATAAATAACCTTAGAAGCACTATTCTTAACGTTCATTAACAGAAATAACTATTTAAAGAGTTCTTAGCTGCTGTTGGCAGTTGATCAATTCAGCATGCGTTTATTAAAACACAAACACATATAACAAGAACAAGCAGGATGAAGACAGAGCCCTGTGGAACACAGAATTGCATGGAGAGCAGATAAGCAGAAGATTGAAACCCTCAAGTAAAACCTTATATTCCCATCTTGCGATTTATAATGAAGTCTAGATGCGAATATTGCATCACTCAAGGTGACTCCATACTATTAAGTGAAAAACTTGGTGGATGCAGACCCTGTGCCTCACGCTATCCAGGCTAATATATCCAAAGCAACTTTAACTCAAGCGTTCACCATTGAGCTCCAAAAAGCCCAATTACATGTGAAATGATCCAATAGAATTATGAATAGAGTATCACCAGATATGAAATGAGCGAGTAATGCAAAAACCAACTGCAGTCAGTTGGAAGTTATTGGATCCTCAGATGGCTGAGAAGTTTTCATTGGAAGCATTCAAATACCTCTTATTAAGGGTAATCAGGCTTGTGGGGCGATAGTTACTTGGTCTCTCACGAAGTACTCACTAGCACCTCTGTAACACATGAGACAACAGAGCCAATTTCCAGTGAACATCAGATAAGCCACAGCTGTATAGCCTTGCCAAGAATCTCGCATGATATCCAGAGAACACATCATCAAATCAATCACAGGATTCCATCAGCACCATGATTGCTTTGAGCATCCTACAAACAAATATTCTGACAATTCTTCGAGTGATAATATGAACAGAAATATTGTATTTCTCTTTGTATTCCAGTAGTTATGTTACAAGATGGAAATAGGAAGCAGTTTGTTGTTCCCTGATACTTAAGCAGGTAGTTGCAACTAGAATTACAAAAACACAAGTAATTAGAAGATAGTAACCTTATCAAGAGGGACAAGAATTTTATGCAGACAAGCCTCAGGTCATGGAAAGAGGATCAGGTATTGGAAGATTATTTGCTTGCGCGTTACATCTTTGTTTGATAATCCGTCTAAAAGTCAGACCGAGAGCGCGGAGATCGCCTGGTAGCAATGATATGGCTACCGAATACTGCATCTCATCGTCCTCTTACCAGAGTCTTTACTTACTTTGAAAGCATACCATTTACTACAGGATCCCGTCTAGCACTGTACGCATTGAATATGTTGCACGAGCAATTGCTGGATGCACTCTCCAGATCATAAACACGAGTTAATGGGAATGCATCTTCACTTGATAGATACATGACTGAGAATAATTAATCTTCGCACAATACCCAACTAGCTAAAATCCTGATTGAACATATTTCTCAATACCCCTATCAGGACCACTAAATAAAAAGTTGAGGTCCAGGTGCACATCCACACAAGAAATGAACATCCATCCCAATCATCTTTCCAAATAAACAGTGCGGATAAAAGGATGCACTGGAGTTGAGAATGAGTTAAGAACACAAAACATAAACAGTGGAATGATTCGATTACCAACTAGGCAGGACAGCTGGCAACACACACCAGGATGTGTGTAGAACAACAAATATGATATAAGCAAGTTCTTCCATTCAAGCTATACAGTCCAGTAATAAGATGGGAGAGGAACAATTTGAGTGAGATTTAATATTGATAAATTGCAGGTATCTGGATACCTAGAGTTTCAAGATTACCGGAAGAGGTGTAACAGCCTATTCCTGTGTGTGAATGATTAATTCACCAAATACTCCAAATGAATGTGTACGAGAAGATAGGTCAGTATAAAAATACAAGGAGATATGCAATAGCTGCTGAATCAAACACTTAGAGCACACACAAAGAGGG
This sequence comes from Eptatretus atami, assembly GCA_035128595.1. NCBI lineage: Eukaryota > Metazoa > Chordata > Myxini > Myxiniformes > Myxinidae > Eptatretus > Eptatretus atami. The sequence goes on from CM068968.1 coordinate 53,298,017, forward strand.
ACAAGTAAAAACAGCAGAGCGAGATAACGAAAGAAAGAGTATGTGTTGTAATGCAGAGTGCAAGCAAAACATAACTCCTGAGAGCACTTTCAAGAGAATTTTCATGAGCTAAGAGTAGAGAGTCTTCACATAGATACCAAGGACATGAAAGGAGGTGTCAAGTCTGTGAAAATTAACCATTTAAGTTCAAAGAAACGAGGAGATGCCACAGTCCACCGTACCTCAGATAGAGCAGAGGTCAGTTGAGGTTAGTGAACAAAGATCTATACAAAGAAAGTTGGAACAAAAAGCTCCCATTGGAGAAGAAATATTAAAAAGTGTGTCGCTTGACATGAGCGCATATGTATGTATGTATAGTATTGATGTATATGTATGTATGTATGTATGTATGTATGTATTAGCGTCTCATTCTTCAGCCCACACCATTACCCTCTCTCTCAACCTGATCAACAAGACACCCGCCCATTCTCAGCATACCTTCCCTAGTCGTCCTCACGCATCAATCCAACACCTCCATTAGCCAGGCCACCCATTCCCTCTCTCTCCCCAGGCGCATAACCAGCACCGCATTAGCCAGAGACACTGCACTCTTTATCTACCTCATCTCAGATTCTCCGCATCACAGCACCGCCCATTCTGCACAGGCCATACCTTTCCCTCTCATTCCGGCATCCACAAGCACCTCCATTAGCCACGTGCCATGCCTTTCCCTCTCTTTCCCGCATCATCAACACCTCCCATTAGCCAGGCCATGCCTTCCTCTCTTCCCGGCATTCAACAAGCACCTCATCTAGCAGAGCATGCCTTTCCCTCTCTCTCCCTGCTCCAAGCACCTTCATATAGCCAGCCATGCCTCTTCTTCTCTTCCCGGCATACAAGCACTCACCATTAGCCAGCCATGCCTTTCCCTCTCCTCCCGGCCATTCACTAAGCACCTCCATTAGCCAGGCCATGTTTCCTTTCTTTCCCGCAAGTCAAAGCACTGCATTACCAGCGCCATGCCTTCCTCTCTCCTCCCCCCCCACATGAACTATGTTCATCAATCCCTGCACACCCATTACCAAGCCATGCACTTTCCACTTCTTTCGCGGACATCTCAAGCACCGCCATTCGCAGGCACACCTTTCCCTCTCTCTTCCGTCAGGCATCACCAAGCACCACCATTTTCCAGCGACCCACGCCTGTCCCTCTATTACCCGGCTTCACAAGCACCGCCATCGCGCCATGCCTATCCCCTCATCTTCACTCCAATTCCACAAGACACCTGCAATTCGCACAGCATGCCTTAACCTCTACCCTCTCTCTACCGGCATCACAATCACCCTAACATTTAGCCAGGCCACGCTTCCTCAGATGGCCGCTCAAAATCACACTCGCATAATATTTTCGCTCTGAATAGCTCTGAGGTTAAATGAACACACACGTGAAACGAACAAGTCATTTTCTCAGAACCATAACGAAAGTATACTAGTCTATGATTAATATTAAATCTTTTGAAAAAAAACACTCCTCTTTGTCCTGTATTTTGATTGACTGCACTGTATTCTGATGTTGAGTGACTGATGTCCAAGTGTGTATCATTGCCAGCAGCTAGCTAGAGCTTGCAAGCCAGAAGCTTCCTATCTCTCAACCACTTTTGTGAAATGCTTGCGAGTGTTTAAGCATCCGAGTGCTCCACAGAATTATTAACTCAAAACCCCAGATTATGATCATGGGTGACTTGAGCGATAAATCATAGTATAAACTATTTGGTCGGCTACTCCTATCAACCATAAAATATTCATTATTTATAATGACCAAACAATAATTGATGTACAATTCACTCAATATTGCATTATGTCGTTCAGTCCTTCTCTTTTCTCGATAAATGCATTTATATTATTTACACAGTCCACACCAACAGATCTTGTTCTTTCATTCTTTAATGCCATCACCCGAATTTACACGTATACTGTATACCATCTTTGCTTTACAATTAACACACAAAATAATCAATCAATAAAAAACAACTCAGAGTTATTTTTAGTTTTATATTTTAAAAACTTTATATCTCTTTATTCTCATCTGCTGCTACCCATCCAAATTTTTCTCTCTTAGCTACTGTATGTAGCTCTTATCTAAAACCTTTCTACAAATCAATCAAAATTACTCAAAGATAACCATTCATGTAACGTTTTTACAGCTCATTGTGAAGCTTACAAACTTATCATCGTTCTGACATCTGATGCATGGCAGGAAGCAGTACATACATTACAATGATTCTCATACATGTAAAGTAATGCTCCACACAAAGCTGAATAACTATTACAGGTTATGAGTTACTGTCATTTTAATCTTGACTGAAATAAGCGATATGTTTCTACCAAAAGAGTTCGTATTGATGTGAATGATTTACAAAGCATACAACTCTAATTGTTAGGTAAAGTCTAATTAAATAAAGTTAAATTACAGCTTCAAATACAATGTAACTTGCTTCTGATTAATTAATAAAGATGCAATCTTAAAAAACTTGATTGGACTGTCCCTACGAAAGATATGTTTTTTCTACCTGTTGTCTGTTCATCCAAAATGCGACGAGAACAGAAATATTTAATGTTTTCAAGTTTCGATCAAAGTCCCATGACAGGTAACAAGCTCAAATGAGCTAAGATCCTCGTCCTCTTAATGATGACGTCATAAAAAAACGAACATGACGTCATTGTGATTTATCAGGTTTGCGATTAATAATGATCTGTGCTGATGCCCGGCTTGATTCCCGCAAACAAAATTCAAACTCAAGTCTTACTCACGTTGTTGTTGTTGTTCTTCTTCTTCTTGTGGACTTTTTTTGTTTCACAGCCTACAGTTTTCATCGAAAACTTCCTGGAAACTTGGCGCTATGATATGTAAAAACACCCTGCGCAGACAGTAACCATCTCCATTTTTGAAAATTCCTCCTAGAAAAAAAGTTATGACGTCAAAATATCTCCGCTAATGGAAATCGCCTAAAAAATTATCTCCGAAACTCGGCAAGCTTTTGAATTCTGTTTGCGGAATCGAACAGGGCATTAGCAGAGATGAATTACCGCACATATGATACATCACTCTGACGTCATATCAATTTTTATGACGTGCATTCCTATTTTTTGACATTTTTTGTTTCACAACCCAGAGTTTTCATCGGATCTTCGTGAAACTTGCCATGTATATGCAGAAAGCCCACGCGCAGGCCAGTAACCATCGCCGATTTTGAAATTCTTCCTAGAAAAAAAGTTGACGTCATAATATCAGCGCTAATGGAAATCGCCTATACCATTATCTCTGAAACTAGGCAAGTTGTTGAATTTTGTTTGCGGGAATTCAAGCCGGGCATCAGCACAGATCATTATTAATCGCAAACCTGATAAATCACAATGACGTCATGTTTCGTTTTTTATGACGTCATCATTAAGAGGACGAGGATCTTAGCCTCATTTGAGCTTGTTATCCTGTCATGGGACTTTGATCGAAACTTGAAAACATTAAATATTTCTGTTCTCTCGTCGCATTTTGGTATGACAGACAAGGGGAGATGGTCCAAGTTGTACATCCATGAACGAGTGCACCCAACGGAGTAACCAAGGATTTAGCATCATGAAGAACGGGCTTTCGATTCCATGACGTCACAAAACACATGGAATCGATGTTGTTCCTCGTCGTCAAGTACAAGGGCGAGCTCAAGTCCGAAGCAAGACTCGAACTCGGACCTCCCTGGACGAGGTGAAGGTTGACGGGGGTAGGAATGGGGGGGGACGGGACGATTCGAGAGATGGTGTGTGAACAGCCCGTCTTGAACACCTGGAGGGATGGAATGAGATTGAAGAGGATGTGGAAGTTGATTGCCACAAGGTGAGAGAAAAAAGAGGAACAAATTAGTTGGAGCGTTGAGCATGTCTGTTGATCCTGATAGGTCGTTTAACCACAAGAGGCTTGATGGAGACCGTGGTGAGCCCTGCAGGAACCTTGGGGGGTTGAGACAAAGCACAGAAAGAGCGAGAGGGTGCAAGACCAGAGACGAGGAGGTGGTGTGAGACAGAGAGACCACGTACCGACCTGTCTGCGAAAATAGCCACGAGGCAACTGACAAATAAAACAAAATCATTACACAATAGTGTGTTTCTTTCTTAAGGGGTCTTCTAGCCCTTCATCAGACCGGAAAGGGTCTTCTAACTATGTTGAAGGGTAACCTCGTGTTGCCCACGTCATAAACACTCTTTCGTCAACCTTCAATTGATCAATGGATTGTTTCACTTGCTTGCTGACGTCGACACGAGACGTCACAATCGTTGTATGACGTTGATGGGTGCACGAACGACAATGCAGCGCTGATAATCGCTTTACAGCGGATTGGACGGAGTCCGCCAGATCCGAAAGGGGAATCCGGAGCCTTTTAAAAGTTTTCATATCAAGTTGTGAAAAGTTGTTTTATCATCAGTGTTCCGTATAAAATGGTAATTTCACTGTAGTAATGGTGGTTAATGGTTTATTTTTCTGGCTATATTGGGCGAGGGAGGAGTAAAACCTGCTCGGGTATGTCCTATAGGATTTCCAAGCGTCATAAAACGAAAACGCGGGGAAAAAAAAAAACATAGAAAGGGCTGAAACGTCCCGTGGGCGGAGCTAAAGACAACAAGCTCGGCAAAAAGGCTGGAGTTAAGGGGCGGGCTCGTTGGAGGAGGCGGACTTAAGGGCGGGTCGTGAGGAGGCGGAGTTAAGGGCGGCTTCTGGAGGAGGCTGAGTAAGGGGCGGGCTCGTGGAGGAGGCGGAGTTAAGGGGCGGGCTCCGTGGAGGAGGCGGAGTTAAGGGGCGGGCTCGTGGAGGAGGCGGAGTTTAAGGGGCGGGCTCGTGGGGAGGCGAGTAGGGCGGGCTGGGGGCGGATGTTAGGGCGGTAGGGCGAGAAGGGGCGGGCTCGTGAGGCGGTTAGGGGGGCCTGTATAGGCGGAGTTAAGGGGCGGGCTCGTGGAGGGGGCGAGTAAGGCGGGCGCTGGAGTAGGCCGAGTAGGGCGGCTCGTGGAGTAGGCGGAGTTAAGGGGCGGTGGGGGGCTCGTGGGAGGAGGCGAGTTAAGGGGCGGGCTCGTGGAGGGGCGGGTAGGGGCGGGCCGTGGAGTAGGCGGAGATGGGCGGAAGGGTGAGGGCGCAGGAGGGGAGTAAGGGCGGTCGTGGAGGAGGCCGGAGTTAAGGGGCCGGGCTCGTGGAGTAGGCGAGTTTAAGGGGCGGCTCGTGGAGGTAGGCGGAGTTAAGGGGCGGACGCTCGTGGGGAGGCGGAGTTAAGGGGCGGGCTCGTGGAGTGGATCATGTGATTTGAGGCGGAGTTAGCAGGGCGGGCTCGTGGAGAGGCGGAGTTAAGGGGCGGGACGTCGGAATCGGTGATCGTGGTGGCGAGCGGAGTTAGGGGCGGGGCCGTGGAGGCGGGTTAAGGCGGGCTCGTGGAGTGGCGGAGTTAAGGGGCGGCTCGTGGAGGAGCGCGAGTTAATGGGGCGCGGCTCGCTGGAGCGCGGAGTTAAGGGGCGGGGCTCGTGGAGGAGGCGGAGTTTAAGGGCGGGCTCGTGGAGGAGGGTGAGTTAAGTGGCGGCTCGTGGAGGGGCGGAGTTAAGGGGCGGGCTCGTGGAGGAGGCGGAGTTAAGGCGGGCTCGTGGAGGAGGCGGAGTTAAGGGGCGGGCTTCGCGTGGAGGGGCGGGAGTTAAGGGGCGGGCTCGTGCGAGGGGCTGGAGTTAAGGGGCGAGGCGGAGTTAAGGGCGCGGCTCGTGGAGGAGGCCGACGTTAACGATGACACACTTTGGCAAGCGGCGCAATGAAGTAGCAATGGCTCTGCTGGTTGTGGGCGATGTTATAAGCTGCTTTCAACGGTTGAGGGTTGAGGAGGCGGCGGAAGCGAGCGGATTGCCGTTTTGGCTTGCGCGGAAAGAGGGACATTTTACTGACAAGACGCGAAGCGAAAGCGGCTCGGCGTGGAGTCACCACCGGGGGAAACGCTGGAGGTGACAGGAATCCCCGAAGGATTGACGTGGGGCCCCCGGCGTCATTCTCGGGCACCTCTGGCGCCACCGTCGGGAAACTTTGTACTGAAGTTTTTCCCAAGTTTCGACGAAGCTCGCTCGACATGGACTCGGCTCGTGCCAACGGACAACGCTTGCCTGTCTGTGGTGGCCCGCGCGACTGGCTTCGGCGGACTCGGACTCGCGACACGGCGCCGTATTGCCCTCGCCCGGGAGTTCGCGGTGTGCCTGTGTGTGCGGCTCGCGTCCGACTGCTCGCTGTGATGGACGCGATCGCCGCGCTCACGCCGCCTGTTCGTTGGCCTTTTGCCTTTCGCGGATTCACCGGTCCACAGGGTCGCGTGTCGTCCGGCGTGTCTGCGACGCCACTGGGTCCAACGTCCCGGATTGTCCTCCACGTCCGACTCCCCTCACCGTCCCTCACCCCGGTCGTCCTGTCGTCGGGGGTCGTGTGCCAGGCTACTGGCTCTGGCCGTCCTCGCCACAGCTTGTAGAAGTGGTGTACCGGTCGCACCAGCAGCAGCGACGCGGACGGAGCCTACACCCACCTATGGCCAACATTCGCTACCGCCACGACCTTTGATACTCCATGGACCTTGGTCTCGGCCTGGCCCGGTTTCTGCTGCCATCGTTAACAACTCGCTGTCTTGGCCTCAACACCGTGTCGGTACTCTTACCCACATCACATTGTCTCCTGGCGATTTATTCGCCGGTCTCATCGGAGGACTCGCGTCATGCTTCAAGTTCCCTGTCTGACTTCCTTGGGATATTCGTGAGAAGGAGGACCAAGAGTGTGAGGCTTGGACAACAGGAGCGTCCTCGGACAACGTCTCGTCGGTTTTGGATATTCGTGATGAAGGAGGACCAAGGGTGTGAGGCTTTGCGACAACAGGAGGTCCCGCGGACAACGTCTCGTCCGGTTTGTGCGTCTTGGCCAGGAAAAACGTGCCGATCTCACGATGGGCGTGCTTCCCTGATGCGTTCACGCAGAAATTGCAGCAAGATTGACAAACGGACAAGTCGATGGAACAGCACGAGAGGACTTGGACATCTGGCGAGATCCTGTGGCCCCTCCAGGTGCGTTTTAGTCTGAACTTTTCTTCATCTCTGGCAACAAGATGGAAGGGCGCTTGTGGGATGAGGGACGCACGAGCAAAACACAAGGAGGAAAGCGACAAGAGGATGCAAATACAAGTGGAAGGAAGGACCTGACGTGGTGGCTAATGGAGAACCTGAATGGACTTCAGCGCGAGATGTTGCAGAGTTCAGGGAAACAGAACGTTTCCAAGAATGCGAGATTCACGGCGAATGGTCGCTGCAAACTACGAGGGGGCTCTTACGAGCACAAGAAGCCTGCGTCGCTGGCGAAAGACAAACTTTGGGGATGAAATTGGGGCACGACCGACCACGACGACTTCGAGTTCTGGAGGGCAGGTGATAGACAAAGGTCCACCCGTTAGGGAGATCCAGCTCTCTTGAGTCCACCTTTGCAGCCCGTTTTTAACCGGCCGTGTGTCTCTTCCGCTGTTCCCAGCACCCGGTGAGCAACAATCCAGGACGTGGACGCTCACCGTTCTATACCTGCTTTGGTTCACCTTCTTGCCATTACCACATGTTGTTGTTGCTTTCACCACTCGCCCAACCTCGTATTTTATTGCGATGAGCTCACCATTTGCGCTCTTTCACTCCTTCACCTAAACATCTACCTGTGATCCCACTCAAAATTTGAACAATTAGTCGATTACTTTTGATTTGATTGATTTTATTTCTTCTTCAATATTGTCTGCACCTCCTCACTTCATTGCTTTATCGTATGATGCTGTTACGATGTGTTGTTTTTTTCATGCAGAATCGAGAGCTCATGGAAGAGTGAGAAATCACGAGGCGTCAGTGCAGCCACAAGCGTTACTGACTTTGCGCGCTTGGTGAAATCACTATGTGGAATGCAATAAATAGGAGCATTAGAGAAGGAAGAGGAGTAAACTT
>CM068968.1:53307687-53320413 GCA_035128595.1 Eptatretus atami
ACCCGAGATCACCTAACTCTAAACCTATAACCTAATCCGAACCCTCACCGAAAATCCAACCCTCTCTCCACCTGCTTAACCCCTCCAACAAGCAAAAAAACCAAACCCTAATCCTCACCCAAACCCGAACCCTAACCTAACCCTAATCAAAAACTCCTAATTGAAAACGCTAAACCCTAACCCTAAATCCGAACCCGCCTAACACTAAACCCTAATCCAACACCCTAACACTAACCCCCAATCCAACACCCTTAACACTAACCCTAAGTCCAAAAACCCTGAATCAAAACGCTAACCTAAACCCCTATCCCAACCCTAACACTAACGGCCTCAATTCACGACCTCCTCACCCGAATAGCCCTAACCCTAACTCAACCGCAACACCCCTACAGCGAGAAAAAACCCTAAGCCCGGATCCTAACCCTAATCCCAAACCCTAATCCTAGCCCCAACCCGAATCCTTAACCTCTAACAGCGAAAACCCAAACCTAAACAACCCTAACTAACTGAACCTGCTTCACGCCGAATACCTAACCCTAACAACCAAACCCTAATAACCCTAACCCGATCCTACCCTAACCTCTAACCCAACCCTAACCCTAACAGCGAAAACCCTAACCGAGTGTTATGGTTCCGGAGAGCCCTAATCCAAACCCTGGAAGCTAGCCCCTGTGGAACGAGTGCGAAAGAAAAACCCAATATGGGTGGGTGTGCTGTTTCCCTATACAACCCTAACCTGTAACCCTTAACACCTCACCCGGAATCCTATGGGCCACCCTAACTCTAACCCTAACACCCAAACCCTATGATCTGAACCCTGGCCACTGGGCTGTGAATTCCTAATGTATGCGACGAAAAATATCCCAAGACCACCTAATGACTCGCCATGGTGTCACCCTTTAATCCTAAGCCCCTCAATCACCCAAACCCGAATCCCTTAACCCTAATCCAACCCTAATCAAAAAACCCTGAACCAATCCTGAAAAACCCCACCCTAACGTCTACCCAACACCTAACGCCGTGGACAAAACCCTAACCCAATCCTAATTCGAAACCCTAATACCTAGCCATTAACACGAAAACATTCACCTAACCCTTAACAGCGAAAAACCTCTCATAATCGTAGGCCTCTAACCCTAACCCCTAGCCCAAAACCCCAACCCTCACCCAACCCCAAGCCCTCACCCTCACCCTTTAACCCCGACGACTGAATGACGGTTCAGGTGACGCTTAAACCCAGACATTGAAACAACGCCATGACGGGTGAGACCAAGATGGACTGCATGAGAGCGGTCCGTTAGCAAGCAAGCTGCTACCGCTCGCCAAAGCCCGGCTTGCTTATTCCCAAATTACTTCACATATCCCGCCATCCACCGACCGCGACGTGCTCGCGGCACCCCGCCTTGCCTTAACAACAATGGCCGGGTCTCTCATGAGAAAATGTGCTGTTCGTCCGCGTACTCCCGAACCCAATCGAATAAGGGCTGGAGCGTAGGCGGCATGAGCCTGCTCGGTAAGCACACTGCACAGCGCGTACTCGCCTGGCGTATCGAATCCCGACACAGCACTAATTAAATCATCAATCGGCCGATGGTTTCACAGGCAAGGGGTGACATTATCATCAATGTGTTACTTGACCACATCCACACGCCAGCAAGCCAGATCCCGACCTACTGACGTAGTGACATCCTGGATGTTAAAAAGACCGATGGGGATGTGTCTTCCGACGAAGAGCCAGTCAGAAATCGCGCCAGAGAAATCGCTCGCATCCTGATACAACAATTACGGATTCCTGTGCACCCATCATGCCGGCAGAGGGCTACTGCGAGCTTTGATGTCTGTCGTCATGGTGGTCAATTGGCCACAGTGGGCCATCAGCGCCGTGGGTTAATTATGGGCGTTGTGACCCCGCAGTGTGGTGCCCGGTGTGGACGTGCGTGTGTGTGGTGCGGGGTGTGTAGTGCGTGACAACGGTGAGGTGTGGGGTGTGTGTGTGTGTGTGTATCGAATGAGAGAGCAGGTGTGGGTGTGAGGGGGGTGGTGTGTGGGGGGGTAAATGGTCAGCCGGTGTATGGTCCGTCGTTTTTATTTGTACTCCGATCCTCTTGTGACAACAACTCCCCCAAATGAATGTAGCTATTTGTATCAGGCGAGCTACAGAGAGTATATAGGAAAGAGGAGGAATAAATGGGGGGTGGGGGTAAGAAGTGGAGTCCAAACCCCAACCCCTCCCACCGGCGTATCTGGTGGACCTGCACTGTTTCATTTTTGGGGGAGTAGTAAGGTTATAGGAGGTGGTTCTTTTTGTAACAGAAGGGTTAAGGCTGGAACAAGGCTAGTACATTACCCAACGGATGTAGAGCTGAACGGACAAAGCAAGCAGACAGAAGAGAGGAGTAGGGAGGGGGGGGGGACGCCAAAGTCGGGTGTGCGAGGTGGTAATAAAACGAACCAGATGACCACAACCTCACGGCGCCGACGAGCACCAACGTGCGTGCGCAAGTGAGATACTCACGCATAGTGCAAACAGCTAATGATCCGGTATTCCAGACCCCTAAAATGACACTAGGCACATTTTTCCCTCATATCAATGTGCTTACCAACTATAGTATGGCTACTAATGAAGAATGTGAGGTTGAACACCTTCTAGATCAAAAGGAGGTCCCTCTTTCTTGTTTGTTTCAAGTTTCATGATTCGTCCTCTAATGAATAGAAAAAAAAATATTATTGTAGTTTTGTGTGTTGAAAATGATACATATCTATTTTAACTTTGGGTGTGTGTGTGAATATGTGTGGACTGTGTGAGTGTGTGCTATATGTGTGTATGTGTGTGTGTGTATATGTGTATGTGTGTGTGGTTATATGTGTATGTGTGTATGTGGTGTACTTGTATGTGTGTGTTGTATATGTGTATGTTGTATGTGTGTGATATGTGTATGTATATGGTATGTGTGTATGTTTTGTGTGTATATTGATTTGTTATGTGTGTCTGTGTGTATATGTTATGTATGTGTAGTGTTGTGTGTATAGTGTGTAGATGTATGTGTGATGTGTATATTTGATGTATGTGTGTATGGGTGTATATGTGTATGTGTGAGTATGGAGTGCTGGTGGTATATGTGTATGACGCTGTGTGTTGTATATGTGTGTGTTGTGTGTGTATCATGCTGTGTCTGATTTGTGATATGTGTATGTGTGTGTATATGTGTATGAGCTGTGTGTGGTATGTAATATGTGTGTGTTGGTGGTGTGAGTGTTGATGTATTATGTTGTATTGTTGTGATTGTGTGGATATGTGTGTGATATGTTATGTGTGATATATGTGTATGTATGTGTGTGTATGTATGTGGGTGTATAGTGTATGTGTGTTATGTGTGCATGTGTGTCACTTACAGGTGTTGAGTGGTATGAGGTGTCTCTATGTGCTGATAGCGTGATGTGTGAGTGTGTATGTATGTGTAATGTGGTGTGTGATTGTGTGTGTACTATGTGGTGTGGAATGTGGATGTTGAAGCAAAATCTCAATGCATTTTTTTATGTTATAGAGTTTCGAGCTCGTGTGGAGCGAAAACAGTTTCATGGGTCACGTCAATAACAGAAGGAGGTAGGGGGAAACACAACGAACAGCAGGCCGAGACCAAAATGGAGCGAAAGTTGTAAATAAGTGATGCAGGTGGATATGATGTTCTTGATGAGACATCAGAGGTGAGCAAAGATGGACACAACCCACAAACTCTCAGGAAGAAAAACTGGAAAATTGGAAAGAGATTGGTTTGAGGGGGGGGGGTAATGGGGGTTGATCTGAGATGATGTTGAACAGCTGTCTTGAAGCCCTGAAGGGTAGAATGAGATTGAAAGGACCGGGGAAGTTGACACTTTGTAAAAACAGTGAATAGGAAAGGGAAATAATGAGAATTGATGCAAAATGTATTGTATAAAGATGAATGTTACAAGAGAATTATATATATTGTTATTTATAGTCTATGTGTTGTGATTTCAAGCCAAACATATATCGAAATCCCCTAATGGAATCAACAAATATACAATTTTTCACATATACTGTACCATACAAACACGCTCATTACTATATTTAGAATCCCTGTAATTTTCAATTGTGGTTAAGAAATATAAGAGATTTGTGCTTTGAACTTTGAGGGGAAAAGCAGTTTGGTATATAAGGTAATGAGAACATAATTTATGTGTATGTCTGGCCCGATAGAATTGGTGATGTCAAATTTTAATTGCCCTGTTCAAGCCTGGAGACATTTTACAAAAGCAATTCTTGTGAATCAGATATGTCTGCGTTTATCCAGCAGAGCCTAGGATTTGATAGAGAAATTGTTCGGGTCCGTGGTCCACATAGGCATCCCATTGCGTCGTTGTCATCCACAAGTGAGCGGACCAGGGGAAGGAGGCAATTGAGGTAGCGATGCGGGCAGGGGCCGAGGTGGGAAGGTATTGTTACGCATGGGGTGACAAGCGAAGTGGAGGGTGTTGGACAAAGGGGGGAGCTGAGAGGGTAGGACAAGGGGGAGCGAAATAGAGGGAAGTCGGGTTCAATGGGACAAGGTGGGCAGTGAGAGAGCGTGCAGGACAACCGTGGTGGCACGCGAGAGAGGCAGGACAAGGGGAGATCATCTGACGGGGGGCAGGACAAGGGGGGCAGCTGAGAGGGCAGCTGAGAGAGGGCAGACAAAATGGGGACCAGCTGAGAGGGCATGTGAGATGGGGGGGAAAGCGATAGGGTGACCGGGGGCTGAGTGGGGGTGGTCTGACAGGCGGAGAAGGGGGCGAGAGTGGGCGATGATGAAGGAGAAGCTTCAGAAGGAGCATGGATGAATGAAGCCTGAAGAGTAAACGCAGAATGACGGGAGTGTTTGAGGGCACGATGAGGGGGAAAGCTTTTTGAGAGTGTTTTTATTCAGGGAGGAGGGCGACAGCATTCGGGCGTGGTTAAAAGGGAAGATTCGGAGAGGTGTGGGTGAGAGAGCTTTGAGGGGGTAAGTGGAGGAGGGAGCTTAAGTGGAGGTGTTTGGTGGTGGATTGCAGATAAGAGGACACAAAAGTAGGAGGACAATACTGAAGTTTGCTACCCATAGAGGCGAGTGGTGTTGCAAAGACACGTGTTGTAGGAAAATATGTGCGGATCGGTACTACACGGATGGGTTTGACAGCATAATATGTATTGTGAAGGGTAGTTGATTGTTGTTCGAGCAGACAACTCTTTAGAGAAACTGTGAATTTCTCAGAAGATTACAAGAATGAACAACGTGGAAATAACCATCATCACATGGTGGGAAGGAATTTGTTGAAAGCACTTTGAAAAGGTGGTTGGGAAGTGAGGGTTGCATGACAATCTCTTAGTGTGAGAAGAAATAGGTGATTTTGTAAAATGGGACTTGTGAGAAGACAAGAGGAAAGGTCATAAGAGGAAGAACACATGGAGTTCTCATGATGAGAAACCGAGGAAAGTGAAGCATTTTTAAAATGAATAAAAACATTTCACTCAATGAAGATTCAGTTTGGAGATAATGAGAAAAAGGAGAGATAAAGAAGGAAGTACAGGAAGTAGGTAGAAGGTCAGAATGAGATCATGTTTGGAGTGAAATTTTTAGTTATATTCTATTTTTCAGCGAGGAGGCTGGATAGATAACCATTGAGAGGCAGAAAGGACAAAACTGTCAGGAAAAAAAAGGAAGTGGATATGAAACAAACCTCAAAAGTGATATGATGATTTATGCATCGAGTCAGCTATCGGACGATTACGGCTTGTCTTACCACGAAAACAAATTCGACGACACAGCAACACATGGGAATTTAATAAAACATAAGAAACTGGATGAAACGACAAACAGCAACATGTGGAGGAAAAATATTGAACACGACCAAAGCATACGGATCCGCTTTGGAAACTTATTCTTTAATTCCAGGTGGAAAGAGCAGTTGGTGATTTCAACCAAGCCAAGTGGGGAAGGAGCAAATCTGGAACAAATTCTTTGTTCCTGTGTATCATTATCTGCCATTCTTAGCTTTACTACACTCTAGGATTTTATATAAACGAAAACTCAACATTTTTTACAATCCCATTATTATAGCAGCATTTACCTGACTACGATTCATCCTGATGTTAGGGAAAGAGTTTTCAATTCAAAATATGGTCAGCGACTTTCAGTCAAGGCCTTGAGAGAACACTCAGATTCCCTCTTTGAGTTCTGAGGTAAAAAATTATCTATTATCCACAAACAAGAGTTTTTTTTTTGTTAAACTCAAATGGACCAGCAGAAAGGAAACACTGATTCAGCTGAATGCTTCGTGTTTTATCAGGTATATTTTTTTTTGCACAACAGGATGCAAATTTCCAGGGAAAAACGTCCACCTGACGATCTGGTGAATATACATGCCTACGTTGAGGACAGTTGACCGACAACTCATGATTCCCTTCCTTCTTCTGACGGCATGGCATCGTCATTTTGCTTCGCAATGAGCATAATACGCTTCTGCCTGCTGGAGAGAAACAGGCGCGTCACAAACATGCCTTCAAGTTATTACTCACAGAAACACCACCCCCACAACTTTATAGACGAGAGAGAGGGAGACCAGAGAGAGAGAGAGAGAAGAGAGAAGAAAAAGAGAGAGAGAAAGAGGAGAGAAGAGAGAGTGGAGAAGAAGGTAGAGCGAGAGCGGTGAGAGTAGGAGAGAGGTAGGACAGAGAGAGAAAGGAAGAAAGGAAAAAGAGGACGAGAGAGAGAAGACAGAGAGAAGATCATTTCACAGAGAAGACGGAGTAGCAGAAAGAGCAGAAGAGAGAGAGAGGAGAGGGTATAGACGAAGAGAGATACGGTAGGGAGAGAGAGAGGGGCGGGGGAGAGAGAGAGAGAGATGAGAGAGAGACGGAGAGAGAGAAAAGAGAGATCAGATGTCAGCCAGAATTCCTGTTTGGATACCGCATCGCTTTCTCATTCGTTTTATACAACATAAATCCTCTCAAAAAAAATCAAAAAAATCAGATACAAACTTTTAAACAAGTTGTGTTATGGTGAGAACCTTGTTGCACACGATACAGCCAGGATTAGTCCCATAGTTCACTTGTATTTCTCGCGACGCAACAAGTAATGGGTACCAGATTAGCAATTCATTCCCCTATGTCTAATTGGAATTTCGTGTTGTGCGCTGTAGTTTTTTATAGTTAGTTATTAAAATCTCCAGATCCCCTTCACTTTGTGGCCACAGTGTCTTTCAGGCGTCTTGCGCCCTCGCCTCACCGGTTCTCGCAGCATTACGAGCAAGTTCTCGTGTGCTTGATTCGACTTCCTCGAATTGTTTGCATCCAACACATCGTCGTTTCTTTCTAGCAAAAAGGGGTTACAGACAATCGGTAGAGTGGGCAGGGGTTTTCTCCCGGCTTCGACCAAAACCGCTGCCCAAGAAAGGGTGATCCATGGACGTCCTCTGTCCAATCAGCGCGTCAGCTCACCAAGCCCCGCCCACTCAGAGCGGTCGAATGCAAGGACGACGCGACCCTCAGTGTGCGTGGTGTGAGAGTTCTGTGTGCTCTTTTGAGTCAGAAGTCAGAGTTCAGAAAGTCTTGCGTGTCCTTGGAGTTCTTGAGAGTTCTTTGGAGGAGCAGTTCTTGGAAGCAGTTTGGGTGCGCGTCGTCACTGCTGGAGCTCTGCAAGTCTGAGTCTCCGTTGGCCTTTCTTAAAGGAGAGCAACCCTGATCCTGCTATTCCACAATCCAATTCCACGGGTCCACGGTCCCACAGTGCAGTCGCAAGCTAAGCCGCCAGAAACTCAGGTCAGGTACCCCGACAGAACTCATGACCCCCCCAGCACAGCTCGACTATCCCCTTGGCGGCGAGGTAACGAATAAAGAACCAATTGGTCCTTTTCTTAATGGGATGTGTCTGTATTGTGGCGGCGTCCTATAAGTTAAACTGTTTATAAAGGTGTCTTTATGATCATTGGTAATATTTGCTATGCGAACATGAAGTCCCGTGAAATAAATCTACACTCGTCCCTTGTCTTATATTCCCTTTTGTACTATTTTGTCATGCCCTTTGTAACTGTGTACTTGTCTCCTTCGTGTGTAATTTATTTATTCATTCTTCGACTTCCATGAAATAGCAAGAAGTGCTTTGCATGTGTGAGAGTATAGAACCACACACTTTTGGAGACGCCTCAGGTATACTTTGAAGATAACTATCAGATTGACCTATTTGTCGGCAGGACCAACCGTGTAGATTTGATCACAAAGTGTAATTTCATTCTCGATATCAGGTAAAAAATTGAATACTAAAATTGGTCTGGATCATACCAGGATTAGTCTTTTAAAAAAACAAATAATTTCTTTACACGGTCATTTTCCTTTTCTTGTAATCCTCCGAGGACAGCTTGTTACTCTAGGTACCCAACTGGGTTCCAAGACCGCAAGGGACCTCCCATGTTGAAGTCTTATTCGACACCACCTTCATCGTAGCACACCACAGATGTAGTAGCAACTGCTTGAAACCCTCTACACCACATATTGCAACACACGACTACACTGCGGAACCTTACCTATTTTAAATTTAAGTATTTTGCGAATGTCTTGAATTCTTAGTTATCCTCACAGCTTGTTGAAACACTGGTATATAAGAAACTCAGTAAATCATTCTGCTGCTAGAAGTGAAAACAGCTCTTGCAATTGATATACCTTATTGATCATTTTATCATTCTCTCTATATCTGATCACTCGAATTCTCATGAGTCTTCGTGCTTCTTTTTGCCTGCCACATTTACAGAAGCAGGATGACCAACTTGATATATGCAGCTCGTTCCTTGGGTTGCATTAGTCGCTGAGAGCCACAGCTGGGTGCCGATGAACTTCCCACCACAGCGGAGCACGTGAGCATTTAATAGTCAGTGCGGTTCTGTGAGTACAACTCGCTTTCTCTATCACGAAGGGACACCGATGAGATATTTAACGTACTACCAACCATGACTATCAGACGGGACTCGCCAAGTCTTAATATCTTCCCGAGGAGACGGCACACAGTGATGATCATCCTGCCTGTGAAAGAGTTTCAGCCTGTGGTCAGGATCGAACACCACGTGACATTAACAGCTTCGAGGTGAGTGTCCATAAGCCGCTATCCTGCCGGCTCTTTTGACGGTTTATTATTTTGAAGTTTTTATTCGTATTGTGTATTCATTGATGAAAAATTCATTCATGGACCTACCACTCTCTGTCATCTAGGTACCCATCTCGTATGCCTCTTTGGTTTTGGTACTTGGCCTCGATACATGATTATTTCTTCTTTGAGAGTCTTTTGATCAATCGCACTCACGATGCTTTCCAGCCTTCATCGTTACAAACCACTACAAACAATGCCTACTAGTAATGATCAACATCCCAGAGGTTGTTAGGTGCGTTTATGATACATCTGCTTTGGCATGACATCCTGACTAACAACACCAATTATTTCGACGAACAGAAATGATCACAACCCACCTTCTGCGGCAGGTGGAGGGGAGAGAGAGACCTATCTCCTCACCACGAGAGTGACGACATTCTACTCGCAAGCCATGACCTGCTTGACACCGTACCTATCGGATATATTTATTTCTCTAATCTTTTACAGAGATGTGTGTGAGCTAGAGACAGTGCCTTCAGAAAGATTCGCACACCTCCACTTTGTCACTTTGTTGTGTTACAACCTGAATTTAAATGTATGAATTTAACTATATTTTTTGTCACCAATCCACAACAAAATACCAATTATGACAAAGAGGAGAAAACATGTTTTCAGAAATTCTCTACAATTAAGTCAAATGAAATGCAGAAATGTCTTGGCGTCTATAAGTGGTTACCAACCCCATGAGTCAATACTTTGTAGAAGCGCCTTTGCAGCGATTACAGTTCGAGTTCTTGGTATGTCTTGTTTCAGCTTCACACATGTGGATTGGGATTTTCCCATTCTTCCTTGCCAAGTGTTGCTCAGTCGTGTCAAGTTGGAGAAGGAGTTTCAGTGACAGCAGATTCTTCAAGTTGCTATTCCACACAGATTCTCAATGAGTTTCATTCTGGGCTTTGGCTGGGCCTCTCAAGAACTTTCACGTTCTTTCGTGTGAAGCTATTCACAAATGTTGCTTTGCTAGCTGCTTGGTGTCATCTGTCTCAGTTGGGATAGTATAATCTCCAGCATGGTCTAAGCTAAGGTCTTTTGACTCTGAAGCAAGGTTCTCCAAAGGATTTGGCCTGTATATTTGGCTCCATCTTTTCCCTTCTCTAAGAGCTCCCAGTCCTTGCACGAAAAGCGATTCAACATTAGCATGATGCACTGTTCACCACCATGCTTCAGGTTGTTAGTGTGTCATGTAGCTGTTGCTCTCCCGGGCCTTTTCTCCTCAACGTCTGCTGCTCTTGCATTCTGGTCAAAGAGGTTTCTAATTTTGTCTCTATCAGACGCATCAGGTCTT
The DNA here is from genome assembly GCA_035128595.1 of Eptatretus atami. NCBI lineage: Eukaryota > Metazoa > Chordata > Myxini > Myxiniformes > Myxinidae > Eptatretus > Eptatretus atami. Next base: position 53,318,146 of record CM068968.1, read on the forward strand.
TTGCGTTCATGCTCTTCAGAAGTCCCTTTCACGACACACTTTTGCAAACCCCAGGTGTGTCGTTCATGTCAGTAGTGTGCCTTTCTTCTTCAGGAGTTTACCTTCTGTTCTGCGCCTATGCATCCCATAACCGAGATTTCTGAAGTGCTCTGGACTGTCCTTCGGCAGCGGTTCTCCATCCTCAGCCAAGAAATCTCGTCTTCTTTCAGCGTATGGTCATTTAGAGTTCTTGACGTCACCTCCCTGACCAAAGGGTTCCTTCTACACCACAGTTGTTCAATTTTATGGTAGACAAAGCACTCTAGGAAGAGTCTGGGTTGTTTCAACATATTCTTTCCATTCCTAATATGGAGCTCACTGTTGCTCTTAGGAATGGTGTCCACCACGCCAGAATGTTTTTTTCACCCTTCACCAGATCTACGCCTCCTCAGAATGTCTATTCGGAGTCTATGGGCAGTTCCTTGGCTTCATGAGAGTTTCTGCTCTGACCTCCACTGTCAACTTGACCTCATTAGCAGAAAGTGTGTTTCCTTTATAAATCATGTCCATCAATTGATTGTGACCACAGCGTGATTGCCATTCAAGTTGTCGAGACATTTCAAGATGATCCAAGAACTTGATGCACTGAGCTCAATTTTGAGTGTCATAGCAAAGGGTTTCAATCGTTATTGACTTCAGACATTCAGCTTTCATTTGAATTAATTTTAAAAATTTCTGAAACCACTTTTTCTACTTATCATGGGTATTTGTGGTAGATTGATGACAAAAACATTAAATTTAATCCATTCTTAATTCACGCTGTACACAACAAATGGGACCAAATCGGGGCTGTGAATACTTTCTGAAAGTGTAAGGACTATGATGATGGCGAGGAGGAACTTGGTGTGTGGATGGTGGGAGGTATGTGTACACTGTTACAGGGGTAAATTACACCTGTCTGGTGCAGGAGAGAGGCTACTCGAGAACAGGACTATTCAGCCTGTTATAAGAGATCTGTGTATCCCAGGAGTATTGATAAATCTTCCAAATTCAACCCATTTCCACAGCGTTCTGAATGTTCAGTGAGATTCTTCGACGGTGGTGTGGCACATGCATCATGGACTAAATAGGCTTTTTCTCCTGTCTTGATTCCAATGTTTACAATATAAACTCAATATGTTCTTGTACATATAGAACTGCCTTTTCCTTTCCAAAATAAAGTTTACTGCTACACTGAAAGTTGACCCAAAAAACCATAGGATCCCACTTTATAAGGTTAACCCACCTGCTCACGATGAGAAGTTCAAGCTGTGTTCTTATAAACATGTTGTCAAAATATCAGTTTGACTTGGAAGAAGGGACATATCAGAATCAGTAGCAGGCCAAGGCAAATCGAAAGTGCAGTACGTTAAAGCGAAGAAGGGGGGGAGTGTACTGAGAATGAGTTGCACCACGTCCTCCAAGCGTAGCCCCTGGATCGCGAACCCTGCGAAAAACTATCAGCACTTGGGTGCAACAACCAAGAGTCGTTCAGCAATGGGTGCACATCATGCCTGCCTGTTTGATGTTGGTGCATAAACCGTCGGGCATCCATCCACTACAATAGGGTGATTGCGAAAGATGCCACAGTGAGTCTGGATGAAGAATAGACAGAACAGGTCTCACAGCACCGCTGAATCAATCGTCACTGATTACATCCTGCACAACGCACGGAAAGTAATGGAGGCGGGGACCAGGGAGGACTAGGCCAATAAAATCAGTCCAGCTGAACCGTCAAAACAGGGAAAATAATGGGAGCTGGGGGAGAATAGTAGGTCGTCGGTAGAGTGTCGTGCTGAGCGAGTAGGGTGGGGGGTGGTGGAGTGGTGTCCATGGTGGTGGTGACTGCTGTCAAAAATTCTTCAAGAACACTGTGGGAGAGTGCGAGGCGTCTGGGGTGGAGCGAAAACATCAGCGGTAGGTCATGTACAGTAAGGCAAACAGGGAGGGGACACTCACACACAACCAGTGCAGGGACGAGGACGAAAAGGGGAGGGAACGGTGTAAAAGAAGGAGAGGAAGAAGGATGGGCTGGGGGAGGGAGGACACAACAGGGGGGCAAGAGGACACAACCACAAACGCTCAGGGATAGCGGCAGTATGGGATTGCTAACCCTAACTCTAACCCCAACCCTAACAGCGAAAAACCCTAACCCGAATCCTAACCCTAATCCAAACCCTAATCCTAGCCCAAACCCGAATCCTAACCCTAACAGCGAAAAACCCAAACCCTAACAACCCTAACCCTAAT
>CM068968.1:53320438-53332817 GCA_035128595.1 Eptatretus atami
TCTAAGCCCAAACCCCAACCTCACCCAAACCCTCACACCCTCACGCTCGAAGCTTGAATGAACGGTTTCAGGTGAGCTAAAAACAGCGACATGAAACACGCATGCACCGGGTGGACAAGATGGAATGCATGAAGAGCGTTCCGTTAGCAAGCAGCTTGCTTACCGCTCGCCAAGCCGGCTTGCTTGATCCAAATTACTCCAACGGAACGGAGTGCTCGGCACCGCTTTAACAACATGCGGTTTTCAATAGAAAGGTGCTGTCGTGGTACTCGACCAATGAAATAGGCTGGTAGGATGACCTCCGGTACACACACTGAGCCGTCTCCCCTGGGTTCGAAATCCCGACACAGCTATAAACTAATCATCGCGATAGTTTCACATGGAAGAAGGGTGATTTTCATAAATGTTGTTACTTGGGGGATGTAAAGACCCCATGGTGTTCTTCAACGTAACGAGTAGGCGAGCAAATCGCCGGCATCCTATACAATTACGATTCCTGCCCAATCATCGGCGGCAGAAGGCACTGCATCAAAATGGCGACAGCAATCGGCCAATGATGCTAACCCCGCAGCCTGGTGCTGCACACGAACTAGAAGAGAGTAAATGGTGTATGGTCCCGTAGTTTTTAGTTTTAACTCGATCTCTCTGTGGACAACAACCTTCCCCAATGAATGTACTATGTTATCAGCAGCTACAAGCAGAGTACTATAGGAAAAGGAGGAATAAAATGGGGGGGGGGGGGGGTAAGAAGGTGGAGCCACCACCCCACCCACCAGGCGGTATCTGTGGACTTGCCACTAGTTCATTTGGGGAGGGGGATGGAGGTTGGTTTTTTTTGTATACCAGAGTTAAGGCTGTGGAAACAGCTAGTACATACCCTAAACGGATGTAGAACCTAACAGGAAACAAAGGGAACAGGAGAAGAGAGAGAGGTGAGGGGGGGGGGGGACTTCCAACTGTCGGTGTTTTGAAGACATTGGACAAAACATCAGTGTGGGGAGGAAATGGGGGGGAACAGACAAGATGTATACAAGAAGGAACTAGGAGGGAAAACTGGAACATTTGGAAGAGGTGGGGGGTAACGAGGAATAGAAAAGATCATGGTTTTGGATGGGGGACGATCTGAGGATGGTGGTGAAGCAGCTGTCTTGAAGACGCTGGAGGGATGAATAGATAAGAAGAGAACTGTGGAGTTGCGTTCGGACAAAAAAAAAACAAGAGAGGGAAATATGAGTGGAGGTGAAGTGCAGTGAATCCTGGATTTTTGAATTTTTGGAGTTTCACCAGTTTGGAGGGGGTTGCTGCGTGGACTGCATGCCCGGCCTGGGGATTTGGTGATGGGAACGCCGGAGAGAACCAGAGGGTGCAAGAGACGAAGAGAAGGCGGAAGAACAGAACAGGAGACCCGTGGCTCAATTCAACCCCATTTCTCGCAAAAGGTATGGTTTTGGATTGGGGATGATGGTGAACATTTGTCTTGATGACCCTGGAGGAAAGATCAGATATTTGTAGATTTTAAAAATAATTTGGAAGAAAAAGTAAGAAGGAACAATTTAATAGGATGAAAATGAAACATTTCAATATCGTCCTCTGTGAAGTAAATTGAAAATAAACTAGTTAGGGTTGGTTGGCCCATATGGACCAATTTTCCACATTGGTCTTCACAGCCTTGTTGCCAGACCCACCAGCTGTACGCTTCCACATGAACTTGCCTTTCAACCAAGCCCTAGATGTGCTTGGGACCAGCCACCGGGGATTATCTTGTTCGTTATTACTCGTTGCAAAAATGATTCTAATTATTTTTATGATTATTATTGTTAATATTTTGATAATTAAATTAACGTTTGTTACCAATGTTTTCCAATTATTTTTTTATTTATTTATTGTAATTAAAGAATGCCATGCTGGCTAAGGACCTATCCACATTTCTTTATAATTAACTTAGCCTAATCAACTAGGAGATCATGACCGATTATTTTTTAATGCATCACACTCCAAGCATCAGAAAATGGTTAAAGAGGAGAACTTCAATCAATGAACTTCACCTAACAGCGAAAAACCCTAATCGTAGCCCTAACCCTAACCCTAGCCCAAACCCCAACCCTCACCCAAACCCCAACCCTCACCCTAACCCTAACCGAGCTGAATGACGGTTCAGGTGAGCTAAAAACAGGACATGAAACACGCATGCACCGGGTGGACAAGATGGATGCATGAGAGCGTTCCGTTAGCAAGCAGCTTGCTTACCGCTCGCCAAGCGGCTTGCTTGATCCAAATTACTCCAACGGAACGGAGTGCTCGGCACCGCTTAACAACATGGCGGTTTCATAGAAATGGTGCTGTCGTGGTACTCGACCAATGAATAGGCTGGTAGGATGACCTCTCGGTAAGCACACTGAGCCGTCTCGCCTGGGTTCGAATCCCGACACAGCTATAAACTGTCATCGCGATATTTCACAGGAAGGGTGATTCATCAATGTGTTACTTGGGGGATGTAAAAGACCCCATGGTGTTCTTCACGAAGAGTAGGCGAGCAATCGCCGGCATCCTATACAAATTACGAATTCCTGCCCAATCATGCAGAAGAGGGCACTGCATCAATGGCACAGCATCAGCCAATGATGCTACCCCGCAGCCTTGTGCTGCACACGAACTAAGAAGAGTAAATGGTGTATGGTCCGTCGTTTTTAGTTTTACTCGATCCTCTTGTGACAACAACCTTCCCAATGAATGTACTATGTTATCAGCAGCTACAGAGAGTACTATAGGAAAAGGAGGAATAAATGGGGGGGGGTAAGAAGGTGGAGCCACCACCCCCCACCAGGCGTATCTGTGGACCTGCCACTGTTCATTTTGGGGAGGGGATGGAGGTTGGTTTTTTTGTATACAGAGTTAAGGCTCGTGGAACAGCTAGTACATACCCTAAACGGATGTAGACCTAACAGGAAAAAAGGAACAGGAGAGAGAGAGAGGTGAGGGGGGGGGGGACTCCAACTGTGGTGTTGAAGACTTGGACAAACATGATGTGGGGAGGAATGGGGGACAGACAAGATGTATACAGAAGGAAACTCAGGAGGGAAAACTGAAATTTGGAAAGAGGTGGGGGTAACGAGGATAGAAAAGATCATGGTTTTGGATGGGGGACGATCTGAGATGGTGGTGAAGAGCTGTCTTGAAGACCTGGAGGGATGAATGAGATAGAAGAGAATGTGGAAGTTGGTTCGGACAAAAAAAAACAAAGAGAGGGACATATGAGTGGAGGTGAGTGCAGTGATCCTGGATTTTTGAATTTTGGAGTTTCACCAGTTTGGAGGGGGTTGCTCGTGGACTGCATGCCGCCTGGGGATTGGTGATGGGAACGCGGAGAGAACAGAGGGTGCAAGACGAGAAAGAAGGCGAAAGAAGACAGGGAGACCCGTGGCTCATTCACCCATTTCTCCAAAGGTCATGGTTTTGGATTGGGGATGATGGTGAACAGTTGTCTTGATGACCTGGAGGAAAGAACAGATGTTTGTAGATTTTAAATAATTTGGAAGAAAAAGTAGAAGGAACAATTAAAGGATGAAATGAACATTTCAATATCGTCCTCTGTGATAGGTAAATTGAATAAACTAGTTAGGGTTGGTTGGCCCATTGGACCAATTTCCATTGGTCTTCACAGCCTTGTTGCAGACCCACCAGCTGTACTGCTTCCACATGAACTTGCCTTTCACCAAGCCCAGATGTGCTTGGGACCAGCACGGGGATTATCTGTTTGTTATTACTGTTGCAAAATGATTCTATTATTTTTATGAATATTATTGTTATTAATATTATTGATATTAATTAATGTTTTGTTACAATGTTTTCATTATTTTTATTATTTATTTTGTAATTAGAATGCCATGCTGCTAAAAGACCTATCCACTTTCTTTATAATTAACTAGCCTAATCAACTCAGGAGATCATGACGATTATTTTTTATGCATCACACTCCACATCAGAAAGTTAAAGGAGAACTTCACAAAAAACATCACACACACACTTTTCATTTTTGTAACAGATGCGAAAACCAAGTATGATTCTTGCGGTCCCAGAACCAAACAGACGATATTTATCATCCCAAACAGTTCCCAACCACCCCCCCCTGGTCCCCACTACATAAAGTTACCTGTACATTCACAAGCCCAGATATGTCCTTCCCATCAGTGGTTCAGAAGAACCAAGAACCCAAACCAGATACAGTGTCTCCCTCAGGAAAGTCTACCTGGTACATTCTACGTCCACGTTAATGTAGCTTCACGAACTTTGTGTATTTTCATGTCGTGAACATGTCCTTTGTTGAAGACTGGTCACCGTTACTTGGTAATGACGCACAGCATCGTCTTTCCAATTGCAGACGTCCATTAGATAAATCACCAATCCTGCCATGTTCACAGGAGGAACTCCCACAAGGTTCAAAGTTCATTTACTGGTCGTGATCCGTCGGGGGTTTGTGTAGAACACGTCCGTCCACTCGGGCCTTGCACCGACGCGCATGGTCGAGAGTTTGTAATACGAGCAGCTGCCCGTTCGGCGAGTTGAGAAAGTTCTCCGAGTCTTTTGTTGTGCAGAGGCACAGCCCTTTCTCTCAGGTACTTTTACAAGTATTTTGGTATCTTTCAGAAGCTTTGTGAGAAATTTTAGGGTACAGTCCTTATCTCACACAAACGGTATACTTTAGGGGGGCTTGAACACTGCCATGTTCTAGGGCTTTCTAGGAATGTGCTTCGAACATTCTGGGACGGATTACGTCATTTCAAAAGCTTCATATTCACCGGATGTGTCCTGTGCCCCCCTCCCAACCTCTCCCAGTGACGTCACAGGGTAGTAATATTAAACACGTGATTAATACAACTGACTTCAGTTTGGCTTCTTTGGAGTTTCCTTCTGAGTATCTTCAACCCACACAGCACTGTGATCCATTGTTGGTTCCTTCACCATTTCCCAATTTCCTCGTGATTCACCTTTAAGTACACGGGTGTCTCCTCGTCTCTGATAGAATAACTTCTCACCACGTCTCATGGGAAATTAATCATTTTTTGGGTAAGGATAGACACACATGTATTATAATGAGCAATACACCTTAAACAAGATACAATCAGGAAAGACCAGGGTAGCTGTACACACAAACACAATGGCCTCTTGTTTTAGAAACCTCTTTTGACGAGACAGCCGGCTTCACTTCCCCCTTTTGAAGGTTGGGCGCTCTGAGCTACAGCGCCCCCTGCTGCCCTTATTTTCATCATTCACACTTGATATCTCTCATGACCAAGTCATCCAATCACCGCATGTCCTGCTCCGGTTTTTAAATTAAATTATGATTTATTTATTTATTTATGGAAATCTCCCCAAACAAGCCATGAAGACACTTGAGGTAAGAGGCTACAGGAAAGTATAGCAAACTTAAAAAATTACAAATACATTAAAATTAAAATAATTTTAAAAAACCATCCAACACACAACCGAAAAACATTCACAAAAGAGGTGATGGTTGTTATATCTTGGACAGATGATCCAGGTGAATACACAGAACTGTTCCAGTCTGCATAACCGCATCGATGGGATATGACAGAGAAATATGGATGCCACAACCATGATACCCACATCTCCCCAGGACATCGGCTACCTCATTCACACATCTCCATCAGCTTCCTCATGTCCACACATCTCCATCAGCTTCCTCATCATACTCCCACATCTCACCCAGGACATCGCTATCTCATTCACACATCTCCCCAAGATGTTGGCTTGCTCATTCACACATCTCTCAGGACGTCAGCTAATTCATTCACACATCTCCCCAAGAGGTCGGCTAGCTCATTCAAACACCTCCCCAGGACATACGGCTATCTCATTCACACATCTCCCAAAGATGTTGGCTTGCTCATTCACACATCTCCCCAGGACTCAGCTAATTCATTCACACATCTCCCCAAGAGGTCGGCTAGCTCATTCAAACACCTCCCCAGGACGTCGGCTCGCTCACTCACACATCTCCCCAAGATGTCGGCTGCTTATTCACACATCTCCCCAGAACGTCGGCTGGCTCATTCACACATCTCCCAGGACGTTGGCTGGCCTCATTCCCACATCTCCCTTGGACGTCGGCTCGCTCACTCACACATCTCCCCAGGACGTTGGCTGGCTCATTCCCACATCTCCCTTGGACGTCGACTCGCTCACTCACACATCTCCCCAGAACGTTGGCTGGCTCATTCCCACATCTCCCTTGGACGTCGGCTCGCTCACTCACACATCTCCCCAAGATGTCGGCTTGCTTATTCACACATCTCCCCAGGACGTCGGCTCATTCACATTAATGACGTCGTCTTCCTTCAAATCTACTTTCCAACAGCGAGTGGTAATTCCAAGTCTCACTAAGGTGAGCAATCATGTTGAAATACAAGACAAGGAATATAAAAAAATAAAGCAGTTCAACTCCAAAAGTCTGGTGAGATGGGATGAAACTTCGAAGATGGAGGTAGATCATCATGCGTAGCTGCGTAGATCTTCGGATGATGAAGGGAAGCACATTACATGTGGTGAATTCCAAAGGTAGGGGTAAAAAGGACTTGTATTTCGTTCTTCACTTCAGATCAGCTGTAATGCATGGATGTGCAGAGATGGCAAACAGTCTTGCATCCAAACACTTGTTGAAGAGGAGCCAAGTTCGAAAGCCCAGCAGAACATTTGCAAGGAAAACATCTGTAGGACAAACTAAGAGTGGCAACTGACCTTTGGTGAGAGAGTGATTGAAGAGTTGAACCCATCTCTGCACCAACCAGGTTCACTGCATTTCTGGAGCCTATGAAGTAAAGATAAATGGCAGGATGGTGCTCCAGCCCAAATGTGGCAACAGTACTCCATGAGGGGACCTAAGCTGTCTTATACAGGTGCAAAACAGCATCAGGAGGTAAATACCTCTGTGCTCGAAAAAGACGATCAACTCGCTTGGAAGCACTCTTAGCAATACCACAAATGCACTTATCCCAACTGAGGTTAGAGGAGATGTCCAGACCAAGAATCCGAAGCTCAGATTATTATTTTAAGGTTGAAGACCCCATCTGCACAGAAGGGAAAAGACCTGTTTATGGAGCGAGATATGGACAACAATTTAGTTTACCTTGCATTGAACGTTACCAGCCAGTCATACCCCCACTTCAACACATAACTCTAAATCATTCTCCAGTGAAACTCCAACCTCATTACGAATAGTGTGGAATGAATGAGCAGATGTACAGTTAAGTGAGGAGTCATCGGCAGACGTGGCTAGCTGGGACAGAACATTATCAGGAAGATCATTGATATTGTTACGGACCCGGAGTCACAAGAGTGGGGGTATCCCTGGTTCTCCCCGGACTCGCCCGGAATCGAGGCCATCACACGCGAATAATTTCGCATCGCGTCGCTAATCGAGCGCGAACACCAATAACTTGACCACGTACTCAGGGTCATTCGTCTGACAACCGTTTACCTAAGAACATGTGATCTCCTTACCGGGGAATCGTGCCCTCGGTAATTGTGCTGTTGTATTTATTGGATCTTGATTAATGTGGCCGAGCTTTCAGCTAGCACAATGCTGGACTGATATGAGAGCCAATTAGTTGGGGAATTATAACCTCCAGGCTAATCTACATACGGGCATTGCTGGACCAATGGAAGAAAGGACAACCCCGGGCAGATTGGAAATGTAACAAAAATGATATATTTACAATGAGCGATGAAGGTTTATGGGAAGGAGGGAAGTGAACTCAAGGGCTTTAATGGCGGCAAAGGGCAAACGGGGCAGGAAAAGGTGAAATGCAATGAAAAGAGCAATCAAGATGGGTATTTACAAAGAGGAAAGAAAATGTACAGGTTGCAGACTTAGCTTAACCTATGCCTTACCTTCCAGATAATAAAACAGGGTGCCCATCAGACCACACACATGGGGAGATAAATTGTGAAGGGCAGAGTGGCCTCGGTCTACCGGTATGTATGTCACCATCACCCTCCCCAGCTTGGTACCACTCTCCGAAATGGCCCCAACACTGCTTTCCACCACAGAGGGTCCACGAGCTCCATCGGGAACATGAATCAACGTGTGCATGACCAGGGGAAGTAATGAGTGCGACGACCAGGGCATTAAGACGAGAGTTCGAGTGCGTGCCACGACTAGGACTGAGACAGCTCGAGACAAAAGAGGCAAGAGAGCACGGCAACCAGGACCAAGGTAGCTCGGGGGCAACGACAGAGAGCGAATCAGGCACCGAGCGCAGCTTTATAGCTCCTTGGGCAGGTGGGGCCAAAGATCCACTCGTCAGATCTTCTGAGGCATCCTGGCGCGAGCTATTGGGCCATGTCAGATCCTACGAGCCGGGCAATCACGGTACACGTCATCACGCACTGATGTCTCTTTTATCCCAACGGGTTGAGGGGGGTCTTAATTACCCAACCCAATGCATTTAATTACATAATAACCCCTATAGGGAAGGCACTATTCTTAACGTTCATTACAGAAATAACTATTCTAAAGAGTCTACATGCTGTGTGCGTTTCAATGTCAGCATGCGGTTTATAAAACCACAACAATATAAACAAGGAACAAAGCAGGATGAAGGACAGAGCCCTGTGGAACACCAGAATTGATGGAGCAAGTAGGAGAAGATGAACCCTCAAGTACAACCTTCATCTTGCGATTTGTAAGGAGAGCCTAAATGATTATATGCATCACTCCAGGTACACCATACAAATGAAGCTTGTGGAGCAGACCCTTGTGCTACACTGTATCAAAGGCTTTCAAGATATCCAAAGCAACTAATCAAGCTTCACCCTTGAGTTCCAATGCCCTGTTGAAATGATCCGTAATTATGGATAGCAGATCACCAGTAGAGCGAGAATGGCAAAAGCCATACTGGCAGTCAGTGAGAAGTTCATCGTCCTCCAGATGGCTGAGAAGTTGTTCATTGATGAAGCATTCAAATACCTTACTTATTACAGGAAGCAGGTTGATGGGGCGATAGTTACTTGGCTCAGAATGCTCACTAGCACCCTTGTAAACATGGACAACAGAAGCCAATTTCCAGGATGAAGGAAACACCAAATCAGACAAGTACAGGCTGTATAGCTTGGCAAGAATCGATGATAGTCCAGGACAACACATCTTCAATACAATCACAGGGATTCCATCAGGACCAGTTGCTTTTGAGGCATCTAAAGTACAAATAATTCTGACAATCTTCTTCGGAGTGATAAATGGAACAGGAATATCAGAGTTTGTACAAGATGGAAAATCAGGAAGAGGGTGTCCCTGATCATTGAGGGTAGAATTACAAACAAAGTAATTAGAAGATAGGTAAGCCTTATCCAGAGGTGAAGTAACAACCTCAGGTCCATGAAAGAGCGGAGGTATGGAAGATTTATTGTTGTCGAGTACACTGTTGGTAATCCGCTAAAAGTCCCGAGAGCCGAGTCGCTGAGTAGCAATGAAATTGGCTACAGAAACTGCATCCTCAATCACTCTTTTACAGAGGTCACTTACTTTGTGGAACAGACATTTGGACTACAGAGACCCTTGCACATGGTACTGCTTGAAATAGTGGTTGCGACGAGCAATTGCTGATGCACAATCCAGAGTTAACCACGGATGGGAATGAATCTTCACTTGATAGATACATGAGGGAATATAAATGTCCATACCACTGCAAATCCATTGACATATTTCCTCAATAGCCCTATCAGGACCAGAAATAAAAGTTGAGGTCCATGGCACATCAGCAAGAAATGAACGAAATCCATCCCAATCATCTTTCCCAAACTGAAACAGTGCGGTGAAAAGGATGCACTGGAGTTGAGAATGAGGAGTAAGAGACACAAAACAGAAACAGTGGAATGATTCGAGTTACCAACTGGAGGCAGGACAGCGGCAACACAGTCACCAGGATGTTAGAACACAAAAAGAGATCAAGCAAGTATCTTCCATCAGAGGCACGGTCAGTAATAAGAGTGGGAGAGGAAACAATTTGAGTGAGATTTTGAGATATTGATAAATTGCAGGTATTGATACCAGGAGTGTCAGTATTACGAGAGTGTACCAGCCATTCCTTGTGGTGAATGATGAAGTCACCAAATACCATGATGTGTACGAAAGGGTGGAGTAAAATAGGCTTGTCAATGCTGTCTGAGATCACATTGAGCACGGCACAAGAGGGAAAGGTAGGCGAGCGATACAGAAAGAAGAGATGTGTTGTTGAATGCAGGAGTGCAAGGCAGAAACACATAAACTCGTGAGAGCCACTTTCAAGAGAATTTTCATGAGCTAAAGGTAGAGAGTCTTCAACATAGATACCAAGACCATGAGAAGGAGGGTGATCAAGTCTGTGAAAAATGTAACCAGTTAAGTTCAAAGAAACGGAGGAGATGCCACAGTCCAACCGACACTCAGATAGAGCCAGCAGGTCAGGTGAGTTAAGTTGAACAAAAGACTGAACAAAAGAAAAGTTGGAACAAAAGCCCCTGACATTGGAGAAGGAAATATTAAAAGGAGTTGTGTCGCTTGACATGAGCATATGTATGTATGTATTATGTATGTATGTATTATGTATGTATGTATGTATGTATGTATGTATGAGCGCTGCCCATTCTGCAGGCCACACCATTCCCTCTCTCTCCCTGGCATCACAAAGCAATCCACCCATTTCGCCAGGCCAATGACTTCCCTCTTTTTCCCGGCATCAACAAGCACCTCCATTAGCCAGGCCACGCCTTTCCCTCTCTCTCCCGAGCATCACAAGCACCGCCATTAGCCAGGCCATGCCTTTCCCTCTCTTTCCCGGCATCACAACCCGCCATTCGCCAGGCAAACTTTCCCCTCTTTCTCCGCATCACAAGCACCTCCATTAGCCAGGCCATGCCTTTCCTCTCTTCCCGGCATCACAAGCACCCCATTCGCCAGCCATCCTTTCCCTCTCTTTCCCGCATCACAAGCACCCCATAGCCAGGCCATGCCTTTCCCTCTTTTCCCGGCATCACAAGCACCTCCCTTAGCCAGGCCATGCCTTTCCCTCTCTCTCCCGGCATCAACAAGCACCTCCATTAGCCAGGCCATGCCTTTCCCTCTCTTCCCGGCATCACAAGCACCACCCATTAGCAGCATGCCTTCCCTCTCTTTTCGGCATCACAAGCACCGCCCATTCGCCAGGCATCCTTTCCCTCTTCTTCCCGCATCAACAAGCACCACCCATTAGCCAGGCCATGCCTTTCCCTCTCTTCCCGGCATCACAAGCACGCCCATTCGCCAGGCCACTTTCCCTCTCTCTCAACCAAGTATCACAAGCACCACCCATTAGCCAGGCCACGCCTTTCCCTCTCTTTCCCGGCATCACAAGCACCGCCCATTCGCCAGGCCATGCCTTTCCCCCTCTCTCACCGGCATCACAAGCACCTCCATTAGCCAGGCCACGCCTTTCCCTCCAGCCGCTCAGAAATCACTGCCATATTTTTCGCTCTGAATAGCTCTGAGGGTTAAAAACGAACAACACGTTGAAAACTGAACAAGGTGCATTTTCATAGTAACGAAAATACTCATCATGATTAATATTTGAAATCTTTCATTGAAAAAAAACACTCCTTTTGTCGGTATTTTGATTGTACTGCACTGTATTCTGTTGAGAATGATGTCCAAGTGTGTATTCAGTTGCCAAGCAGCTAGCTAGAGCTTGCCAAGCCAGAAGTTCCTTCTCAACCATTTTGTTGAAATGCTTGCTTGAGTGTTTAAGCCACTTGGCGAGTGCTCCACAAGAAACTTGATAACTCAACACACCCCAGATTCATGACATGGTGACTTGAGGATAAACATATATAAACTTATTTGGTTGGTACCCTACCAACCATACATATTCTTGTATTTATAATGACCAAACAATATTGTGTACTAATCACCCGAATATTGCATTATGTCTGTTCAGTCCATTCCCTCTTTTTGATAAAATGCATAACTATATATACACAGTCCAACACACACAGATCTTGTTCTTTCATTTTTAAGATCACCATTTACCTGTTACTGTTACATTTTGCTACATTTAACACACACACATATCAATCATAAAAACAACTCAGATATTGTTGGTTTTATTTTAAAATCTTATTCTCTCTATCTCTCACTCTCTGCTACCATTCCCTTTTCTCTCTTAAGCTACATGTATGTATGTCTTAATCTAAAACTGTACTAAATATAATCAAAAGTTACTCAAGAGATACCATTCATGTAACGTTTTATACAAGCTCATTGCTGACGCATACTACTTTATCAGTCGTTTCTGACATGTTATGCTGTGCAGGAATCATACATACATTTAATGATTTATACATGTGAAAG
>CM068968.1:53356595-53389059 GCA_035128595.1 Eptatretus atami
CACGCAAAAGAGGGTGTTGCCTGAAGTGAACTGCGGACAGAGGAGGAGACCACCTTGACCGCAAAGTGCGTTTCCACGCATGAGCATGGGGGATGCATGGAAAAAAGGAGAGAAGGTTTCATGGACCAACTGGTCCTGGAAATGTGACCCCGTACCCAAAATGGGACGTGGATAGTTCCAAGCCCTGGAGGACTCCGTTCCACCGTCTGAAACACGCAATGGAGAATAACAACCAAAGGGATTTCAGGCCATTAAAAGGTAGTTGTGTGTTCAATAACACATCATTTATAAAATAGCCACAAAAACGAAACTTATTAGAACAGGTCAAGGACGGACAACGCCAGAACATAGAGTTAGGTATTTTTTGGTGTACAAGTCGAATATGGATCACTTTCTTTCATTTTTCTTTCCTTTATTCATTGACAAGTCGATTTGGAGTACGAGAAGGAGCTAGATCACTACATAGTTCGCAAAAATGTCATTCAGTCAGGACAATGGAGGAGTCAATTCCTCCGAACACTCACAGTACTTCGAGGGTCACGAATATTAATGCGTTGCTTTTGCATATTATTCAATTACTTTGTGGACGAAGTTTCGGATAAATTAGAATGTAAATAGTTATCAAGATGTTGTCATCATATGGAAGCAGTGTTTAAAACTAGAAGGGCACTCGGTAGGGCGCATCCCTCCGCCACGCAATGCCTGGTCCAGGCGAACATATCGGGCCATTAATTTTTGGATCATTATGTATCGTTTTTGGCTCCATCTCTCAACGGTGAAGATCACTTTTTAAATTCGGAGTAGTCGGATCCGGATCTTCACCAAATCAATCGCGTTCGTCCTTGTCAGACACCCAACCTGTCCACAAATTTCATCCGGATCCGTCCACAACTTTTGATATTCCTGTTCACAAACAAACAAACAAACAAACAGAGAGGGTGAAATATAACCTCCTTCACTAGGGTGCGGAGTAACAAGCTACAGAATCATTATCAGCACCGGATCAGAGCACGTGACCCATTTCCATCGAACACATTTCATCCCCGACACCGTATTTCATGTGCGCGGCCATATTCCCACCATTTTCCTCAACAACTTAACTTCCAACTTATGAGCCACCGTGTATGACTTGCGTGACTTTACGGGAGGCATTTTTGGGAAGACACGGCAAGGATGGATACGTGTGATAAGGATTGAAGGGATGGATCAAACGTTTGGTAAGTGCGTCATAATTTATTTATTGGTGATCTCACGTGCATCAGTGAGCGGATTAACGTTTAATTGTCAACCGATCGGCAACAATTCCGGGCGATGGTTGCTGTAGTGAAGTTTTAAATTAACAATTATAAAATTATTTCAGAAAATATCACACTTTGCCAAAAAAAAATAAATTTATGCAATTTAAAGTCTTCAACAACAGATAAGTCGATTCTGAGTACAGTCGAGGCCGGGCTTCCAGGGGGAAAAAAACTATCGACTTTACGCCAAAATACAGGAAATGTGGGTTGGTTCTTCAAAGCATCGTTGAGTGAGCGCTTCATAAAAATCAAATCACAACAGATTGTGGTGAATTGTTCTTTTAAATCCCCCAATGTTCATTTTATCTGCCACAATATTTCCATAGCAGCTGCACAAAAGCACAGCTCGATTGCTTGTGGATGCGCCACAGAACAGCAGAGGAGGAACTGAAAGAAACCACAGTGGAGGAGAGATTTGAAAATGCCTTTATTTGGCGAAGATGCTCCCAGGATCGGAGGGTGAGAGGAAAAGCAACAGAGCAGGGAGAGAACAGACACGCCACGCAGCCCGTTAATGCTCCATCGGTTCAGCGGCAGAGGCAGGCGTTCGTCACTATCTTTAGGCGGTTGTGGTGCTGCAGGTGGTGGCTTGGGTATTAGGACGGGTATAAGAAGGGAATAGAGGGACAAAAAGTAGAATTAAACAATGGGATTTCATCAGAAAATACGATGGAAATAGAAAAAGGGTGGAACAGGAGAGGTGAGAAGTCATCATAAAGGATAACAAAAAAAAAAGGCCTACATGGCGTTGGTCTTTCTTCCAGACATCCAGGAACTTTGAAACTCTTGTCATGTTGTAGATTAATAAAATCCATCCTTTTTCGACGTTCCGATGGACACATTCTGCAGAGCAAAAACAGTCATAGAGTGTGAAGACAATCAAAAAACAGGAATTTAAAAAAATAATAATCATATATATCCATTTTCAGATGAGCAGCTCTCTCGAGATGCAGTGGACCCAGATGTGCAGAGGCTGACACACCTTGGTGGTGAGGTCCTGATCATTGGGCAAAGTCTCACGCAGGGCCCTCAATCCGTGCTTCACCAGGTCATCCAGGTCAGCTATAAGGGCACAAATGGGAACGGGGAATCGAGAGTCGACGACGTGCATGGTGGACACGGTACTTATGTCACAAGCACAACATATTCACGGAAATAAATCAGAGGATGGTGGAAATGTACAGAGAGGAAGAGTCCTGACCATCCAGGAACTGGTCAAGCCGTCGTTCGAGGTGAGGTGCGCGCGAGACTGAGAACGTGCACCAGGACATGGCTTTGCATCAACACACTCGCGGAAGGACTGTCTGGTACACATGTGGTCCCTTCTCCTGCAGACGTGCCGACAGCATGCAAAACAAATATTAACAAGAAAAACACGTCGTGCAGAGACGATACTTGCAAAATCCACCACCCTCTCCAAAGTTGCCATGGATACATCAAATTGTCCATTTCATTAAGATTAAAATTCACAATCTTGATCAAAATCAGGTCAATCGGATGAAAATTGATTATTTTTCAGATTGAAATTGATGATTTTAGAAGTTTGACCTTCAGTTGACCTTTGACCAGAAATAGTTGGTTTCCCAATCCAGTGACGCAATGAAATATGACCTCAGTAACTTTGACCTCATAATCAATAGGCTTCTCAGTTGAGACTAACTCGACAACTTGTTAAAGTTTCATGACATCGGTTTGGAATTGTGACTGCAGGCGACAGACAGACAGACAGACAGACAGACAAACGGAATCAAAATCGACTAACGAATATACTTGAAAAATCTTCGATTTTGCAAGTCTAAATATTACATGCATATATATACTATACATATACCACACACACAGAGGGTGGGCAGAGAAACGGGAGATTTTTAAAACTCAGTAATTAATAAATTTTGTATTTGCCACAATTACAAATATGCATCTTAAAGTACATAGCTGTCATTTGTTTCTTGAAGATTACATCCTCAAGGTGACCTCCCGTCTCTGCACAGGCATTCCTCCAGTCGTCCACGCATGTTTCCCATGATGCGGTGTGCATCTCCAATAAATTCCGGCAATCTTTTGATGAAGTCTTAATTTCAGCTCTTCCATATTGTGTGGGTGATGAGCGTATCAGTGTACACTTTGCTTTTTTACGTGCCCAATAAAATAAGTCACGTGCTGACACGTCTGGGGACCTAAAGGCCAAGTAATGTCGCTATTCTGCAAATGATGTGGTTGATGAAAAAGTCGTCGTACGGCGGCCATTGACACTCTGGCGGTATGGACGTTGCACCATCTTGTTCGAACCAACTGGCTCATTAACTTGAGGCAACTAGTAGCTAGTTGACCGATTAAGATGCAATCATGTTGCATAGCGGATATCGGTTTTTAAAATTGCCGTTTCTCTGCCCACCCTGCTATATAATAGGTAATGCTATCTGTCTGTCTGTCTGATTGTCCCACCCTTAAACACAGAAACGCTCCTCGGAGAGAATATATAAGAAAAAGTTGCTTCAAATTAATCCAAACATCGAGGAAAATTATCATTTTTTCCCACACACAAAAAAATAATTAAACCCAGGTGGTGTATAGGCAACACCCGCTGCCTTGATCGCTCCCTAAATAAAATTTATTTGTTAAAATATATAACCTTCCATTTTGAGCTTTTCAACCAGCACAAGAATAAACGGCTTACTTTTTTTAATATCGTGTTTATTTTTAGCACGGTTCTGCTAGTATATAATAATAATAATAATAATAATATAATAATAATAGATTAATCAAAATCTATAATTTAGCCTGTGTTGCATCAGCGAAGAATTTGTACGTGGTCATCATCATTCTAAGAGGGATATTCCGATTTCCTATTCCGCCCTTTGACGCTTGTTGTGCCGTCATGTGACTTTGGTGAATCCACGACCCCTTCAGCAGTTAGAGGCAGGAAAGGTCATAGAGACATGCTGAGCTACTCCTTCCAGCAGGCAGAGCGTATCTTCACTGTTCCTTAGTAATGCGAGTGCATGAATAGTCAGCTTAAGATCTCTCTTACAATACGGTTTGTGCAAAAAGTGGAATATAATTTTGATGTCCTTGCAAAATCATAAATGGCGAGGCATGCAGTAAACATTTGAATGGCAGAGTAGATGAGCAACAGATGGATAAATTAATGATCAGAATCAGAAAACAATTAGCTCAAGGCTAAACAGGAGAACCAAAAATGTTGAATCCAGATTAGAACGTGCAAGCGGCATCGGACGCTTGGTGCATCAGAGCAAATTGTGTCAGTCCTTGTAGTTGACTTCGAGAAGTACAATGGATGATGGAGAGAACAAAAAAACCAGAATAACACAATATAATAAATTTACATCATACAGCAATGAGGAGACCGGACTCCATATGGCCGGCGCCCGTAGCGCTGAGTGGGATCTGCTTCCTGGTGCAGAAATGGAGTCAAGACGAAGGTGACAGAAGAAGAAGAGAAACAAGTCAACAGCTCCTATCTCCCTCCCTTTCCACCTCTCTCTACCCTCCCCCTTCCCGCCACCTTCTCTCTCCCTCCACTTCCACCCTTTACTTCTCTCTCCCCTCTCCTTCCACCTCCTCTCTCTCCCTTCCCCTCCATCTCCCTTCCCTTCCCTCCCCCTCTCCCCTTCCTACCCTCCTCTTCCCTTCCCTCCCTTCCCCCCTTCTCTCCCTCCCACCTCCTCTCTCCCTCTCCCCTCCCACCTCTCTCTCTTCCTCCCCTGCCCTTCCCACCCTCCTCTCCACATCAAAAGGATCTGTTTCCAACAGGTGAAACAAGGGGGCGATGGGCAGTGCGTGTCGTACACAACCGAGAATTAAGGCATTCCTGCGCATGAAGTTACGTTGGGATTAAAGGGAAAACGCAAACATGGCCAATTACAAGGAAAACAAATTTTAACAATCGTTATCACATACCAGCAAAACAACAGCAATCCTATAATGTGCAATGGAAGCCAAGACCCATCACACAGGACCCTGGCATCGGCAGTCAAACCGGCGATTGAAGATGCCCACGTGGTTATCCACCCCAAATCTTCTTCTGATGGGCGGCAGCTCAGACTGGGCTCGCTGAGATCAGATATACTACAGTACATTGCAAGATTCACCCCGTGGTTAAATTCACCATCAAATTATTCCACCGTTCATTGAGCACGTGATCAAAGAGCTGCCACGTGCGTCGCAACGTAAAAACACCCAGTCAGCGATCGCATTCAACGGCAAACTCACGGTGGAAACCCAATGAGGGATCCGTGACACATCGGCGTTCCAGATTGCACACGTACACAATAAACTCTCGCAAACGTCCGTGAATTACAGGAAGGTATGGGTAACATATAAATAACTAGAAGGGCACTCGGTGAGCACATACCTCCGCCATGCAACGCCTGATGCAGTGGAACATATCGGAGCCAGTTTTCACTCTCTCGTGCTATACATCGTTTCCGGCCTACTCTCAATGGTGAAGAATCACTTTTTAAAAATCCTAGTAGCTGGATCTGGTTCAGGATCTTCACCAAACTCTAATAACTTCGTTCTCGTCACACACTACCCTCTCCACCAAATTTCGTCCGAATCCATCATAATTTTTGAGTATATCATGTTCATAGACAGTGGACAACAGCGGTGAAACACAACCTCCATCCACCTTCGGTGGCGGAGCACATCGAGCCTTTAATCCAAATAAGTCCTTGACATCCGTTCATTCACAGCCACGGCGACGTGAGCATGCGGCGGGTACCAGGCGGTATCCCCCTCCGGGATGCACTCAACAAAGAGCATCGCTGAACATCAGGTAAGTATAGGTGGGGAGCTGGATGTGTTGTTTTGGTTGCTGCCGATTAGCGTTTAATTTGGTGAGGACGACTGCCATGAACGAGCAATGCAGACTTGGTTATGTTAGCAGATTATATGAAGAAACAACCATGACCTAGGTTCCTTTTTGAGAACTCAAATCGATTCGAAATTTCTAAAGTTAACCGAC
The DNA here is from genome assembly GCA_035128595.1 of Eptatretus atami. Taxonomy (NCBI): domain Eukaryota; kingdom Metazoa; phylum Chordata; class Myxini; order Myxiniformes; family Myxinidae; genus Eptatretus; species Eptatretus atami. The sequence goes on from CM068968.1 coordinate 53,362,881, forward strand.
ATGAACCCGACTGCGATGACATCACGTATGGAAGCAGAAGAGGTGGGTGAAGGAGCGAGGGTCGGCGAAGGATTCAAAGCAACAAAGCAACCAAGAACGATGAGGTTAGCAAGATTGAGAATAAAAGTGCGAGTAACTAAAATAATTAAATTCATTCCAGAGGCTCGGTCTGACGCTGACAGCATGACCTCAGGCATGTCCACTTGTCTGTGTATGGTCGATATTCACGTTCTTGATATACGATGTGCCGGGTTTTGAGAAAGTGCATACTACGGCTCATCGTGGTTGAATGAAACCTTTGTCCGGGTTGGTTGTCCAACATTTAGTCCCTACCCTCCCCTCCCCACCTCCCCCCCCCCCCGCCAAAAAATTAACATCAGCCAATAAAGAAGGTCGCATTCGCTACACGCAGTGTTACTTGAGTGCAACGAGGACGGCATGTGTACGAGATTTGAGTCCACAGTAGCAGAGCCTTGCTTCACCGCTTCCATTGCATACTCTATTGATGTATTCGGCCCTAAGGAAGGAGAGAAGAAGTAAATAAATACACACAAACATCCTGAAAAACCCATCAAACCTGCCAAGTAGGTCTTGTATGTGCTACTAATTTAACAGCATTGTTGTGAGGAAGGAAGGAGAAAGAAAGGAAGGAAGGAAGGAAAGAGGAAGGAGGAAGGAAGGAAGGAAGGAAGAAGGAGGAAGGAGAAGAAGGAAGAAGGAAGGGAAGGAGGAGGAAGGAAGGAGAGGAGAAGGAGAGAGAGGAAGAAGGAAGGAGGAAGGAAGAAGAAGAAGAAGAAGAAGGAGGAGGAAGGAAGGGAAGAAGAAGAGAAGAAGGAGGAGGAGGGAAGGAAGGAAGAAGAAGAAGAAGAAGAGGGGAAGAAGAAGAAGAGAAGAGAAGAAGGGAGAAGAAGAGAAGAAGAAGGAAGAAAGAAGAAGAAGGAAGAGGAGGAAAGAAAGAGAAGGAGGAGAAGAAGAAGAGAGGGAAGGAAGAGAGAGGAAGAAGGAGGAGAAGAAGAAGGAAGAAGGGGGAGAGAGAGGAGAAGGGAAGAGGGGGGGAGGGGGGGGGGGGGGGGGAAAGGAAGAAGGAGAGAAGAAGGAGAAGGGGAAGAAAGAAGGAGAGGAAGAAGAAAGAGAGAAAGAGGGAGAGAGAAGAAGAGGAAGAAGAGAGAGAGAGAAGAGGGAAGGAGAAGAAGGAGGAAGGAAGGAAGGAGAAGAGAAGAAGAAGAGGAGGAAGGAGAGGAGGAGGAAGGAAGGGAAGGAGGAAGAGAAGAGACCACTCTTCCACATCTCCAGAAAATACAGGGCTGCTGAGGCAGTTTTCCTCCGCTCGGGTACAACCCTGGCAGGTCGCCACTCTGATGCAATGGATCATTACAAAAACAAAAAAATCCAAATCCATCAGGACCATACTGTGTGCAGAGCGTCGGTGCTGCTTAAGCAGTCCTGGGCCATTGGGTACAATGGTAGGGACTAAATGTTGGACAACCAACCCGGACAAGAAGGTTTCATTTCAACACCGATGAGCCGTAGTATGCACTTTCTCAAAACCCGGCACATCGTTATATCAAGAGTACGTGAATATACGACCATACACAGGTACAAGTGGGACATGCCTGAGGTCATGCTTGCAGCGTCAGACCGAGCCTCTGGAATGAATTTTAATTATTTTAGTTACTCGCACTTTTATTCTCAATCTTGCTAACCTCATTCGTTCTTGGTTGCTTTGTTGGCTTTGAATCTCTTCGCCGGACCCCTCGCTCCTTCACCCATCCTCTTCTGCTTCCATTACGTGATGTCATCGCAGTCGGGTTCATGTCGGTTAACTTTAGAAATGTTTCGAATCGATTTTTTGAGTTCTTCAAAAAGGAACCTAGGTCATGGTTGTTCTTTCATATAATCTGCTAACATAACTCAAGTCTGCATTGCTTCGTTCATGGCAGTCGTCCTGTCACCAAATTAAACGCTAAATCGGCAGCAATCCAAAACAACACATCCAGCTCTCCACCTATACTTACCTGATGTTCAGCGATTGCTCTTTGTTGAGTGCATCCCGGTAGAGGGGGATTACCCGCCTGGTACCCGCCGCATGCTCACGTCGCCGTGGCTGTGAATGAACGGATGTCAAGGACTTATTTGGATTAAAGGCTCGATGTTGCCTCCGCCACCGAAGGTGGATGGAGGTTGTGTTTTCACCGCTGTTTGTCCACCTGTCTATGAACATGATATCTCAAAAAGTTATGGATGGATTCGGACGAAATTTGGTGGAGAGGTTGAGTGTGTGACGAGGACGAAGTTATTAGAGTTTGGTGAAGATCCTGAACCAGATCCAGCTACTAGGATTTTTAAAAGTGATTCTTCACCATTGAGAGATAGGGCCGGAAACGATGTATAGCACGAGAGAGTGAAAAACTCTTGGCTCCGATATGTTCCACTGCATCAGGCGTTGCATGGCGGAGGTATGTGCTCTACCGAGTGCCCTTCTAGTTATTTATATGTTACCTCATATCCTTCCTGTAATTCACGGACGTGTTGCGAGAGGTATTTGTGTACGTGTGCAATCTGGGAACGCCGATGTGTCACGGATCCCCCTCATTGGCTTGTCCACCCGTGAGTTTGCGTTGAATGCGAATCGCTGACTGGGGTGTTTTTACGTTGCGAGCGCACGTGGCAGCTCTTTGATCACGTGCTCAATGAACGGTGGGAAGTTTGAGTGGTGATTTAACCAGCGGGGTGAATCTTGCCATGTACTGTATGTATATCTGATCTCAGCGAGCCCAGTCTGAGCTGCCGCCCATCAAGAGAGATTTGGAGGTGGATAACCACGTGGGCATCTTATTCAAATCGCCGGTTTGACTGCCGATGCCAGGGTCCTGTGGTGAGGTTCTTGGCTTCCATTGCACATTATAGGATTGCTGTTGTTTTGCTGGTATGTGATTAACGATTGTTTAAAATTTGTTTTTCCTTGTAATTGCCATGTTTGCGTTTTCCCTTTAATCCCACAGTAACTTCATGCGCCAGGAATGCCTTAATTCTCGGTTTGTGTACGACACGCCACTGCCCATCGCCCGCCTTGTTTCACTTGTTGGAAACAGTATCCTTTTGATGTGGAGAGGAGGGTGGGAAGGGCAGGGGAGGAGAGAGAGAGAGGGGTGGGAGGGGGATGGGAGAGAGGAGGGTGGGAGGGGAGAGAGAAGGGTGGAAGGGGGAAGGAAGAGGAGGGTAGAAGGGAGAGGGGGAGGGAAGGGAAGGGGAGATGGGGGGGAAGGGGAGAGAGAGGAGGGTGGAAGAGAGGGAAGAGAAGTAAAGGGTGGAAGTGGAGGGAGAGAGAAGGGCGGGAAGGGGGGGAGGGTAGAGAGGAGGGTGGAAAGGGGAGGAGGAGGAGTTAGGAGCTGTTGACTTGTTTTCTTCTTCTTCTTTGTCACCTTCGTCTTGACTCCATTTCTGCACCAGAGAAGCAGATTCCCACTCAGCGCTACGGGCGCCGGCCATATGGAGTCGGTCTCCTCATTGCTGGATATGATGTAAATTTATTTTATATTTTTGTGTTATTCTGGTTTTTTTGATTCTCTCCATCATACCATTGGTACTTCTCGAAGTCAACTACAAGGACTGACACAATTTGCTCTGATGCACCAAGCGTCCGATGCCGCTTGCACGTTCTAAATCTGGATTCAACATTTTGTTGGTTCTCCTGTTTAGCCTTGAGGCGAATTGTTTTCTGATTCTGATTCATTAATTTTATACAATCTGTTGCTCATCTGATCTGCCATTCAAATGTTTACTGCATGCCTCGTCCATTTATGATTTTGCAAGGACATCAAAATTAATATTTCCACTTTTTGCACAAACCGTATTGTAAGAGAGGATCTTAAGCTGACTATTCCATGCACTCGCATTTACTAATGAACAGTGAAGATACGGCTCTGCCTGCTGGAAGGAGTAGCTCAGCATGTCTCTATGTACCTGTTCCTGCCTCTACTGCTGAAGGGGTCCGTGGATGTCACCAAGTCACATGACGGCACAACAAGCTGTCAAAGGGCGGAATAGGAAATCGGAATATCCTCTCTTAGAATGATGATGAATCCACGTACAAATTCCTTCGCTGATGCAACACAGGCTAAATTATGAATTTTGATTAATCTATTATTTTTATTATTATTATTATTATTATTATTATTATAACTAGCAGAACCTGTGCTAAAAATAACACGATATTAAAAAAGTAAGCCGTTTATTCTTGTGCTGGTTGAAAGAGCTCAAAAATGGAAGGTTATATATTTCTTAACAAATAAATTTTATTTAGGGAGCGATCAAGGCAGCGGGGTGTTGCCTATACACCACCTGGGTTTAATTATTTTTTTGTGTGTGGGAAAAAATGATAATTTTCCTCGATGTTTGGATTAATTTGAAGCAACTTTTTCTTTATATATTTTCTCTCCGAGGAGCGTTTCTGTGTTTAAGGGTGGGACAATCAGACAGACAGACAGATAGCATTAGCCTATTATATACAGGGTGGGGCAGAGAAACGGGCAATTTTAAAAACCGATATCCGCTATGCCAACATGATTGCATCTTTAATCGGTCAACTAGCTACTAGGTTGCCTCAAGTTAATGAGGCCAGTTGGTTTCAACAAGATGGTGCAACGTCTCATACCGCCAGAGTGTCAATGGCCGCCGTACGACGACTTTTTCATCACCACATCATTTGCAGGAATAGCGACATTACTTGGCCTTTAAGGTCCCCAGACGTGTCAGCACGTGACTTTATTTTATTGGGGCACTTAAAAAGCAAAGTGTACACTGATACGCTCATCACCCACACAATATTGAAGAGCTGAAATTAAGACTTCATCTAAAGATTGCCGGAATTTATTTGGAGATGCTACACCGCATCATGGGAAACATGCGTGGACGACTGGAGGAATGCCTGTGCAGAGACGGAGGTCACCTTGAGGATGTAATCTTCAAGAAACAAATGACATGCTATGTACTTTAAGATGGCATATTTGTAATTTGGCAAATACAAAATGTTTATTTAATTACTGAGTTTTAAAAATCTCCCGTTTCTCTGCCCCACCCTCTGTGTGTGTGTGTATATGTATATGTATATATATATGCATGTATATATTATTAGTACTTGCAAAATCGAAGATTTTTCAAGTATATTCGTTAGTCGATTTTGTTATTCCGTTTGTCTGTCTGTCTGTCTGTCTGTCTGTCGCCTGCAGGTCACAATTCCAAACCGATTGTCATGAAACTTTAACAAGTTGTCGAGTTAGTCTCAACTGAGAAGCCTATTGATTATGAGGTCAAAGGTTATCTTGAGGTCATATTTCATTGCGTCACTGGATTGGGAAACCAACTATTTCTGAAGTCAATGGTCAACTGAAGGTCAAACTTCTAAAATCATCAATTTCAATCTGAAAAATAATCAATTTTCATCCGATTGACCTGAGTTTTGATCAAGATTGTGAATTTTAATCTTAATGAAATGGACAATTTGATGTATCCATGGCAACCTTTGGAGAGGGTGGTGGATTTTGCAAGTATCGTTCTCTGCACGACGTGTTTTTCTTGTTATTATATTTGTTTTGCATGCTGTCGGCACGTCTGCAGGAGAAGGGACCACATGTGTACCAGACATGTCCTTCCGCGAGTGTGTTTGATTGCAAAGCCATGTCCATTGGTGCACGTTCTCAGTCTGCGCGCACCTACCTCGAACGACGGCTTGACCAGTTCCTTGATGGTCAGGACCTCTTCCTCTCTGTACATTTCCACCATCCTCTGATTTATTTCCGTGAATATTGTTGTGCTTGTGACATAAGTACCGTGTCCTCCATGCACGTCGTCGACCTTTCTCGATTCCCCGTTCCCATTTGTGCCCTTTTATAGCTGACCTGGATGACCTGGTGAAGCACGGATTGAGGGCCCTGCGTGAGACTTTGCCCAATGATCAGGACCTCACCACCAAGGTGTGTGCAGCCTCTGCACATCTGGGGTCACTGCATCTCGGAGATTGCTGCTCATCTGAAAATGGGATATTATGATTATTATTTTTTTAAATTCCTGTTTTATTGATTGTCTTCACACTCTATGACTGTTCTTTGTCTCTGCAGAATGTGTCCATCGGAATCGTCGGAAAAGGGATGGATTTTATAATCTACAACGATGACAAAGTTTCAAAGTTCCTGGATGGTCTGGAAGAAAGACCCCAACGCCATGTAGGCCTTTTTTTTTTTTGTTATCCTTTATGATGACTTCTCACCTCTCCCTGTTCCACCCTTTTTTCTATTTCCATCGTATTTTCTGATGAAATTCCATTTTGTTAATTTCTACTTTTTGTCCCTCTATTCCCTTCTTTACCCGTCCTAATACCCAAGCCACCACCTGCAGCACCACAACCGCCTAAAGATAGTGACGAACCGCCTGCCTCTGCCGCTGAACCGATGGAGCATTAACGGGCTGCGTGGCGTGTCTGTTCTCTCCCTGCTCTGTTGCTTTTCCTCTTCACCCTCCGATCCCTGGGAGCATCTTCGCCAAATAAAGGCATTTTCAAATTCTCTTCCTCCACGTGTGGTTTTCTTTCAGTTCCTTCCTTGCTGTTCTGTGGCGCATCCACAAGCAATCGAGTCTGTGCTTTTGTGCAGCTGCTATTGAAATATTGTGGCAGATAAAATGATATCATTGGGGGATTTAAAAAGAACAATTCACCACAATCTGTTGTGATTTGTATTTTTATGAAGCGGCTCAACTTCAATCGATGCTTTGAAGAACCAACCCACATTTCCTGTATTTTTTGGCGTAAAAGTCGATAGTTTTTTTTTCCCCCTGGAAGCCCGGGCCTCGACTCGTACTCAGAATCGACTTATCTGTTGTTGAAGACTTTAAATTGCATAAATTTTTATTTTTTTTTGCAAAGTGTGATATTTTCGAAATAATTTTATAATTGTTAATTTAAAACTCACTACAGCAACCATCGCCCGGAATGTTTGCCGATCGGTTGAGCAATTAAACGTTAATCCGCTCACTGATGCACGTGAGATCATCCAATAAATATAATTATGACGCACTTACCAATTACGTTTGATCCATCCCTTTCAATCCTTATCACACGTATCCATCCTTGCCGTGTCTTCCCAAAATGCCTCCCGTAAAGTCACGCAAGTCATACACGGTGGCTCATAAGTTGGAAGTTAAGTTTGTTGAGGAAAATGGTGGGAATATGGCCGCGCACATGAAATACGGTGTCGGTGATAAATGTGTTCAGGATTGGAAATGTGTCACGTGCTCTGATCCGGTGCTGATAATGATTCTGTAGCTTGTTACCTCCGCCACCCTAGGTGAAGGAGGTTATATTTTCACCCCTCTCTGTTTGTTTGTTTGTTTGTTTGTGAACAGGATATCTCAAAAAGTTGTGGACGGATCCGGATGAAATTTTGTGGACAGGTTGGGTGTCTGACAAGGACGAACCGATTAGATTTTGGTGAAGATCCGGATCCGACTACTCGAATTTTAAAAGTGATTCTTCACCGTTGAGAGATGGAGCCAAAAACGATACATAGCATGATATCTCAAAAATTTAATGGGCCCGATATGTTCGCCTGGACCAGGCATTGCGTGGCGGAGGGATGCGCCCTACCGAGTGCCCTTCTAGTTTTAAACACTGCTTCCATATGATGACAAACATCTTGATAAACTATTTACATTCCTAATTTATCCGAAACTTCGTCCCACAAAGTAATTTGAATAATATGCACAAAGCAACGCATTAATATTCGTGACCCTCGAAGTACTGTGAGTGTTCGGGAGGAATTGACTCCTCCATTGTCCTGACTGAATGACATTTTTGCGAACTATGTAGTTGATCTAGCTCCTTCTTGTACTCCAAATCGACTTGTCAATGAATAAAGGAAAGAAAAATGAAAGAAAGTGATCCTATTCGACTTGTACACCAAAAAATACGCTAACTCTATTGTTTCTGGCGTTGTCGTCCTTGACCTGTTCTAATAAGTTTCGTTTTTGTGGCATTAGTTTTATAAATGATGTGTTATTGAACATCACAACTACCTTTTAATGGCCTGATTAATCCCTTTTGGTTGTTATTCTCCATTTGCGTGTTTCAGACGGTGGAACGGAGTCCTCCCAGGGCTTGGAACTATCCACGTCCATTTTGGGTACGGGGTCACATTTCCAGGACCCAGTTGGTCCATGAAACCTTCTCTCCTTTTTTTCCATGCATCCCCCATGCCTCATGCGTGGAAACGCACTTTGCGGTCAAGGGTGGTCTCCTCCTCTGTGCCGCAGTTCACTTCAGGCAACACCCTCTTTTGCTGTTTGCTTCAGTGCAGATCTCCGTCTTCTATTGAGGTTGACATAATCTTCCTCATTGGAGAAGGTGCGGTCTTTATTTATTTTCGGTACACGTTCTGACTGCTCAGTGTTGCCGTACAGACCTCGGGCTAGGCTTTGAGTCCATGACCCTTTTTTTGACTTTTGTCGTGGTTTCCAATCTTTGATGACACCTTGGGGTCACCCGCTGCCTGTTGCGTTACCGATGGCACTATGGGGAGTCATGCCAAGAAGGTAAATGTCTAAAATTACAAAAGCAAGCCAATTCCACCTTGTGAGGTTGGCTACAAGAGCCTTCTCTCCGCAAAACCCTCTACCATGAGCATCCTCTCTCTCGTATCGCTCGCTCTCCACCATATCCTTCCACCTCACTTTTGGTCCAGTTCTTCTGCAAACTTTTGGTCCAGCCTCCGAGGGAATATGGGGCTTTTTTAATTAATCAAGTTCCATCCATTAGTGATGCCGATCAAAAATGTTTCGCGAGTTGAAAATCCAGAGGTTATTATGGGAATCCGTTTAATTGCAGCATCGATTATTGGAAGAAAGTCACCTGTGTAGATCATGGTGCGGTGTAATTGGTGTTGATAAAACTTCCTGTTCAGTTTGTAATAAGTGTGGTGTAGATATGTGTGCGGTGTAATTAGTGTTAATAAAACTCCTTTTCAGCTTGTGGTAATAAGTACGGTGTTAGCTGGTGTAGATATGTGTGCGGTGTAATTAGTGATGAAAAATTCCTGTTTAGCGTGTGGTAATAAGTGCGGTGTAGCTGGTGTGATTATGTGTGCGGTGTAATTATGATGAAAAGTATCCTGTTTCGCTTTGGTAATAAGTGCGGTGTAGCTGGTGTAGATTATGTGTGCGGTGTAATTAGTGATGAAAAGTTATCCTGTTAGCGTGTGGTAATAAGTGCGGTGTAGCTGGTGTAGATTTGTGTGCGGTGTATTTAGTGATGATAAAACTTCCTGTTAGCTTGTGGTAATAAGTGCGGTGTAGCTGGTGTAGATTATGTGTGCGGTGTATTAGTGATGATAAAACTTCCTGTTTGCTTGTGAATAAGTGCGGTGTAGCTGGTGTAAGATCATGTGTGCGGTGTAATTAGTGATGATAAACTTCTGTTTAGCTTGTGTAATAAGTGGGGTGTAGCTGTTGTAGATCAGTGTGCGGTGTTTTAGTGATGATAATTTTCTTCTGTTTAGCTTGTGGTAATAAGTGCGGTGTAGCTGGTGTAGATCATGTGTGCGGTGTATTAGTATGATAAAACTTCCTGTTAGCTTGTGTAATAAGTGCGTGTAGCTGGTGTAGATCATGTGTGCGGTGTAATTAGTGATGAAAATTCCTGTTTAGCTTGTAATAAGTGCGGTGTAGCTGGTGTAGATTATGTGTGCGGTGTATTTAGTGATGATAAATTCCTGTTTAGCTGTGGTAATAAGTGCGGTGTAGCTGGTGTAGATCATGTGTGCGGTGTATTTATGATGATAAAACTTCCTGTTTAGCTTTGTAATAAGTGCGGTGTAGGGTGTAATCATGTGTGCGGTGTAATTAGTGAAAAATTCCTGTTTAAGCTTGTGGTAATAAGTGCGGTGTAGCTGGTGTAGATTATGTGTGCGGTGTATTAGTATGATAAAACTACTCTTAAACCTCTTACTATTCCTTATAATTATTTAATATTTTTATCTTTTTAAAATCTATTTAATAATAGTTTATTTTAGTTTATTTTATTTTTAAAAATTGGCTGTGGATATTTCATGTGGTTAATATTTAAACTTCCCTGTTTACTTGTAATAAGTGCGGTGTAGCTGGTGTAGATCATGTGTGCGGTGTTTTAGTGATGATAACTTCTGTTTAGCTTGTGGTAATAAGTGCGGTGTAGCTGGTGTAGATAATTGTGTCGGTGTAATTTAGTGATGATAAAACTTCCTGTTTTAGCTTTGTGTAATAAAGTGCGGTTGTAGCTGGTGTAGATATGTTGTGCGGTGTTATAGTGATGATAAAACTTCCTTTTAGCTTGTGGTAATAAGTGCGGTGTAGCTGGTGTAGACATGTGGTTGCGGTGTATTAGTGATGATAAAACTTCCTGGTTTAGCTTGTGGTAATAAGTGCGGTGTAGCTGGTGGTAAAAGTGCGGTGTAAGGTAAGTGCTGGTGTAGCTGTGGTATAAGTGCGGTGTAGCTGGTGGTAATAAGTGCGGTGTAGCTGGTGGTAATAAGTGCGGTGTAGCTGGGTGTAATAAGTGCGGTGTAGCTGGTGTAATAAGTGCGGTGTAGCTGGTTGTTAATAAGTGCGGTGTAGCTGTGGTAATTATAGTCGGTGTAGCTGGTGGTAATAGTGCGGTGTAGCTGGTGGTAATTAAGCTGCGGTAGCTGGTGTAATAAGTGCGGTGAAGTATGGTGGTAGATAAGTGCGGTGTAGCTGGTGGTAATAAGTGCGGTGTAGCTGGTGGATTAATGCGGTGTAGCTGGTGGTAATAAGTGCGGTGTAGCTGGTGTATAAGTGCGGTGTAGCTGGTGGTAATAAGTGCGGTGTAGCTGGTGGAGGCGCTAGGCGTGCGGCGATAGAATTTTTTTTTTTTTCCTGATTTCACATATTTTTGCTTCATCTCTTAATTGTGTGGAGAAAAAAATGTCGCGTTCATAAAAACAAAAATCATTGATTTAACCAAAAAGCGTCCGACGGACAAAAGAAAACGACGTGTGCGATTGAAGAGTGAATACAATTTCCTGAATTCTCCCTTTCCGGATGGACTTTCGTACGTGGTCCTGATAACGTGAAGTAGTCACAAAGTCCGAGTCGCTCCCGTTTGTTTTGGACCTTCACCGGCAGGGAAAGAACATTTTATCAGTGGAACAAAGGAAAGAATAAGTGTGAGAACGATTCGAGTCCGATTGATCAGCCATGACGACCATGAACACGGGTCGAGGACAGGTATGGCGGCCCGGGGAGGAGAGGTGGGGAGAGGAGGGTTTGATGGGACAAGCAGGTTCGGCGGGACACGCTGACCCTCTGGCCAATGTGAGAGACCTAGGGATAAGGTACGTGCTTGGAGGGGATGACGTAGTGACACATGACCCTCATGGTATGTACATACCCCGATACCCATCTCGAGATACTATGTGTGCCCTTGCAGGTATTCCTAGGTGAGCTGCCGGTCGATTTTTTGCGCCTCGTCCCGAGTCCACAGCAGAGCCAAAGCATAAAGGACGAACAGCAGCGCAGCGTCTCTCCGGGGAGGGGAGGGGCCGGGTTGAGCATCACGGCTGTGCAGGTGAGGGTGATGTTGGTGATGAGGGTGATGTGGGTGAGGGTGAGGGTGGTGATGGTGATGTTGGGAGGTGATGGTGATGTTGGTGAGGGTAAGGGTGATGGATGTTGGTGAGGTGATGTTGGTGAGGGTATGTGTGTGAGGGTGATGTTGTGATGGTGAGGGTGATGTTGGTGATGGTGAGGGTGATGTTGGTGAGGGTGAGGTGTGTTGGTGATGGTGAGTTGTGAGGGTGATGTTGGTGATGGTGATGGTGGTGATGGTGGTGATGGGTGATGTTGGTGAGGGTAATGGTGATGTTGGTGATTGACTGTGTGACCCATGTGACCCCCACCTGCACTCGACTGGTGGTTATCCGTTTAATCCTGGGTATGAATCTCAAGATTGTCTTGATTGCTTCGGTAGTAGTAGTAGTAGTTTAGTAGTAGTGGGTGGTGGAAGTTGACTTTCTATGGTTGCTGGTTAAAGTAATCAAATATTCGATGGGTGGAAGTTGTACACCTGGTTAGTGGTTACCTCCTCTTCACACAAGTGAGTAGGCACGCTGAATGTTTCCCAGTGTATTTAAATACTACTTTAGTACTCGGGTTCCATATAACGTCGGCATCGTCGTCCAACGCAAGTCTAACAAGTGGTGCCAGGCACAACAAATCCCGCCCATTTAAGGCATAAAGTTATTTTTGGGATAATTTAAATTTGATATATCCTTTACCTGAATGTTGATTATAAGGAATATTTTAGTCTTAGTTTGAAGTCAATTAAACCATTTTTGACGAAGTTATGAGCGAAAAAGATTTTGACCTTTTTGTGACCTGACCTTGACCTTTGACCTAATTGGACCCAAAAGTTAATGGGGTCGTCCGAGGTCATTACCCACCTGTGGGATACAATTTGACTGTTTGAGCCAGCCGTTTTCCCGTAAAGTTGTATTTTCGTAACCATTTTTAGTTTTAATGGAATGTTTGTAATTTTGACCGATGACCATGACCCCAAAACTTCAGACCCTACCGATCTTCACAAATGTGCATTTTTCACTATAGGAATGGGTAGGATATATAAGTGACAATAGAATAAGGTTCACTATAAGCTTAGTTTGAAGTAAATCAGATCATTTTTGATGAAGTTATGAGCGAAAAACGATTTTGATCTTTTCGTGACCTTGACCTTGACCTTTGATCCAATTGGACCAAAAGTTAATGGGGTCGTCCAAGGTTCATTGCCCACCTGTGGATTAAATTTGATAGTGTTTGCTAAAGCCTTTTTGCCGTAAAGTTGCTAACAGACAGACAGACAAACAACCGGACGATTATAATATCCCACTCCCTCCCTCCAGGAGGGTGCGGGATAATAATGGAACGATGCTGATATTACGAGTTGTGGAAAAGCCTGTGAACCGGCGATGACCTGTAACCGAGTGTTCGGGACGTATCTCGTTGATGAGTTTGCCATTTTCAGGGTCAGCCGTTACTCGCACATCTCCACGATGGGAGCCATCTCACGTGTAGTTGTAGTTTTCCTTTTGACCTCGTTTCCTTGACGTTACATTTGCTGGCCGTCGAACTTTAGAATTCATTTCCGAAAGACAGAGATCTTGCTGAAAGGGCATTCGAGTCACGTTTGTAATTCACAGCAATCGATTTGGGAATGGGATTCTGCGGTAAATTTTGTGACGCCGACAAACATTTTCACATGACATTTGAAGATATCAGGTAAGTCGTTCACACGCAGTAGGAAGAAGGTATGACCGACGATCGAAGCCGATGGTACTCTACATTACTTTAGTCCAGGTTGACGATCCGTTTCTCAACGGTACTTTTGTTCTCGTGTCGGTCAGAAGCTCATTCATCGGCGGCGAAGCTTGAGTCGAAGTCGCTGATGAGGGACGGAATCGAAAGTTTTTGCACAATCTTTATAAATCACATGTATCCACTCGTTTGTCAAAATTGGAGCTCCAGTCTCAATTGGGCAATCTGAAAGTTGTTCCACAACAACAGTTTAGCTGAATGTTGTGTTGAAGAATAAAGCCCTGCGGGCTGTATGTCCCGTGTGCCCTGCGGGATGTTAACTAAAGATTCCCTTCCAGGCAAAGCTGGCCAAGAACTACGGTGTCACTCGCATGGATCCGTACTGTCGCCTGCGAGTCGGTCACGCCGTCTACGAGACCCCGACAGACTACAACGGAGCAAGGACACCACGATGGGGGAAAGTGCTGCAGTGTGCGGTGCCACCCGGGGTCGACTCATTCTACATCGAGATCTTTGATGAGGTTTGCTTTATTCAAACCAAATAATAACGTTCGTGCTGCGCAGCATGATTTTCTTGGTCCCGGCTGGCGAACACCTTGCTATTTGATATGAATTTCTCTCTTAAATTCCACCTTTCTCCTCTTTCATCATCTTCAATATCGGTCCTTCTTCCCTTCCTCTTGTTTTAAATACTTTGTGTAATTTTTTCCTCCCACATCTTAATTCATTTCATTGACGTCATGCCGCTCATTTTGTTCGCAATGTTGTTTTATCGTCGTCGTGTCCGTACCCCTCTCTCTTGTCCTGCAGCGAGCATTCTCATTGGATGACCGAATTGCATGGGCCCATGTGGTTATTCCAGAAAGTGTGCGGATGGGCACCGTGTCCGACGACTGGTACTGTCTGAGCGGTCGTCAGGGCACTGACAAGGAGGGAATGATCAACCTGGTGATGCAGTACTCGGTATGAAACGTTTGAACCAAATCCTTCGGCATGGTACCGGAACACCAATCCCAGTGTATTACCCACAGCACCACGGGGACCTTGTGAACTCCCGGGTTTGGATTGTGGTGCCAATTTGTGGTCAACTTTCCGGGCGGATTGCTCACGTGACCATTATTTGAGCCCCTCCCGTGCACTACACGCATGCGGTACCACGCATTGTACCAATCGCCTGAAACTCGGTGCGTTTTCAGACATGGTGACCGACGGTCAGCGATCCACAGAACTAGAGTATGGCGGCTTCACGATTCGTCGAGACCAAGTTTGTGACTGGTGTAACGACCTCTTACCCTGTTTTTGTGCAATCAGGGCTAATGTGTGGGCACGTAATGGTTTGTGCACGAACTCCCCATCCCGTGAGACTTGTCCGTGACTTTCTCCGTGAATCTTTTCAAGATCGTATTGGTTTCTTCGGGCTCCAAACATCATGGTTCGCACGGTCTTTTAAAAGTCCTGGCAAAATGAGAATGCATTTGACAGTGCTGGAAAGTCCTGGAAAAACTTGGACAAGTCTAAAACTCCTGGAAAATCGAGAAAATACTCGTGTGTGTGTGTGTGTGTGTGGTGTGTCCGTCCGTCCGTGTCCGTCCATGCGCTTGCCATGCTACTGCAGTTGTGGGGTGTTTCCATCCAGACGTGCTGCATGGATCAGCATGACCTCAGTTAGTGTATATAGTTAGTTTTATCTTTGCCGGTGAGGTGGGTGGGTTCAAATTGTCTATGTGAGTGTGTATCATGTAGTGCCACTCCAGGTAGAAGGTATTACAAGTTCCCACCCTTTACAGTACAGTTTTGAATTCTGTAGCGAGAGGTATTTTGAAATGCACGTCTGAATAAGGACAATAGCATAACCCCCTCCCCCCCTTCCATCCCCGGGTTGCTCATGCAGGGAGTGGGTGGTTTTTGTATAAATAATCTGCCATGTCCCCATCAGCATTGTTAATTCCGCCGAAAGAGAACGTTACCAAATTTATCTTCCCCCAGGGGATTTATCGAAGCCGAGCCAAACAGGTTTTCACACATCGTGCATCCTTCATGCAAGTGTTTGCACAAAGTCCTGTTTCAGCACGAAGTAGCTACTTAGCATGCTGCACTGCAGATATGTAAAGGGAAATGAAGAAAATTTGAAGGCTGTCGAAGCTTTGCTGTTTTAATTCCTCGTGCCTGAGTCACGTTCACCCTCGGGATTGGCTCAGGAAGGAGTCCGTTCACAAGGCCGCACGCAGGGTCTGAGGAGACATTCGACATGGGAAATGTGGGGGAAAGCACACTTAGGAGTCACACAAGAGGTGCCAAGTACGGACCGAAGCATGGTGTCACATGATTGCAAATGACCGGTCCAACCCCTGTATTACTGTTTGTTTGTTTGGGCTCCAGGACAGGTACTTGTACTGGGCTCCAGGACAGGTACTGAAAAACTACCGTTTTGTTCTGGAAAACTTAGAAAACTTGGAAATTTGGTCTTCCATGGCTGTGCGAGCCATCGAGTCACACGTACCGATGTGGAATGACGCTGCTCACTCGAACCTTGACCTGAATCCACGGGGCCGCTCGATGTGCCGGCTCTTCTCGCGGAAGCCCCAAACGCCCGTGGAGACGAGGGTGAAGGTTTGCGCCGCTCGATAAGAGGACTTCCAGAGTAGTGAAGCTTCGATCATCCGTCGGTTGTCGGTTGGGTGTTGCTTTATCCCCATCAAAACGTTATCGGTGCATGCTTGTACATGGTCGGCCAAAAATCCGACCCTTTCAAAATATATCTTTAATCATTTAGTTAATTAATGCTGCATACTTTATGCAAGCTCTGAAATTCGACATGAGATGTACAGGTATGTCACTTTGGTGACTGATAATGTGCGTGCCCGTGCAATAATCTTATTCAATTGTAATTGTGCCTATAAAGTTTTTTTTGTCTTATATTTTTTTCAGCTTTCCTTCAGGGAAATCGTAATTGTCCTTTTTTAAAATTACTAGTGCGTGCCGTAGTGCGTGCCCGTAGGTGCGTGCCCGTAGGTGCTGCCAGTATGTGCAGCTTCGTTCCTTCGCTCTCGTAAACGACGACTGGATTGGGGCATTTTTTCAATTAGATCAGACCAACCGTATCATAAATGGCCGTAACTTGGGAACCGCTCGTCCGATTAATATCAAACCTTGAAGAGGCACATCCGCGGGTCCCCAGCAATATTCCTGGCAAGTTTCAATCAGATCGGACCGTCAATCGTGCAAAAAATACATAAATAAAAAATAAATAAACATTAATTGTGACGATATATAGCACCGTGTCTTGTCATTGGTCGACAGATAAATGGCCGTAACTTGGGAACCGCTCTTCCGATTGATATCACACCTCGAAAAGGCACATCGCGGGTCCCCAGCAATATTCCTGGCAAGTTTCAATCAGATCGGACCGTCAATCGTGCAAAAAAAACAAACAAAAAAAAAAACATTAATTGTGACGTCATTCGTGATGTCATAGCACCGTGTCTTGTCATTGGTCGACAGTAAATGGCCGTAACTTGGGAACCGCTCGTCCGATTGATATCAAACCTCGAAAAGGCACATCCGCGGGTCCCCGGCAATATTCCTGGCAAGTTTCAATCCGATCGGACCGGTGATCGTCCGGTTATTAATAATTTGGGAAAAATTGGCGTGAGAAGGTGGAACGACACCTTCAGCTGCCATATATACACCTTTTCAAACTGAAAAGCAGTAAAATGGCCATAACTTGGGAACCGCTCGTCCGATTGACATCAAACCTCGAAAAGGCACATCTGCGGGGCCCCGGCAATATTCCTGGCAAGTTTCAATCAGATCCGACCGGCGGTTGTCGAGAAACGGCGGTCGCAGACAGACAGACAGACACACACACACACACAGAGATTGCTGGAATTATAGATTTTTTTTTTTTTTGGCAGGCTCTTCCTGGTGCGGTTTTTGGTGCTGGCCAACAGGTGGTGCTTCTACCTCACGTGTTCTGTCCTGGTGTGGGATACCTCCCAGCCCCAGGTACGGCTGATTTTTTTCCCCTTTATTGAATCTTCATGTTACTCTGCAGAGAGGTAATCCTTTGTTATTAACATGACTCTGTCCCTTTGTTCTGTTCCTCCACTCGCTCCATTATCTTGCGCGTCGTGCCGATGACCTGACCCTTTCCCACGACCTTGGCGTACCTGTGATTTGCATGAGCCCGATGTCGTGTTGAATCATTAAGCATTGTTCAGGGTGGCCTGAAAGTCACTTTACCCCATCCCCAATGAAAGTATTAATTCTTAAACTCTGTTAATATACAGTTTGTTTTTATTGTGCAGTACTTACAATATCTAGAATGGCACTCCGTAGAGAGCATAGACTCGCCTCGAGCACTTTTGCTGAACAAAAATACCATAGTTCACGGAACACGCAACTATTATGGCCCATGTACCTGTATCGTCGATGCGCCCGATTATGCCACATGCGTTGCCATTATCCAGAGCTTTATTGATTATCGATTTAATTATTGAGATATTTAATGACCACCTTTGTGCCTGCAAAGGCTAAATTGCATCAATGAAGGTTAATATGAAAAAAAATTCAAACCATATTCCCCATGGCTAGTCGATCACATGTATGAAGATTTGCATCGATCTGTTGAGCGTTTCTGGAGAAGAAGATTAATTAATTAATTAATTTGTTTATTTATTAATTATTTTGAGCAGGAGAAGAACAAATTGGGCCATTTGTTCGTTTCCATGGCAATGATATTAAAAAATATATATACAAATTCGAGGCTCGTGGAAGGAAGGGGTAGAACACTTGAATGGACCAGGGTGCAGCATAATAGAAGGAACAATATGAGGAGGGGTTTGGGGCGGGGGTGGGGGGGGGGGTGGGGCACCAACTGCAACGTTGAAGGACAAAATAAAGGGAGACTTGGACAAATAATGGGTATGGGAGGAATGAGGGGAAGGGGAAAACGCATGGGGTGACAAGATGGATGTAGAAACAAACTCTCAGGAAGGAAAAACTGGAAATTTGAAGGATGGGTAATGGGGATGGAAGAGATCATGGTTTTGGATGGGGAATGATCTGAGATGGTGGTGAACAGCTGTCTTGAAAATCAGAAGGGTGTGATAAGATTGAAGAGAATGTGGAAGTTGATTCCACAGGTGGGGAAAGAAGAGGAACGAATGAGTGGAGGTGAGCAGTGATGCTCGATTTAGGTAGTTTCACTTGAAGGGGGTTTATGGTGGACCGTGTGTGCCCTGCAGAAACCTTGGAGGTGGGGGGGGGGGTTGGACAATGCATGGAAAGGGCAGGGGGTGCAGAACCAGAGAGTAGGTGGTAGAAGATAGAGAGACCACCGACCTGTGTGCGATGGCGATGTGAAAGGCTCATAGACTTGGCTTCATTGCAAGAGATTCCGATGATCTTGAAGGCCTTGGATTCCACGGTGTCAAGCTGAGCAATGTGTGTGGCAGGGGTGCCAGCCCAGAGGGGAGAGCGACACTCAACCAAGCTGCAGATGAAGGCCTTGTCGGTGGATAGGAGTTCAGGTTTGCCAAGGAAGGACTTCGTACAATGGAGGATGCCGAGTCCGCGGCTGGTTTTGGAGGTGAACTTTGAAATGTGGTTTGTCCAAGAAAGATCATGGCTGATAGTGAGAGCCGGGAGTTTGAATGACTGAATTTCCTCAAGAGGGTTGTTAAAAAAAGTAGAGAGGAGGGTTTCCCAGGCGGTCCTTATGGAGTGAGTGAGATTTGTCGGCATTGAAAGACATCTTTCAAGCGTTTGACCAGTTTGTGATTCTATCAAGGTCTGAATTGAGGGAGGAGGCTGCGGCCTGCCTATCTAAAGGATCTGGGATGTCACGGCAGAGGGTGGAGTCATCAGAATTGAGATAAAGGGGATTTTCCAGAGTCAGATCGTTAATGAAGATTCGGAATAGCACTGGGCCCAGAATACTGCCTTGGGGCACTCCAACCTCAACAGCGAGAGGAGATGAAAGGATTCCGTGGAGAGCCACACCTGGGCTACGAGTGCAGAGGAGTTAAGTGGATCGGGTTTTTTTTCTGCATTGCAGGGATGTTGGCTGATTTCCAAGCAGATGGAATATTACCGACGGTCAATGATCGGGTGAAAAGGGCAGAAAGAGTGTAACTCCATCGCCGGGGCAGGCTTCAGACCTTTCAAATGGGCGGAGACGATAGCCGACTAGAGACACTAAGGAGTCGGGGACGTCCTGTGGGAGGAAGCATTTCATTAAACAGATGATGTCTGATGGAGCGGAGACCTCGGTTGTTTGAGGTAAACATGGTTCGGGACATGGAAGGAGGTGTTGGGAGGGGATGCTTTGTCGCTGCAGGGGGTGGGATGAGGAGGAATACAGAAAGAGGGGACAGGAAGTGGAGGGATGCTGATTCCAAATTCCCAAATTGGACAAACAGATAAATATCATGGGATTGGAGGGAAGAATTTTTGTTGAAGGCACAGAAAAATGTGGTGCTGTGTGTGCGGGAGGAGGGTTGGTGGACCAAGCGCTTAGGTGACAGACAGTTTGGCAAAATAATGTTGAGTTCAGATCGAGTCGGTACCCCACCGCCAAGTCCACCTACTTCCAAATTTCTAGTTTTTCTTTCCTGAGAGTTTCCTTCTGTATCTATCTTGTCCACTCCATGCATCCTCCCCTACCCCTTGTTCATCCCCACACTTATCATTTGTCCAAGTCTCCCTTTATTTTATTGTTCAACCCTGCTGTTGGTGTCCCCCCTCCCCCTTTTTTGTTTTTACTGTTCATTTTGTTCTGTTGCGTCCTGATCCGTCCAGTGTTCTCACTCTTCCACGAGCCTTGACTTGGTATGCAAAAAAAGGTCCCAAACAAAACACAGGGACAAAGATGCATCATGTACACGACAGATCTGGTTTGGAAAGCTTAGCTTTAATGAGATGGATTTGGCAGCTGTAGATTCGACTAACGCGGAAAACGATCAGGGTGAGATCGACAGTTTATTCGTTATCTCTCCAATGATTCTTTATCTGTAACCACTAAATGTTATTTGTTTCCCTCCATTCGCCCTCTCTACCCCCCCCCCCCTCAATCTATCTCCATACCGACCTCTTCTCCATCGTTTGTCGCAACCACATTCAGGCATCTACCCTCCTGCTGTGTCAGCTGCAGTCCCCAACCCACAGTTGCAGGTTGCAGCTCCACAGACCCCATCACCTGAAGATCTTCAGGCACTGCAGGATCTTTTCCCATCACTTTCTGTTGAAGTCATTTCCTCGGTGATGACTGCCAGTGGAGGGAACAGGGAAAGAGCTGCAAATTCTCTCCTACAAATGACTGAGACGACGTAATCTTGTCTTCTTCCCAATCTTCATGCTACCGATGCTTCCTGTCATGTAACCTGTCTCCTCTTCTGCAGCCGTCGTCCTCCCATCCATGCGTCCCCTGGCCCCTGATGCCGCTCCGATCGTTAGGCCATGATTCCTATGCATCGGGCATGCCGCGATGCCCCTGCGCCGTTCCAGATGCCACACGATCCCTTACCCCGTCCCTGTTGGATAGCGCGTGGTGCGATCGCCGCAAGTGCAACTCCGACTCGACTCCATACTTTTTTTTTAAATTGGATATTTTCCAGGTTTTAAGTGTTTCAATGAAATTTGCAAACCTTTGGTGTATATTGTAGCACGATCGGCCTCGGCATGCTGCGGGAACGATACTGATCGGTTCGTGGTTATTTGGGAATGTGATCAAGACTAAACATTAGGCTTTGGAGGAAATCGAGGTGAGGCACAACAGTGGTTAATTTGTGGCTTTGATACAATGGTTTTGCCGTTCCAGCGTTCCTCAGCATGTTGTGCTTCTCTCTCCTCTCTCCCCTCTCCTCTCCCTCCTCTCTCTTCCTCTCCTCTCTCTCTCTCCTCTCTCTTTTTTTGTGCTTGTAGACAAAAGTACTATTTGCCCCAACGTTCCATGTACTATTACGTAGTAAGTGTCCCCTTGGGCCCGATGGATATGTGGCAGGCGGTTCCATTTTCACAAACTTCATGGTGAGTGTGCGTACCATGTGATTTGGAACACTGTACCGCTCGTACCCAGCGCGGCTGTGATGAGGGCGAAAGGCGTGATCGTACGATGGTTGTACGTTGTCCCACACTCTCTCACAACCCCAGGCTCTTTTTTTGCATGCAAGTGGAACTTGTGGCAGACATATTAGTTCCTGTGTAAGATATACATACATGTGTTGTGAACTTTGTGCCAAGTCATTCGGACGCTTTGTGTGAACTGTTGCTTTTCTGTGATTACAAAATAAAAACGGGTCACAACCGAGTCATGGTATCAGTGGTTTGTGGTTATTCCAAGGGAACAATCGAGTTATAAGAGTCCCCGACAGGCACGTTTTGCGGAAGGAGAGCTCGCGTCGTACGTTATTTCATCGTGAGAATGATTTCGGGATTGAGTTGAAAGACCGTGGCAATGTTTAATTGATTAGTACAGTCGTGGCCAAAAATATTGGCATCCTTTCACTTTTTTCAAATGATGCTCTATTTCTTCCAGAAAATTGTTGAAATTAAAATATCTTTTGTTATCCACAAATGTATTTCTTTGGTTTGCAGTGGAACAAAACAAAAAGCTGAAAAAATAACTAAATCTTAGTTTATTCCACACAGAAATGATTAAAATAGCCTGGACGATATTATTGGCACCTTTTAGAAATTGTGAGAAATAATTAGATTTCAAGCAGGTGATTCTCCTTTACTTTGGAAATGAACTCACCCATGGTGAGTTGCAGGTGCCTGCAGTATAAAAATCACTCAATCAGTTTGATTCAAGAAAATTAGTCATTCTGTTGTTTTGGGTCAATGTGTACACCGCAATGAGCATGGAGAAAAGAAAGAAAACCAGAGAATTGTCTGAGTAGGTCAGACACAAGATTGTAGCCAAACATGGACAATCTCAAGGCTACAAGTCCATCTCCAGAGACCTTGATGTTCCTGTGTCTACCGTACGCCATGCTATCAGGAAGTTTAACGCCCACGGCACTGTACCCAACCTCCCTGGACGTGGCCGCAAGAGAAAATTTGATCGAAGATTGCAGTGAAAGATTGTTCGAATGGTGGAGAAAGCACCTCGATGAACTGTCAAACAGATTCAAGCTGATCTTCAGACACAAGGTACGACAGTTTTAACTCTCACCATCCGTCGCCAACTCAATGAAAGGGGGTTCTAAAGCCAACTCAATGAAAGGGGAAAGACCCAGGAGGACCCCACTGCTGAGAGAGACATAAGAAAGCCCGACTGGAGTTTGCCAAAACACAACTGAACAAGACAAAATCCTTCTGGGAGAATGTCCTGTGGACAGATGAGACCAAATTAGAGCTTTTTGGTAAAGGACATCATCTCCTCTTTACAGAAAACAAAATGAAGCCTTCAAAGAAAAGAACACCTTCCATACAGTCAAACATGGAGGAGGTTCAGTGATGTTTTGGGGTTGTTGTGCTGCTTCTGGCACTGGGTGCCTTGAGTGTGTGCACGGCATCATGAAATCAGGAGATTACCAAGGAGGAATTTTGGAGCACAATGTTCAACCCATTGTCAGAAAGCTGGGTCTCTGTCGAAGGTCATGGGTCTTGCAGCAGGACAATGACCCCAAACACACTTCAAAAAAACACCCAGGAATGGTTCAAGATAAAACGCTGGACTGTGCTGAAGTGTCCAGCAATGAGTCCTGATCTAAATCCCATCAAACACCTTTGAGGTGATCTGAAAACAGCAGTTAGGAGAAGGCATCCTTCAAATCCTGGAGAACTGGAGCAGTTTGTACAAGAAGAGTGGAACAAACGACCAGGAGGGAGGTGTAGGAAGCTCATTCATGGATATAGGAAGTGCTTGACTGCAGGTATTTTGTCCAAAGGCCGTGATACCAGATATTAAGTCGAGGGTGTCAATAATTTTATCAATGCCATTTATTTTTATTTTCTGATTTAAAAGGATATATTAAGTTCTCAATCAAAACCAAAGGTACTGTAATATTCAACTCCAACATATGATAGGGTAGTCGTTACCCCGTCATGAGAAAGGTAAATAGGAATTAATTTTTTCCACCACCAGTTCATTTGTATCTCCCACTGTACGCAGACTAACTTTATGAGTGGTGGGGCAAGTGGGAGGGGGTCACGTTGTAAGTGATGTATTAAAACGATTGTGACCATTTGTAACAGTCCCTCGTGATGTCGGAACTGGTCTCGGAGTTCAAACCGGGCTCAGTCGCATGTTGCTGAGTGACGTGTTCACATGTCGAACTGGGATCAGAGCGATCAAAGAGCGATTTTATTATGGAGGTTTTTCAGGCTGCCAGACGAAATGTCAGCACGAAATTTTAATGGGCATGTTTAAAGAAGTGGGTGGGGATAAAGGAGAGTGGGCGGAGTAAAGGGAAGATGTTGGAGGCGGAGAAGGAAGAAGTGTGAAAGGTAAAGTTGAGCAGGAAGGTGGCAGGTTATGGCGATGCAAGGTGTCATCCAGGATGAAGAAGCAGGTAAACGTGAATATTTAACCCGTGTACTTCGACTACCTTACGGATGTCGACATGAATACGCTCAAACATCGACGGTTATCGAAATGGGTTCATGATACATGGATAAAGGTGTTTCTGAGTTTGTCTTTAAGGAATCTAACAGAACATGGGATGTAACTCCAACTCTTCTGAGATCACAATACCGATGGCTTTGTTATTTTTAAACAACAGAGTTTAGTATACGATGTAATTGACGATAATAAATATATGATATAATCATTGAATATGGATCTCGGGTTGAATATGGATCTCGGATTTTCAGGTGGAACGCCATCGTATTTCATATCCTCGTCACAATGATGTCATTGTGAGATCTTCCAGGAAGAGCTCGGTATTGTCAAAAGTGATCCGTCAACTTTTTTTTCGCTTATTTAAATATTTCGATTTTGAGTGAGACGAGGTGCACCTCTGATGACTTACTCAACATGTTAAGGTGCACTTAACGTGATGCACTCTGATGGTCCTCAGCTCCACAACCTGGTCTGGCTTTTGCCTTTAATGGCAACTTGATCCACAACTCCTAAGTAGCTCCTGTGGGTTGTTGTCCACGATTCATCTTTGATCCTTGAATCTTTTAAATCCTTCTCCGCATGTCGACACCTTTCTTCGACTGCTGTACCTTTCACCTCGTTCCAAAGTTGCATTGTTGGGAACGACATGCCCGTGAAAAATAGAAATGGAGACAGGTGGTGGGTGGTGGTATGGTAGAGTTTGAGATGAAAAGAGAGAAGGGTAAATATGAAGGATCTTGCATCATCGTCCATCCTTACCCCCATTAACCCTTCCTACCTCAACAATCTTGTTGGTGTCAGTGTTGATTCCTGCACTTCTCTTTTTTTTTTTTGTTGCAATATACAATGTCGAGGCTCGTATAAGAGATAACACAAAGGGGGGAGGGGAGCACAAAACAGTGGGCAACAAGCACATGAGGAGATCTGTGGAAGGGAGAGGGATGGGGAAGGGTACATGGGGTAAACAAGATGGACACTACAGGGACTTTCAGAAAGGAAAGCAGGGAATTTGAAGGAGGTGGGTTTGGGGTGGATTAACGGGGGTAGAAAAGATCGTGGTTTTGGATGGGGGACGATAAGAGGTGGTGATGAACGGCTGTTTTTTGAAGGCCTGGAGGGAAGAATGGGATTGAAGAGAGTGTGGGAGTTTATTCCAAAGGTGGGAAAGAAAAGGAATAAAAGGGGTTGGTTTGACCTGCAAAATAGGTATTTGGTCTCTTCTCCGAAGCTGCACACACAGTTTTGATGAAACTTGACCACAACCTTCATCACCCGTGTTGTACCAAAGTGTATCAATCGCATCAAAATCTGCGCTCATTAAGGAGGTCTACAGGGGAGTTTCTGACCCCCCAAAATAGGTACAGTGCCAAGAGAAAGTCTGCACCCCCTTTCAAAATTTTCACCTTTTGTTGTCTTATAACCTGGAATTAAATTGCATTAAATCAGACCTTTTCCACCTTTATTTACACATCATAGCCTACAACTTCCAAGTGAAAAACAAATTCTACAAATTTCAGAAAATTAATGAAAAATACAAAACTAGAATACCTTAGTTGGATCAGTGTCCACCCCCTGAGTTAATACTTGGTGGAAGCACCTTTGACAGCAATTACAGCTGTGATTCTGTTGGGATTAGGTCTCTACCACCTTTGCACACCTTGATTGGGCAATATTTGCCCATTCTTCTGTACAAAACTGTTCAAGCTCAGTCAAGTTGCATGGGGAGCGTTGATGGACAGCAATCTTCATGTCATGCCACAGATTTTTGATTGGATTTAGGTTGGGGCTCTGACTGGGCCACTCAAGGACATTTATCTTTTTGTTCCTTAGCCACTCTAATGTAGCTTTGGCTGTGTGTTTCGGGTTTTGTCATTCTGAAAGGTGAACTTCCATCCCAATTTCATCTTTCTTGCAGAGGGCAGCAGGTTTTCCTCTAGGATTTTTCTGTATTTTGCTCCATCCATTTTCCCTTCTATCCTGACAAGTGCCTCAGTCCCTGCTGACGAGAAACTTTCTCATAACATGATGCTACCACCACCATGCTTCACAGTAGGGATGGTGTTCTTTGGGTGAAGTGCTGTGTTGGGTTTGAAACTTACTTAACATTTTGCCTTTCGGCCAAAAAGTTCCATCTTGGTTTGGTCTGACCACAAAACTTTTTGCCACGTGGCTTCAGAATCTCCGGAATGGTTTTTTGCATACCTGAAATGAGACTCCAGGTGGGCTTTTTGAGTAAAGGATTGCTTCTTGCCACCCTAC
>CM068968.1:53399967-53415921 GCA_035128595.1 Eptatretus atami
AGACGATCGGCCTCGGCAATGCTGCCGGACGATACTGATCGAGTTCGTGGTATTTTGGAATGTGATGTCAAGACTAAAACATTGTAGCTTTGGAGGAAATCGAGGTGAGGCACAACAGTGGTTAATTTGTGGCTTTGATACAATGGTTTTCCGTTTCCAGCTGTTCCGTAGCATTTTGTGCTTCTCTCTCACTCTCTCCCCTCGCCTCTCCTCCTCTCTTCTTCCTCTCCTCTCTCTCCGCCTTCTCTCTTTTTTTGTCTATGTAGACAAAGCAGTACTATTTCCCAACCGTTCCATTACTATTACGTAGTAAGTGTCCCCTTGGGCCCGCATGGATATGTGGCACGCGTTTCCATTTTCACAACTTCATGTGAATGTTGCGTACCATTGATTTGGAACACTGGTACGCTCGTGACCCAGCGCGTCCTGTGAATGAGGGACGAAAGCAGTGATCGTACGATGGTTGTACGTCGTGTCCCACACTCTCTCACAACCCCAGCTCTTTTTTCATGCAAGTGAACTTGCAGAACATAATAGTTACCTTGTAAGATATCATACATGTGTTGTGAACTTGTGGCCAGTCTTCGGACGCTTTGTGCTGAAACTGTTGCTTTTCTGTTGATTACAAAGAAAAACGGGTCACAACACGAGTCATGGTATCATGGTTTGTCGTTAATTCCAAGGAACAATCGAGTTATAAGGTCCCCGACAGGCACGTTTTGCGGAGGAGAGCTCGCGTCGTACGTTATTTCATCTGAGAATGATTCGGGATTGAGTTGAAAGACACCGGCGAATGTTTAAGTTGATTAGTACAGTCGTGGCCAAAAAAATATTGCATCCTTTTCACTTTTTCAAATGATGCTCTATTTCTTCCAGAAAATTGTGAAATTTAAATATCTTTTGTTATCACATATGTATTTTCCTTGGTTTGCAGTGAAACAAAAAACAAAAAGCTGAAAAAATAACTAAATCTTAGTTATTCCACACAGAAATGAATTAAAATAGCCTGGACGATATTATTGGCACCTTTTAGAAAATTGTGAGAAATAATTAGATTTCAAGCAGGTGATTTTCCTTTACTTGGAAATGAACTCAACCATGCGTGAGTTTGCAGTGCCTCAGTATAAAATACTCAATCCAGTTTGATCAAGAAAATTAGCATTTGCTTGTTTTGGGTCAATGTGTCACACCGCAATGACATGGAGAAAAGAAAGAAACCAGAGGATGTCTGAGTAGGTCAGGACACAAGATTGTAGCCAAAACATGGACATCTCAAGGGCTACAAGTCCATTCTCCAGAGACCTTGATGTTCCTGTGGTCTACCGTCGCCTGCTATCAGAAGTAAACCCCACGGCACTGTTAACCCACCCCTGGACTGGCCGCAAGAAAATCTGATCAAGATTGCAGTGAAAGATGTTCGAATTGGTGGAAAAGCACCTCGAGAACTGTCAAACAGATTCAAGCTGCATCTTTCAGACACAATACTACAGTTTAACTCTCACCATCCGTCGCCAACCAAATGAAAGGGGGGTTCTAAAGCCAACTCCACATGAAAGGGAAAGACCCAGGAGGACCCCACTGCTGAGAGAACATAAGAAAGCCGACTGGAGTTCTTCCAAAACACAACTGAACAAGCAAAATCCTTCTGGGAAATCCTGTGGACAGATGAGGACCAAATTAGGCATTTTGGTACAAGCACCAATCAATCTCCTCTTTACAGAAAAACAAAATTGAAGCCTTCAAGAAATAAACACCTTTCAACAGTCAAACATGGAGGAGGTTCAGTGATGTTGGTTCGTTGTGCTGCTATCTGCACGGTGCTTGAGTGTGTGCACGGCATCAATAAAACAGGAGATTCCAAGAGGAATTTTGAGCACAATTGTTCAACCCAATTGTCAGAACAGCTGGGTCTCTGTCAAAATCATGGGGTCTTTGCAGCGACAATACCCCAAACACACTTTCAAAAAAACACCCAGGAATGGTTCAAGATAAAAACGCGATGGACTTGCTGAAGTGTCCACAATGTCCTGATCTAAAGCCAAATCAAAACACCTTTGAAGGTGATCTAGAAAACAGCGTTAGAGAAGGCATCCTTCAAATTCCTGGAGAACTTGAGAGGTTTTGACAATGAAGAGTGGAACAACACCAGGAGGGAGTGTAGGAAGCTCATTTCATGGATAAGAAGTGCTTGACGCAGGTAGTTTTTTGTCCAAAGGCCTGATACCGATATTACGTCCAGAAGGGTGTCAATAATTTTCAATGCCATTTTTTTATTTTCTGATTTAAGAAGGATATATAAGTTCTCATCCAAAACCAAGGTACTGTAATATTCAACTCCAAAACATATATAGGGTAGTCGTACCCTCATGAGACAAGGTAGAATAGGAATTAAAATTTTTTCACCACCATTCCATTTGTATCTCCCACTGTACGCAGACTACTTTATGAGTGGTGGGCAAGTGGTGAGGGGTCACGGTGTAAGTGGATGTATTAAAACGATTGTACCATTTGTTAACATTCTCGTATTCGGAAACTGGTTCGAGTTCAAACCGGGCTCAGTCGCCATGTTGCTTGAGTGACGTTTCACATGTCGAATGGGAATCAGACGATCAAGAGCGATTCTATATATGGAGTTTTCACGCGCCGACGAAATGTCAGCACGAAATTTTTAATGGCATGTTTAAAAGTGGCGTGGATAAAGGAGACGTGGGCGACAGTAAAGGAAGATGTTGGAGGCGGAAGGAGAAGGTGAAAGGTAAAAGTTGACAGGAAGTGCAGGTTATGGCGATTGCAAGGGTCATCCAGGATGAGAAGCAGTTAAACGTAATATTTAACCCGTTTGTTATTCGACTAACCCTTACGATGTCCGACATGAATACGCTCAAACATCGTCACGACGTTATCGAAATGGGTTCATTGATACATGGATAAAGCGGTGTTTCTGAGTTTGTCTTTAAGGAATCTAACAGACATGGGATGTAACTACCAACTTCTTCTAGTCACAATACCGATGGCTTTGTTTATTTTAACAACACAGAGTTAGATACATATGTAATTGACCGATAATAAATATTACATAATCATTGAATATGGATCTCGGTAATATGATTCTCGATTTTCAGGTGGAACCCATCGTATTTCATATTCCTCGTCACAATGATTCATGTGAGATTCCAGGAAGAGCTCGGATTGTCAAAAGTTTATCCGTCAACTTTTTTTCGCATTATTTAAAAATTTCGATTTTTGGACGAGTGCACCTCTGATGACTTACTCAGACATTTTAAGGTACTTACCGTGATGCACTCTGATGTCCTCGCTCCACACCTGGTCTGGCTTTTGCCTTCTAATGCAACTTGATCCACAACTCCTAAGTAGCTCCTGTGGGTTGTTGTCCACGAATCAATCTTTTGATCTTGAATCTTTTAAATCCCTTCTCGCATTTTCACACCTTTCTTCGACTGCCTGTACCTTCACCTCGTTCCAAAGTTTGCTTGTTGGGAACGACATGCCGTGAAAAATAGAAATGGAACAGTGGGTGGGTGGTGCTATGGTAGAGTAGATGAAAGAGAGAAGGTTTAAAAATATGCAAGGATTTGCATCATCGTCCATCCTTACCCCCATTAACCCTTCCACCTCAAACAATTTGTTGTGTCAGGTGATTCCTGCACTTCTCTTTTTTTTTTTTTGTTGCATATAACAATGTAATCGAGCCTCGATAAGAGATAACACAATAAGGGGGAGGGCGAGCACAAACGTGCGCAACAAGCACATGAGGAGACTGTGAATGGGAGAGGGATGGAGGGACATGCGGGGTAAAACAAGATGGACACTACAGGGACTTAGAAGGGAAAGCCAGGGGACATTTGAAGAGATGGGTTGGAGTGGATTAACGGGGTAGAAAGATCTGTTTTGATGGGGTACGATAAGAGGTGTGATGAACGACTGTTTTTGAAGCCTGCGAGGAAGAAATGGGATGAAGAGAGTGTGGGAGTTATTCCAAAGGTGGAAAGAAAAGATAAAAGGGTTTGTTTTGACCTGCAAAATAGGGTATTTTTCTCTTCTCCGAAGCTGCACACCACAGTTTTGATGAAACTGCCCACAACCTTCAATTCACCAATGTTGTACCAAATGGATCAATCGCATCAAATCTGCGCTCATTAAGGGTGTCTACAGGGGATTTTCTGACCCCCAAATAGGTACAGTGCCAAGAGAAGTCTGCACCCCTTCAAAATTTTCACCTTTGTTGTCTCTATAACCTGGAATTAAATTGCATTAAACTCACCTTTATCCACCTTTAATTACACATCATAGCCACAACTTCCAATTGAAAAACCAAATTCTACAAATTTCAAAAAATTAATGAAAAATACAAACGTAGAATACCTTAGATGATCAGTGTCCACCCCCTGATTTAATACTTTGGAAGCACCTTTGCAGCAATACACTGTGAATTCGTTGGAATATGTCTTCTACCACCTTTGCACACTGATTGGCAATATTGCCCATTCGTATGTACAAAACTTTCAAGCTCAGTTTCAGTGCATTGGGGCGTTGGAGACAGCAATTTCATATCATGCCACAATTTTTGATCTGGATTAGGTTGTGGGCTCTGACTGGCCACTCAAGACATTATCTTTTATGTCCTTAGACCACTCTAATTAGCTTGGCTGTGTATGTTTAGAGGATCAATTGTCATTCTGAAGTGTTGAACTTCCATCCCCAATCACTCTTTCTTGCAGAGGCAGCTGCAGGTTTGCCTCTAGATTTTTTGTATTTGCCTCCAATCCATTTTCCCTTCCGTATCCTGACAAGTGCCTCAGTCCCTCTGACGAGAAAACTTTCTATAACATGATTGCTACCCACCCATGCTTCACAGTAGGGATGGTGTTCTTTGGGGTGAAGATGATGTTGGTTTGAACACTACTTAACATTTTGCCTGTCGCCAAAAAGTTTCCATCTTGTGGTCTGACAAAACTTTTTGCCACGTGCTCAGATCTCCGGAATGGTTTTTGCATACCTGAAATGAGACTCCGGTGGCTTTTTGAGTAAAGGATTGCTTCTTGCCACCCTACGTACAGGCCAGACTTGTGATTGTTGATAGTTGTGTCAACGTGACCACAGTGACGCTCTTTGCCCTCAAGTCATGCCAGCTCTTTCAAAGTTGTCAATGAGCCTCCTTTGGTATGTGCCTCTCTATCAGTCTCCTTCTTGCTTGATAATCCAGTTCGGTGAGGACAGCCTGATCTAGCAGGGTCTTGTGGTACCACTACACCTTGCCACTTCTAATATTGTCTTGTTTGCCTCCAAGGATATTCAAGGGATGTAAATGTTATTATAACCCATCCCCTCATCTATCCCAGTAAAAATGCGACATGTTAGAATGATAGATATAGAGTTGTACTCTGAAATACTGCAGTCGTCTTCAGAGAATTATAACAGAAAGGAATATTATTTTTGCCTGGTGTGCCTTTCCAATTATCCTGGAGTCTTTCAAAGCTTCCTTGGTGCTCACGGTTGATCTTTGCTGTGAAGCACTACCAGCAGAGAAACCTGCAGGGTAACACTATTTTATTCTGATAATCAGAATAACTACAATTTTAACACAGGTGAGGCCAATTAACTTGGGATATTTTGATTGATTTTTAAAAACTGAGCTAATTACAATGCTATTATAAAGGGAGGAGGAGGGGGGGGGGTTGACACTCACCAACCAACATATTGCCATTTGTATTTTCTGACATTATGTTGGAAATTTGTTGTCACTTGGAATGTGGTTACGAGTGTAAATAGAAGGTTGAAAAAGTCTCATTGAATGAGTTTAATTCCAGGTTAACGGCAACCAAAAGGTGAAAATTTTGGAAATGGTATAGTGTACACACTTTCCTGTAAGCACTGTATTTGTTCGAAACTATCACACACCAATTCTCGACCAAACTTGACCGCAACGTTCATCACTCTTGATGTACCGAATTGTCATGGCATAAACAATCGGGTCAAAGAGGGTCTGATGCGTTTGAGCTGACCTTTTGCTCCTGATCCAGGTAAGCGAACAAGACGCGCGTCATATTTTGTATATACTTCAATTCCTCTTTGCATGTGCCTTCAAGCTCACCTGGTCTTAACATTGATGTCAGTCTGCTTCTGTTCCTTACAGCCAAATTCACAATCACTCCTACGCGATGACGATGTGTCAGCGATGACTGTTGTCGTGTTGCTCCTCCAACCACGTGAAAACTTTCAAAGACACCATCAATGAGACTACGTTGAACTTTAGCTGTGTTGGAAAAGAAGGCAATGGAAGACAATGCCGCAGGTGATACGAGCCGTGGCCGATCAGGCCTGCCAGAATTGAGAATCATCGCAGAGCAGAAAGTACGGATGAAAACTAAGTGGAGGAAATGGGAAAACGAGCCAAAATAATTTTCGGGCCAAAGGAGAGGGAAATCCCTGGATGCCAATGATAAAACACAGATCAAGTTTTGTTGGCGAGGACAAAACCAGCAGTACACCAACGTCGTACCAGTTGGCTTTCGCGTTCACATTTTACCGGAAATGATTGTAGAGATATGTGAGAGTGTGTCGTTCATTATTCAGACGGTAGCCAATGCAACGTGCAGGACTCGGCTGGGCCACCCTCTACAGAGTGATGATGAAGAATTTCCAACGAGTGACGTGTGATGTGCTCATTTTGATTGTTTTCGATGGATGCAGAAAAGCCCTCCTCTCGTGTAAATGTACCAGAAAATCTCTGACAACCCTTTGGAATATGAGATGATGAACATCACGGGAGGATAAGATGAGGAGCAGACCCTGACGATGAATTACTTGATGAGTTTAATTGTTGTTGAGATTTGAGGAAAATCTCATTGTTGTGTCCGATCTGCTTCGGGTCCTTCCTGGGTGCAGTCTGACATCCTCCAACTGATATCTACTACAGGGGGAATAGCCACACATTAATGAGAAATGAGTAAAGAATGACTGAGTAGGAATTACTAAATGTGTGAACATGTGTTTTCTCAAATTCTGCCAAAGATTGAGTATGAACGTAAGTTCTCTCGCTCTTCTCTCTCTCCTCTCTCTCTCTCTCTCTTCTCTCTCTCTCTCTCTGTCTCTGTCTCTGTCTCTGTCTCTTGTTTCCATAGTCATGCCCTCTAAATTAATTATATTAGCCGCAGAACACCACAGCTCGTTTGTTGATACCCCCGCACTTCCACTGGCCGTGCGAGTGCGTGCTTGTCCAAACGTCACGTATGCGGCCAGGTGCACGACCGAAACGTATTAGTGTCCCTGAATTTGACGCTGATCGCCTTGCATGAGATCATGTGCACAGTAAATACCGTTTAGACTCGACTCGAGCCATGCTTCTTACCTTTACGGACAGAGGACTGTTCAGGAAGGTGCTATGCTCAGTATGTATCAAGACTTCTTCTCTCCTGCTCTTCCCTTATAAGGGTAGTCCAATGCACCCACTATCTACCCTGTCTTGACACGAATACTCCTCCACCTCACTCTGTCCTCAGACAACTTCTCTCCACTTCTTCAACACTCCTATCTTAGGATATCCCTCCTCACCACAATCCTCCCATCTCAACCCACGTCTACCTCTTCCCTCGTACACTTCTTCCCTCTTACAATCTGCTCTCTTTGCCATCTCTCTTCCCCAATCCACACCAAGTGTCCAGCCCATCTCAGGGTGGCATTTCAGCCAATCCCCGTCAAAGCTCATCTGCACACCAATCTCCTCCCTCATTCGATCCATCCGCCCTTCGATCCACCCTCTTCACCCACACAATTCCTCCTGACCCAGTGTTCTCGCAAACCTGCAGCCTCCGTGTTGTTTCTTCTGTAGTGCCACCGTCTCTAGGCCGTTTAAAGTAGACCGGCGTTAAACACAGTGACATCAGAACCTCTCTTTCAATTTTCTTGATATCTTGCCGTTCCAATTATCCTCCACCCTCCTCCAACACTCACACCCATCTGACTCCTCCCTGCACCCTCTGCTTACATTTGAACACTACATCGGAATGACTGTATGGCAGCACGACTCGTAGGCTTGTTTTGTCGACTCCAGTAACGTTAACATAGATTAATGAGACTATCCTCGGAAGTCAAACGGCAACCCTTAACATCACACTCTCGTGAGGACAATTTTGAAAGCATGGAGTGCAGACAGGTGATGTAATTATAATCTTCTTCCTGCTTTGATACTGAGCTATTTTTGGTGCAAGACGAGGCCAAGAATTCCCAAATGGCATTTCTACTTGGCTATCGCATTCCATTTGTGGTGTTGTGGTTTTTTTTTTTAGAGATTCTGGATTTCGATGACGGACACGTGCATTCTGAGCATGTGTAACTCGAAAGTTAGGTAGTCTAGATGAGCAATGCAGGTACGTCGAAAGTACCATCGATAATG
This sequence comes from Eptatretus atami, assembly GCA_035128595.1. Taxonomy (NCBI): domain Eukaryota; kingdom Metazoa; phylum Chordata; class Myxini; order Myxiniformes; family Myxinidae; genus Eptatretus; species Eptatretus atami. The sequence goes on from CM068968.1 coordinate 53,408,381, forward strand.
TCAGACCAGAGGTGTGTAATGGTCTGGAAATGGAATGGAGATCCAGCAGAACAGTTTTAATGATGCAAGTTTTGATCGCAGGGAGGAGACGATTTTTGCGTTTTTAAAGTTGAGCAGGGTTTTAGTTTAGTCGTTTGTCAGCCACCTCGAACGAGTTCGGGGATTATAAAAATGGCGCATTCAGTTCAGTCGCCCGTTCTACGTCAGCCCGTCCGTCTTGTCGTCCGTCCTCCTCTGTCCACAAATACTTTCAACTTCTTCCTGAAATTACACAAAGTGTTTTTGATGAACTCACACAACCTTCAGCACCGTGTATGTACCAAGTTTGTCATCATAAAAAAAAATAAAAAAATCTGCCTTGCATTCAAGGATTCATGGCATTAACCCCCACAAACCTTACATCAACAAATATGTAACCCCCTTCACACCAATAAATGATGATTATTAGCTCGAGTCCATCCATCCATGCATTGGGAGACAATACTCTGGGCAGAGCGTCGGATTTGCTGCCTCACATCTCCTGGCTATGGTACAATCATTGGACCGGTCGCCATCTTCCGCACGTCCAGCAAGCTGGCACTCATTTTCCCGAAACCTCGCAACGATTGACAGCCAGAATCACCCCACCTGGTATTACATACAGCAAAGCAGGATTTAACTCAGAATCCTATAATCCCAAGCCCATCACCCAACGGACCAAACCATTTGCCAACACAGCATACTCCCGTTCTAATTCATTAAAAAATATTAAACGCAAGGCAAATACCCACCCGTCGCCTTCACTGACGGGATATTAAGGTTGGGGGGGGGTACAGGGAGGGAGTAGAGGAGGGGGGTAAGAAGAGGATGGAGGAGGGCAGAGAGAGAGGACGGGGGGGGTAGTGGAGAGACAGCAGGAGGTGAGAAGAGAGAAGGAGAAGGAGAAGAGAGGACTGAGTTGAGGAGAAGAGAACAGGAGAGGGAGAAGCGGAGAAGGTGGAGGGAGGAAACGACGAGGAGAGTATGGAGGAACTGGAAAAGAGAGAAATGAGGGAGGGAAGAGAGAGAGAAAAAAAATATAGGTGCAGGGGTGGAGGTGTTTTAGCAAAGAGGTGATATTTATCTAGTGGCAAACTTAGCCTAAATTATAGCATAACAACTTAATCCATCTCAAATTCAGCCGCTGATGTTGGCACCATTTCCCACTGCCATCAAAAATTTGAGTGGCCCTATATCCCAAATCTGTTCATAACGTATGATAGGCTACTAGTGTGCCCAATCTTGGTGCTTGCTCACAAATTGACACAATGTTTGCTAAGTTGCCCCACTATGTATGCTTTAAAAATTTTGGAGCGAACACAACAACAAAAACCAAAAACTCATGTCAAAACAGCTGTACACACAACGAACAACAGAGTTTGTAAGATAATCTGGCACATCTGCAAAACTTTGATATCCCAGTTCCACAAAATTTTGTGGGAAAATGAACCAAAGTAATCACTGAAAAACATTTTAGTACACGCTACATATGACCTCATGATCAGTTGAGCGTGAACATCGAAAACAAAGCTTTCGTGACCAGATATCATACTTAGGTACAAAAAAAGAGAGAAGAAAGGCATGCTATTGAGGTGTTAATACCAGTGATTTTGGAATTGAATGATGCAGAAATCAAGAAAAATGACAAATACCAAGACCTCAAGCATTTGAAGTGAAAAAATCCTGACGCTGAAGAACCAAGTTGTACCAGTGATACGAAAAACCTCACGGGATGATGATGAATTAAAACCTCAGAATATTAAAAACATCCCTGTACTGGAATATCACGACAAACGAACTACAGTTGAAGCCGTCCTGGGGGTAACGATCCGAGAGAGCCTCGCACAAAACTTTGAGAACAGAAAAGAAAACATTCAGCTATTGTCCATGATCGTGACCCTACTGAAATAAAGTGGATACTTTGAGCCCCCTTAGAGGACTCATTCCATCATTCTGAAATTTGCATAGTGGATACCAATCAACACAACACACACATCGCACCACGCATGCTTTGCACGCACGCAGCATTGCACGCACGCACGCACACACACACAACCACAATACACACACGCACACACACACACACACACACACACCACACGCTAATAACTAACCACTCCAACAAAATGATTGATAAAAACTGCTCGCTTGCTGTAATCACCGAACATTCTATTTAACATCCGTCCTCCCAGACACCCAAATGTCAATATAGGTCCAATGGACAAATGACACTTTTTAGGAGTCATAACTGCTTGTAAGTTCGTATTCTGAGCTTACATTTCTGTAATCTGCTAGTTTAAGATATTCTCTGTGATTGCATGTGCAGAAAGTATTAAAGCAATGACGTGGCATCTCCCCGGCGTTAAAGCATCTGCAATTACCAGCGATTACTAAGCCATTGATAAACCAGGCATTCGATAATTAATGAGTGAGAAAGTGAACAAAAAACACTTTATTCATTAAGAAATCATTGCGCCTGTTTCAAGTCAAGGGCATGGTTGAGCAGGCCACAAAAACCTGGCGGCTTCAGACCCCCACGATTTACTCGGATACACCTTAAGACCCCAAGAGAGCGGTGACCTCTTCTGTTTAAGTAACGCTCGGACGGAGCTCATTAGCTCATTATGCGTCATGCCAGGGTCATATAAGAACGATGTTCCTGTTTATTCGTTGCAATCATTTTAATTTGATATTTGAGCTATTTTATTAGTATTTCAATCATTGTGCCAAACAAGGATTCTCGACGTTTTTAACCTGTACTCTCACTAGCAAACTACCAGCAAATCTCGTCAGGTTCTCACCGTGCAGATCATGTATTCTTGGTCACATCCAAACGATCTGTCCATTTCACCCTCTGAAGCTCGTTTAAGTTATTAAATCCTCGTTCTCCTGTAGCTGATGAGGGCTCGATCTCTGCTAATAGCCGCGATGGGATGTGGTGCATTATCATTGTCTCATCACGCTCTCCAAAGTACCATTCCTCCTGTAAATAGAGAATTTTTGTGATTTTTTTTTATTCGGTTAATGCCAGTTCATTTTTTGGGATTCCATATGATCACACCTGTGTTAAAAGGATAATGTCAGGTTGTATCTGTTAAGTTGGTTCTTGACCAATGGAGTAAGATTGGCTCTTCATCTGTTTCACTGGAATGAGGATGAAACCATCAACATCGCATTGTGATTATCTCCGAATGCAAGGAAACAAGGTGAGGTAACTAAATATGGTGTGGTGTGTGCACACTATTGAAGGGAGGAGTGAAGGTTAGAGTAGAGGAGAACATTATGCAGAATGTTATCGGTAATGATACTTAGTTGACTTCCCTTCCAGGGACAATTCATTCATCAGAAATGTATAATGCACTAATTGTGGCCATGTGATTAAATTGTCTTTCCTGTTTTTATTAATTATTATTATTTTTTTGGTATGATGTCGAGCTCGGTGGAAGAGCAAAAGCAGAATGGAAGGAACAAAATGAAAGGTGAAACACAACAGCAGAGTAGATGTGGATTAGGGAGAGAAGAAGACCACAATGGGGTGTGAAACTTCACACAAGATGAATGAAACTTTGCAAGAAGAAAGAGAAGTGAGAAAACAAGTAAAAAACAACCCACGAGAACTAAACAAAGGAAAGAGTGATGGGGGGGGGGGCGTTGAAAAAATCACAATACACACTGGAAAAAGAGAGCTTGGAATGGTCATCTGATGTGGAGAAATCATCTGAATACTTGAGTCTTAGTGGTGAACAACCTGTCTTGAATTGACGCACCTGGAGGGATAAGATTTAGAAAGAAGAACTTGGAATTTGGACGAGGGTATACTCCGTTATTCGAAAGACGATGTGTTGAGGCTCCCTCCGCCAGACAAGATGAGTATCGTTTTGGTATTTTTATCCTGTGATTTGTTGTCTGGTCGTGTTTTTCGTATCATGAAGTTGCAGTTGTGATCGTAGCAATTAGTGGCTATTTATATTAGTTTATTGAAAGAGTAGGGTGAGCCTACTGGCTTGGGAGCTCAAGTCTAGAATTTAAGTCGTTGGCCTTGGATATGTGGGAAAAGGGTACAAATAAGAAGCGAAGGAGAAAGAAGGACATGAAATGTGATAGATTGTCAATCGTTGGCCATATCAAGAATAGAGGAACAAGACCGACTTATGCTTTTGTAAGTGGAGGAACATACCCACTTGAGAGTATTATACTTAGGTTGAAAGAATGGCTCGATACTTTCTCAGCAATTATCAGAAATTGAAGAGTTTGGAAAAAGTTGGTTACATTTGGAGTGAGGTGCTAGAGATTGGCAATGATGTGGAGTAGCAAGTGCGGCACTGTGAGAAGCACGATCAGCATGGTTGGGGAGAGCAGCGAGTGCAGCAGTGGTGAGAGCAGTGTGCAGAGTGCCTGGTAGCGAACAGTGAGTACAGGCGATGATGATGGAAGCATGATTGCACAGCAGTGAGTGAGAGAGCAGTTGAATGCAGCAGTGGTGAGGGTGCAGTTAGTGCAGGCGATGTAAGACATTAGACTTTAAGACCCTACCACTGGTGTTCTAGTCTCCTGCCCCCTGCCAGTTTCCCACCCTTACCCCCACCCAGTCGGTTCCTTCCTGCCCCAATCCACTGCCCATTACTCAGCCTGCGGCCTCTCCTGCTTCTCCCACTCTCAATACCCCCCCCCCCCCATCCTACCAATTATCTGTGTACGAGTAGTTCCCAATCTTGTTATTAGTCGGAAACTGTAAGCATAAGGATTGTTTGTTGAAATGTGCACCATACAGAGGTGGTGATGGTAATAATTAAATAGGGTTTAAAGGTTAGGAATCGTTATGTTACAACATCCCTGGGTGAGGGTTGGAAAGTAGAGGTTCTGTCAGGAACGCATCTTGTGATGGAGAAGGGGGAGTGTATCGCCTCCGAAGGGCGGATGTTCTTACCCCGAATGGACGGAGTTTTGGAGTCATCCCTGAGAGTTGGTTGAGTGCACTTCGCGAAGAAGACTGCATGGAATTTCGCTTGAGGGAGAGCGGATCGACATTGGATAGCGGAACGACGTCCTGCCTGCCTTCGCCCTGTCTGTTTGGCGTCCCTGTTCCTGAGCCTGTTCATCCCCGCTGCCCGTGTGCTTCGTTTCACCTGCTTGCCAGTTCATCGCCTGCTTTCACAACTGTTCGGCTCTCCTCTCTGTGGAACTGGCTCCCTCCTCTGTCCACCAGCAGCTCGGCCTCACCGGGTTTTCTTCCTCACCCCACCCAATCTGTGAACAAGTCCGTGTGGTGCCTACTTTATCTTGGTATCTTCAGTTTATAATACACTTTTCCCCCCTCTTATCTGCCGTCGTAACCCTCCTTTCGATCAATCATCCCTGGTATTATTTTTGTTTGGGAAATAAACCCCCCATTTTAAAGAGCTAAGAGGCCTCGGTGTTTTTGTGATCCTGCCGCTGCGAAGCGTTCATTAACTGACTCGCTCTGCAAGTTATATTCTGACAACCATGGAGATGAACGTAGACCACAAAGATTCTGTTGGCAACACTATGATCCTTGCCAGATCAAGTCGAGATGGAGATCAGATAGAAGATATTGGCAACTGTGAGGTTCATCCCGACGCCGAAGGCGAAAATTATTGTTAACATTCCGCCGCCGGCGTGCGAACGACCGCGTTTAGCCAATAGCGGTCCGCTTCGTCCCCACCGGAAAGACAATTCCAATCGCGGACTTTCCGGTCAACGCCGAAAACCAGCCAGGGTTGTGTTTTTAACCACATCCCACAACCTCTGTCCATCCTCACCCGTCGCTACAGGGTCAATGCAAATTGTCGATATAACCTAATTAATCGCGCCGGGTAGATTACCGAGCAGATTGCTACCTCAACCGGGCGCGGACACGAAGCCGTTAAGGCCAGCTCGCTCCTTTGGGATACCGAGCGGGTGTTATCCGACCCCCGTTGACGCATCGCATTACCGGCTTATTTAAAACCAACTATATTCCGAGTGCAATGATGGCGCTCAATTAAGAGAGAAGATGCAACCGACGGGGGTGGTACATTAAAACAAAGCAATTTATTTACTACATAAGCACGTAAGCAGTCATTATCAATCAGCAATTTGTCAAAAGCAATGCATGTAATACCAAGCAAGACGAAGAATGGGTAGGACAAGCGCTGAGCAGACAAAGAGCTACAACGATCTATTTTTAGTACATGCACTTTCTCAATTTACTTAGCGGACAAGGCGCATAACGTTCATTTCAAAAGTAAAGAAAAACCCAGACAGAGAGGCAGACTGACCCCTTGGCGTTCTTCATAACACGGAGCCTTAGACGCAGAGGCTCCGCGGAGAACGGCTAGACCTTACCTCCATGGGCGGCCCGCGCCGTCCCGTCTCCACGCCCAGTAAGCACGGCTCGGCGCCACGCGCCTTGGCTCCGCTGCGCTCTTCTCCTCCTTTCAACACGCACTCCACAAAACTCCCACAGCGACGACTAATTCGAGCGACCACTACCTCAGACCCACAGACCACAGCCCTACAGACTTCCAGACTTCCAGGACTTATGAGATTTGACCCAGGCAGGAGACGACCAGGACCTGCAACTTGACAGACCTAGACCTCTGTTCACGGCCCTTTTGTCTCGACGGCGCAATCGCCCATCCCTTCTCGCGCGCGGGGACGGAAAATTCCAGAAGAGATCGGCGCCGGCCTTTTGGTTTAATGACTGCCTCCCCGCTTCCTTCCGCACGGTTTTCCGTTGTGGGTGGGGGGGGGGGGAGCGGTGAGGCCGTGTTCCTTTCTCTCCCGACGAATGCCCAGCTTCTCGCAACCCTGCTGAGGGCACGTGAGTGGTGTTCGTTACTGTCTGTAATCGTGCGTGTTGTGTTTTTTAGGTGTCAGTGAGGTGGATTGTTGGGGTTGTTTAGTGTGGTTGTGTGAAGCCAGTGTGGGAAGGTGTTGGTGGTGCGGTGGTTGTCTGTTGAAAGCGGTGATAGAGCATTTGGTGTGCGCGTGTCTTGTAACGGTTGGTCCAAATAACGATAGTAAACAGAAAAACGTGTAACTCAAAGATCAACCAGCCTGATCACACGAAAAATTCCCATATAGCCAATGGTGAACTATCGAAACACAGATTTAGCCGGCATAACTGATCTAAGGACCTAATATAGGTCTCTCGAATTCGACAGCCGAACACTACCCCTCCCTTTTTACAGACTCGTCCCGAGTCGTCGAATTTTGTGTGCCTTCTGTGTAAGTTTCCCCGAGTACATTTTATTCTTCGATCCCTGAGGAATTTTAGCTTGTGTATTCGTGTCCCCAAAATAAATAACCTACGGGCTGAGTAACTAACTAAACAAACCCACTCATGCAGAGACGACTTCAATAAATTGCCGGCGCTAAGACACACATGCAGGGGGAGCAACACCATGTACAATTTTCCTTAACCTTAACCTTATAAATTTTACACTAAACTATGGCCCAGGACTGATGGACTCTGTGGGAAAAAGGGCACATAGCAAAGTCAGCGGTATTTTGAGGGTGAG
>CM068968.1:53430306-53457547 GCA_035128595.1 Eptatretus atami
CTGCTTCATTTTCTCAAATTTCTTCCAGTATTCCCGCCATTCCTGTTCTCTTTTCCGCCATTCCCGTTCACTTTTTATCTTCTCTTCCAGGCTTTCTCTTTCCTGATTGCCTGTTCTTACCTCTTCCTTCAGTTGTCTCGATTCCAAATCGTGTTCTCGTTTTCCCTTTTCCAGCTTCGTTTTCCATTCCTCTTCCAAGTTCTCTCTATCCCGGGAATTACTAATTTGCTCTTCTGCCAGTGATTAAGAACAATGTGCTGTGAAAATGGCCCATCCACGTGTCACCTGACTTGACCACCAAGACTTGGGATTTTTTCTATGGGGCTATGTGAAACGACTGGTCTCTATTCCATTATTGCCCCGGGGCCTCCCTCCATGTCGCGTGCTTTCCACGTCTATCATGAAGGATGTCATAACAGCGAGAGGACCACTTAAGCAGCCTGGTAAAGATTTTCACACCTGTAGCGGCTGAGGAAAGTAATGTTGAGATCTATCGCAACATTGGCAGCAGGCCTACCGCGTGGTCTTGTGTTCATGGATGTCTGTTAGAGAATCTCTGAAGGAGACGCTCATCAACCCTTGACACGTGTCGGCTCCTGTCACAGGTTCGGACTGGGTATCAGCATATTGAACATTGTGAGATCTTCGACAACTATGCTGGTGGAACGCATATTACACGGGTTTTGTATCGTATTAGAGAAGCTAATAGTAAGTCATCCACCACCCCAATTGCTTACTCTTGCACCTGAGGTAAATAAGTTTTGATAAATAAAGTCTTTATTGTTCAATGAGATCTCACCAAACGTCTCGATTGTGTACGCTTTTTCATTTGTTGCGTTGCTACGTGTGTGATGCGAAGAGTCATAACACACTGTAGTTACTATGATATTCACCGTTTCAAAATGATCGTCATTTTTTTACACGGACACCCCCTGTATCGCATAATATATTCTACATTAGGATCTCATGACATATATCTAATCCAACTATTGGTATGAGGATATATAGAACACTTATATATATACATTATTATAGTATGATTTTGGAAGGAGAGTCATCACCCAACTATACTACTGCAGTAATTATACATGTACATATATCACTGGTAATTAATATATGCAATAGATCTATTCGCAGTACTTTATTGGTGATAGGGGGCTTTTCATGTTTGTAGTTTGAAGGAGTCATCACCACCTATTCCTGGTATCTCTTCGAGCGCGTGAGTACTACCGAGAGCTCATTGTTGGAAGGGCTTTTTCCGTGGTTATCGTATCAGTCCTTTTTCTGGAAGGCAGTCACTAAACCACTGCCTCCCCTGGTATCTTAACGAGGTAAATACTCGAGGTACTTTTCCGATCTTTGGTCCGTGCTTTTTCAAATGTTCGTAACTCGTTCTTGGGAACGGATGAGCACGGCACCGTAAGACCTCCCTCTGTGATGCGTCAGTATTCATATATGATCTTTTCAGAGCGATACTTGGCGCACTGTGGGGAGGGCTTTTTCAGTTAGAGATGCATCGTTTTGAAGGAGTCATGCCAACGTCGCACCCGAATTGGTACGTCTGATCACACTGAAAATTCGGAGGATTCCTCGCAATATTTTGTGGGGCTTTTCTTGTTGTTCACGAATTTTTTTTGGACAGAGACACTAACGTCCTCTCTACAGGTTTATTCTCCATAACGTCATGTGCGACATGTGTGACGTCACCAGAGATCTTCCACTGGGTGCTTTTCGCTATGTGCGATATGCGTTTTGGAAGAGTACAGTGGGTCAACCATCCACTTCCCCTGGTATCGTCACTGGTATACCGAGAAAACACTCTGCAACTGAGGAGTACAAATCCCCATTCTCTTGGCTGGCGAGCTTCTCAGTGTTGGTAAAAGCTCTCTGGAGGGAGTACATATATTAGCTCTCCTTCTGGTGTCTCTCCAGCTGGATAATAGGTGAATTTGCAACTAGAGACTCATTCCACTATAGAAGGGAGTGCTTTTTCATAGTTAGTGTAATTATAAACTCGAGTATATAGGTATTACATATTACAAAAGTCACACACATGGTAAGCATTTATACACTTGAGTAGATCCAGTAATCTTTATCCACTTTGCGGTGGAGGATTCTTCATGCTTGTCGTTTGGGCATTTTGTGGAAAGTATTGTATCGCACCCATACCCCTGGTATCTCACTGGATAAGAGATCTCTCCACTTGGACTTTTCCACGGAATTGTAAGTTTCGAAGAGTCACACCCACCTGGCTTGATCGTTCCACTGGTATAAAGAATGTGCTTGAGATCTTCCACTTTATGGACCCAATAGTAGGCTCTTTCAATGTTTGGTGAGTGTTTGTGCGAGATATGTGAGTCGATTCGACAACACCCCTGTATCTCCGTTATAGAAGGACGATGGCGAAACTTCCACTTAGGGGCTTTCATGTTTGAGTTTTGCGAAGATTCTATCATACCACGCTTGGAACTCGTGGTTGAATCCAAACTTCACTTGTGTACACTCCGACGAATACCTCTACATATGCGAGGAGCTTTTAGTATTTTTTCAAGTAGCTTGGAAGGAGTCAATCACCCCATTCCGCGCCTACGTATACTCTCACCGTCGGTAATATTTATAGAAGATTCTTCCAATTCGGGCGCTTTTCGTGTTGGTAGTTTTCGGAAGGAGTCATGCATGTTCCCTGTTTCTTTCACTGGTATATCGCCAAGACATCTTCCAGCTTCTCCGTGGGCCTTTTTCATGTTTGTAAGTTTATTGGAAGGAGTCATCAAGCCACCCCTGGTATCTTCACTTTTTTCCCGAGATCTTCCATTTGGGGGCTTTAATCTGGTGAGCTTGGTGAGAGAGATCATGCACCCTGCTCTCCCGTGGTATCTAAGTTCGACTCGTATAATCGAGATGCTCCACATTTTGGGGGGCTTTTCGTGTTGTAGTTTTCCAGAAGGAGTCAATCATGTTCCCTGTTTATCCTTCATGGTAACCAGATCTTCACTTCGGGGGATTTTCGATGTTTTGAGTAATTCGGTATGAGGCAGTCCGAATCACGTCACACGCTGGGATAATGCTATCATTGGGTATCGGAAGAGCTCTTACTCTTGGAGGGCGAAAACTGTTTTGTCAGAGTTTATGCGGAGACAGGAGTCATACCTCGAGCCAATCATGGTATCTTCACTCTGAGAGGTAACACATCAGAAGGTCTCCACGACTATCTGGGGGATAAATTTTCAAATATTTTGTAGATGTTTTAGTGAGAGAGGAGGAAAACATACCCAACCGTCTCCTTCACTGGAAGAAGAGACTTCCCATTTGGGGGGCTTCTCATGTTGGTAGTTTTGAAGGAGTCAACCCACTGGTTTGTCATACGTCTCCTTAGGAGTAAATTCTTCACACGGTCTATGAGATCTTCCACCTTCGTAGGGGAAGGAGGGCGGTTCAATACTTGTGGTAGTTATGTAAGGAAGGATCATGCATCACCACCCTGGTATCATCACCAGAGCTCGGCATAACATGATGTTCCCGAAGAGATCTTCAAACCTTGGGGGGGGGGGCTTTTTCATGCTTGTAGTTTGGGAAGGAGTCATGCCACCACCCTGGTATCATTCACTGGTTTTCCGAGATCTTCCACTTGGGGGCTTTTCATGTTAGTCGTTTGGAAGGTCATCAGTCCCTGGTATCTTCACTCGCGGAAAAGCTATGAAGGAGCTTCTTTCCCATTTCTGGAGCCGGGCTTACTTTCTGTGGAGTTTGAGGAAAGGAGTCCAACTCAACGGCTCCCCCTTGGTATAAGCGATCACGTGGCATATATAATTGTAGATCTGCCGCATGCGTTACTGAGAGATGGGCCAATGTACCTAGTTATTCAATGATGTCGTAAACGCTTATTGGGAAGGAGTCAACCCCGTCCCCTGAAGATAATATCATGTTGTTACCAAAATCAGGCCTAGGTATACGTCCAGCGAGAATATTCTTCCACATCTAATGGCAAAGGTGCTATAGAGCGAAAAGGGAGGGGGAGCGCGGTTGATACGTTTGGAGGTATTTTCGGAAGGAAGGCATCACCACCCCTGGTAAGTCTTTCCACTGGAATACGAGAATTCTTCCACTCTTGGGGGCTTTTTCAATCTGTGTGCAGCTTTGGACGATTGCATTGTCACACCTCCTGCATCTTCTTTCTTTTCACTGGTGGTATATCTCTGCGAGATCCGATTAAGCCCTGGGCGGTATTGATTTCGTGTGGTAGTTTTGGGAATCCATCATGGTTCGCCTGTTATCCCTCCACACTGGTATACAATGAGATCCTGTACAACTCTCATGGTGTGGGCGTTTCAGTTGTTGTGTAGTGTTAGGCGAAGGTATTGCAATCACTAACCTCAAATTAGAAGGTTGTCGCATCCCTGGTATCTTCGACTGGTATGCGAGATCTTCCATTGGGGGGCTTTTCGGTGGAGTTTTGGAAGGGAGTCATCTCGTCGCGCTGGTAATACTTGTCCAACCTGGTTACAAAACAATCAGGGAGAGTCTAAATCCACTTGGGGGGCTTTTTCATGTTAGGTTCGTTTTTCTATTGGTAAGGAGTCACACCAGCACTGGTATCTTCACTGCTGTTACGAGATCTTCCACCTTGGGTGAGGAACATTTTCAATTACTATTTGTAGTTTGGATAGGGAAGTCCTAATCATCACTCACACCCCTGGTACTTCCCTGGTCATGAACCCGGCGGACACCGAGATCTTCGCAATTTTCACGGCGAGTGTGGGGGCTGTTTTACCTCTGTGCGTGGGTGTGATACTTTTGGAAAAAGGTATAAATGCATCCCACAAACCGGTTCCCTGGTATTCTTTCAACTGCGTGATATCCGAGATCTTCCATTTTGGGGGATTTTCGTGTTGGTAGTTTGGAAGGAGTTATAACCCCGCTGGTATCTACAACTGGTATATACGAGATCTTCCACTTGAGGGGGCCTTTTCATGATTGTAGTTTGGAAGGAGTCCATCACCAATATCTCGTTGGTATCGTCACTGGTCAAGGACTGAGAGCTGCGTCCACTCTAAGAGGAAGAGTGCTGTCTCTCATTGTTCAGTAAGTTTTGGAAGGAGTCATCACCACTCCTGTATCTTCTACTGTTATCCGAGATCCTCCATTTGGGGACTTTTAGTGTTGGGTAGTTTTGGAAGTGAGTCATCACCTCTCCCCCTGGGTATCTTCACATGGGTATAATGAAATTTGCAATTCTGATTCTCGAGGAGATCTTCCAATTTGGGGGGCTTTTCTGCCTAGTTGTCAGTTTTGGAAGGAGTCCATCATGTTCCCTGTTATCTCACGGTATACCAGATCTTCCACTTGGGGCGGACTTTTCGTGTTTGCGTAGTTTCCGAAGGAAGTCATTCACTTCCACTGGTATCCATCATGGTATCGGTAATCTTCTCCTTGGAGGGTCTAAAACTGGCGCTGGTTTTCTGAGGAAGGAGTCATAACCACTCCCATGTATCTGCGAGTGGTAATAGCTATGAGAGTTTTGCCACTCTCTGAGGGAGGGTCCATTCATGTTGTAGTTTTGATGAAGGAGACTATTCAGACCAATCCCTTGCACTCGAACAGAAGCACCGATTTCCAATTTGGGGGCTTTTCTGTTGGATCGCCAAACAAAGTTTTGGAAGGAGTCATCACGTCCCCTGGTACTTCAAACTGGATAATGAGATCTCATTTGGGGGCTTTCATGTTTGGCAGTTTGGAACCGAAGTGCCATACCACACCTCCCCTGGTATCTTCACTGTATTACCAGATCTGCATTTGGGGGGCTTTCTGTAGTTGGGTAAGTTATTGGAAAAGAGTCATGCACGTCCCATGGTATCGATATTCACTGGTATATACACACCGAGATCTTGTCCATTTGGGGCAAACTTTTCATGTATCGTGGGAACGTGTTTGGAAAGGGCGAGATCAATATTCTACGCTCCCGATGTGCATAGTCACTCATCTGCCGAGGTAGAACTGCCAAGTGAACCATCAAACAATAACCAGGGCCAAACATTTGACAAACGCACATCATTTCGCGCACATAGGAGGAGGGCTGTCCTTCCATGCTATGTAGCCTCCTTTTGGGGGCGTCACGAGTTCATCACCTACCTGGTATCTTCACCCGGAGTATAGTCCAACTATACATTGCATTTTCACAGTCACAGAGGAGACTTTTCCACTACTAGGTGGGCTTTTCATGTTTGTTATGTTTGAAGGAGCATCAACCACCCTGGTATCTTCACTGTTATCCAGATCTTCCATTTGGGGGGCTGTCACGTCCTGAGAGTTGGTAGTTATTTGTCGAAAAAGAGAGTACCAAATATCAATCCCTTCACAACCCTGGGAATCCTAGCACTTGGTACAAGAGAGATCTTCTGGGGGCTCATCACAAGTACGAGTTCGTCGTCTTGGAAGCGTCATCACCACCCCTGGATTATCAATTCCAACATAGGATTTTGTCATCAAGATTCACCAGGCAGATGGGCGGGCGCTCTTTTCAAATGTTAAGAATATCCTAGTATGATCGAGGAAAGGAGTCTATAAACGTCCCCGTATGCAATGGTATCTTCAAACTTGGAAATCGGATCTTCATTTGAGAGCTTTTGTTGTTGGCAACTAGTTTTGTGCGAAGGAAGTCAAGCCTCACGACCCGCTGGATATCCCTTCACTGGTATATGAGACTCCCACTGGGGGTCTTTTTCATGTTCGTCGTTTTGAGGAAGTCATCAACCCGTCCCTGGTATCTTCACTGTATACCTGCCAGCCTATCCCAGTTAAACATCAACTATTAGCCTCATCGAACTGATTCTGTCACCGGGGCTCAGTTTGTATTTTTCGAAAGCACAACTACCAACTCCGTACGGACACGCGGAACTGGGTCATCAGTTAATCACACTGGAATAATTAATATAGAGATCTGCCAACTTGGGGGGTCTTTTCAGTTTGTAGTTTTGGTAAAAGTCAAATTTCACACACCTATAACCTGTTATACTCAAACTGGTATAAATTATATATAACACGAGATCTTATCCATTATATCGGGTAGGGTATATTTTCAGTATGTTATAGGTCTAAGTATTGGGAGAAGAGGAGGTCAAGTACATGTTCCTTCCGTCGGTAAAGTCTCCCACTGGATCAGCGTGTACACTCGTCACTAATCGAAATTTCCATTTGGGGGGCTTTTCATGTTGTAGTTAGGAGGATTCATCACCTCCCCTGGGTATCTTCATCTCGCCTAAGGTCGGCACGGCGAGCGTCAAAATATAGGTGGGCCGCGCGAGTCTTATTCAGAGTGAATTTAGTGTCACCCTTTTGAAGAGAAGGATGGTAGATGATATCTATCTGCTCACTGTCTCAGACGCCGTGCGAGGATATGTTCCTCTCGTCAACTGTGTCATCCCGCGAGCACAATTGCTATCCAACACCTCTAAAGATGAGAGAGTTGAGCGCTTTCATGTTAGTCGCTTTGGAAGGCGCAGCTTCACACATCTCGTCCCACACCCGGAAGACTTACTGCTTTGAGTAAGCCCAGAGTATCAAGAACACTGTCATTGCACGCGAGCGAACTTCCATCTTATGGGGGGATTCATTCAATCCCGTCCTATGAGATGGACGTTATTTGGTAAGAGAGACTCTTCATTGCCGAACCAGACCCCGTATCCTCATTCTACCTCGGGCCGAGTTGCACCACATGCATCGATAGAGGTAGACAGGCCTGCGCAATGCAGTCTCTGGCGCGAGATCTCCATTTAGAGGGGGTTTTCACTGAGGTAGGTAGAGAAGAGGGTATTGCGGAGAAGGTACAAACGTCTCTATCACGTCCCTGTAGGATATGGTTTCCACACTCATATAGTTTACTGTAGATCTCTTTCTCTAGTTTTGGGGATTTGTTATCCCATGTTTGGTAGATCTTATGCAAATGGACTATCACTCACCACAACCCCATGGGATCTTTCACCATGTATATGAGTGGTAGTCATCGACACGCATCTTCCACTTGGGAGCGACGATTCTTCGAGAGTGTACGATTGTTTAGAGAAAGTAGTCATCACCGACGGTATACAACAGAGTTCCATTTCTGATTCATGATACACAATCTCGAGTTGTCACACAAACATTCATAAACCAAATAAAATGAAATTCTAAACAGCATTATTCCACATTGTTGAATGGTATATAACCATCGACCATGATAGATATCATTCCACTTAGTGAGTTGCGTTGACCATGTCATGTCATGTAGTTATCTTTTTACTTGTGAGAGGATAAACATGATCCAAAACCCGTAGCGAATTTTCCACGATGCTATATCTTGATTCACTTTCCAACTCACCAATGAACCCCCACCGTATGCCCCGGATGTGTTTCCCTTTTGTACAATAGCCAGCTTAGAGATTGTTGCGCCCTCAACACGACGTGCCAGGCCCACGCGCGACTTCACCTTCCACCGCACATCACATGAAATGTCCAATACGCGCAAAGTGCACAACGTCTAAGTCGTCAAACTTTTTCTCGGCCCTGATGGTGACGACGATGAGTAGTCTACTTGTATATATATATATATATTTAGTTCGATTTCCGCCGCGCGTGCGAACGACGCAGTTCTACCATAGGCAGGCCGCTTCGCCCAAACTGAACGGCAATCCAGTCGCGGCTTTCCAGGATCAAGCCGAAAACGCAAGCCAACGGGTGTGTTTTAAGCCACACCACAACCTTGTCCGTACTTAACCCGCGCTACAGTGCAATCGCCGAATTGTCGATATACCTTAATCAATACGGCGAGGTAGATTACTGAGAGATTGTACCTCAACGGCCGCTGGAACAAGCCGCTTAGGCCACTCGCTTCCTTTGGGATAACGCGAGCGGAAGGGTTGTTAGCGACCCGTAGGCGATCGCTTTTACCAGTCGTCAGATTTAATGAAAACGCAAATTATGAGTGGCACATCACTGATCCAAACTTTACACCGACCCCATGGATTCACTTTTTTCCGCGTAGATTCTTCTCATATATAGGCGCGAAGGCTTCTAAAATGTGCGCGTAGAGCAAGATTGGGAGCGAATCCGAAGTACACATGGACACAAACGACTCGCAACCCGGAATCATCGGGTAATCATCATATGAGAGAAAAACGAAGCACTACTTCACTATTTGAGAGAACGAGAGCTCCTATTCTTAAGTTCGACTGTATAAGAACATATGGATATGGGACCACATCAAACGTTGCACGTATGCAAAACATCGTATCAATTGCTAAGCTCAGTATTATCAATCAAGCAAGTACAGTAATCTTCCACTTAGGGCTCTATATACGAGACTATCGTTTGAACGTTTTTCGGAGTATCTGAAGTTATACCTAACCAGCTCACTTCCTAGGATATCCAGTTCTACTGCGGACTATCTACGTGGCAGCACTAACAAGACTATGCCTTATCTCAACAAATATAAGAAAAACCCCTGGACGTAGGGGAGCCGATGCATGGTCAGACTAGAATCCTTTTGGTGTCGCGTGTAAAATAGGAACTACTGCATTCACCCTGGTATGCGATGCCGTACGACCACGCGAGTAAGGCGATATCTTTCCAATCTCTGTCGGAGACGGGCAATTGCGGGTCGGAGTATCCTTTCGAGCGGCGAAGACGAGCTCGAGGGCATGTTCCCAATGTATCTTCCCACTGGTCGCATAACCACGGCGTCCCGTCTCCACGACCGAATCTTCAACGTTATAGGGGACGTCTGCGCAGTTGGTATTACAACGACTTGCATCCACTGCTGCTTCGCTGGTACCCTCTCTTTCTCCTCCTAACTGCCTAAGCACAGCACTCTCCTTCCAGTAGCGAGAGCTGGCGCGCGGGCCTTAGTTCGCGAGTGGATTTGGAGATACGACGCGAGAGCCGATCGTCGCCTCACTATTCTTGCAGCTACCTAGGCCTCATCAAGACCCTGACAGAACCGGAGGAAAGAATCTCTTTCCAACGGCATGTAGAGGGGGACCCTTTCACATGATGACCTTGCAAACCTTGACACACACGATCTCTATTAGGGACACCAGCAGAAGTCACCACTCCAGACTATGACCACCATGGCGAGAGAAGCGCCACGACCTGCAGAACCTCGACAGACACCAGGGTATCCAAGGCATGCCTAACTGGCCTGCAGAGACCTTGACAGACCCGAAAGACTCTCCCAACTGTCGGCGTGCGCATTTTCTATCTCGCGTGCTCACGTTGTTATATCGTCGACGAGGCGGCAATCGCGCACGCAGGTCACCCCACTTTGCCGGGCGTGCGAGCTGGCCTGGTATGAGAAGGAAAATTCAGGAGAGATCGGCCCGGCTTCATTTTTTTAAAGCCGCCTCCCCGCGTCTCTTCCGCATGTGCTTTTCGTTGGGGGGGGGAGGGGTGAGGCCTGCGACGTCCGTAGATCTCTCCACATATGCGGCGAGCGGAGGCATTGTCCACTGCGTCTCGCGGCAAAGCCTTTCTGCTGAGGTAAGAGCAGAACCACACCGTGGTGCCCTGGTGAGCGTTCTAAACACTGGGGTGAATGTTGTTTAGATGGCGCAGTCGCGTGCGCTGGGCCGCGTTTTGATGGTGGGCGTTGAGGGTGGTGTGGTGGGCCTTTGGTTATAGGTGGTCGATGAGCGTGTCGACGATATGTTGGAGAGGAGTTGTGTTTGTGTACAGTCGTTGGGTCAGTGTTGAAGGATGTTCCACTCCAAAATAACATGAAGCCCAAGAAAAGACCTGGGTCATCTATGATCTCCAGAACGATCACAAGCCGATCACACGAATAATTCTCCACTAAGCAGGACTATAACGGTGGGGCAGATATCTTCACAATCTGCTGGGAGCGAGGGCTTTATAGAACTTATTGATTGTCAAGTTTACGATACGAATACAGGCGACCTATATGGCGATCTCCTGCGTAAGTACTTCCACACTGAACAGTAACACTAACAGCATCTTCCACCTCTAGGCGGGCTTTCCATCTTTGTCAAGTATTCGCGAACGCAATCATCACGCCGAATTTACTCGCGCTTGGTGGTATCCCATCATTACTGATATCAGTCGAGATCTCTCCATTGGCCGAGCTTACTAAGTGTGTGTACGTTTTCTGGAAGAGTCATCAACATCCTTCCGCGCTGGTATGCTGCTGACATTAGTCGACTTGAGGTAATTATCGTGTCCCAAGAAAAGAGATCATTACACATTTTATGAGCGGGCTTCTTCGAGCGCCTGTGAGAGTGATAATTTAACTAGGAGCGAGAACTACAGACGTCACACATGTTCCATGTGAAGACTATCTCATCATGAGTTATAAATGCCCCAGAGTGCCGTTCTCACAGACTGATGGGCGATCTATGCAGGGGTTCGAGGGCGAATAATCCTGAGTATTAATCTATCGTAAGTAGAGATCATGCACACTTCATTCTTCCCGGTATTCAGTCATGGATCATACGATGGTAGTACATTCTAATCCTTGAATGGCTAAAACTGTGTGTTTTGTGAAGTGAGTCCATTGAAAGCACGTCAGCACTGGACTACTGGTGGAAAAATGAGAGCCAGCATAGTCATGTCAATTCGTCACTGCGGTTATTGTTGATTTCACTGTATAGTCGCTCCACTAGCAGCACTTTAAAAGTGCCGCACTTGAGTCTCTTCTCGAGTGCTTCTGATTCTAAAAGGCCCCGTTTGTCTTGGCGAGCGAAAGAACATCTTTTTAATGCATTCTTCTTCCCAGTTCTCTCACTTGAGAGTAGTATGAAGCAGATAGCTATTTCCATACTTTCCACTATACGGGCTCGCTACTTGCGTCCATTCGCGTGTTGTTAGCTCTATGGCGAGAAGAGGTCCATCGATCAGCTCTCCCAGGTAGCTTATTACCACTGTGTATCAGGGAGCCAGGCGATGAGCCATATCGTGGAGGCGCTAGTCTCTGTGCATAAGTGGTTATATAGTAGAGTGTCTGGAGAGAGGAGCTCATTCATAAGCGTATCCCTGGTATCGTTCACTGTTATACTGCAACCAAGGCTAGGTCTAAGCCTCCCCCTGATGACCGGCAGTAAACTATCAATAGCCGTCACAATTCTGTCGGGCTGGCTCACCTATATGCAGTCGTCGAGCATGGGTGCAGCTGCCTTTACGAGCAAGAACGACGTCCCACTAGCAACGTTGCCGACGTATTATCTATCCTGGCGCTACACCCTGGTATACATGTGATGAGAGAAATGGCCAAATGCAACAAAGGGATAGCGCAGGAGTCAGGCAAAGGCAGGCAAGACAGGCATGGCAAGGCTAAGGCACACGAAGGCAATCTGTGCGCGACTAGGGGTGACTTTTCATTCGCGAAAACCGTGTTTGGAAGGAGCTCAGCCAGCGTCCCGAGTATTGCAATGCTGACCCGGCACAAGGCTTTGTGCAAAACAGCGCAGAGCGCATTCTCACTTGATGGAGGGGCGGGCTGGCCAGCAGCAGTGACCTTTGAGAGGAAGCCATCAACACCAAACAGGCCGGAACCCTGGTTATCGAAGAGCTGTACCTGCGCGAAAGCAGCCAGGCAGATCACTTCCACTTAGGCTTGGCATATTATTCATGTTGTAAGGTGTGACAAGGATCCCAGGTGAAACTGGCCGCAACATGGCACCCCCGTATCTGCATGCTAATGAATAGTCCGAGATCTCCATTTTGGGGGGCAGGAGGCTTGAATTAGTGCGTTTGGGGCAGCGTGGACCAGGCATGTCATCTATCGCTCTCGCCCCTTGTATCCCAGTTGACGTATTGAGTGGTAGGGAGTGCGGGGTTCTGTCCACGAGATCCAGTCCAATATGTGTGCGGGGCTCGTGTACCCTTTTCATTACCCGTTATCGTTCGTTTTGGAAGGCGTCATTTCACTGCATCCTCCCTCGTAATCTTCAACTGGTTCAAGATCCTTCCACTACCTAACCTTATGCCTTTGCCCGTCCTCTGTCCATACCCACCCCCTTTTTGGCAAAAAAAATTAGCCGCAACTTATTTTTTGTTTTATTTTAATTTATTTCCCTTCTAATAAATTGTTCCGCCCCGTGAGACCTTCTCCTTTCTATTTATGATCTCTGTCCGGCTATCCTATCAGAACAACGTTTTTGAGCGAAGAGTCAACTCCGAACGAATCCCCCCCGTGTAACTTTCCCTTTCAGCACGGGGATATTAGAGGAAACACACCAGAATCTATGCTCCAGTCGTGAGAGGGCCTTCAATGTAGAGTCTGCTCGAGAGTAATTAATGGATCACTTGGCTCAGGGAGTTCCACGACGATCGTACCTTACATCACCGTGAGTTGGCCTCCATCAGCGCCCACAATATCTCACTGAGGTGCATAAAGGAGATGACTGCGGACTTGGGGGGCGCGAGGGTACCATTTTTCCACCTATAGTTTCCGATCCCTAATTCTTTAATTCTAATCTGGTTAAGAGTCACACCGTCCGGCGCCCTGGCATTTCTGTTCACAAAATCTGCGGTACCTCTACTGCTATTAACTGGAGATCCTTCGACGTATCCCTAACTAAGACGGGAAGGATTCCTATCTTCCATCGTTTGTAGTCTGCCATAGAGGTAGTTCGATCCTCTCCACCACCAAGGTGTGAGCCCATGCCTCTCCACAATTTTCTCCGCGAATCAAGTGGACGAGCTTCACACTATCGCTTAGCGGGTGTCTCTGTTGCGGGACGATGTCTGAGGGAGCTTCCCTATGGACAAAGAGGATCCATTATCCCACTCCTGCCCCCGATCCTCGATACAAGATGGCACCCTTCACTGGTATAAACCGGCGCCAGACTCTTCCAACTGGCGGTCGCGGGATTTCGTGCTGAAGTCAACTTTCGGAGGATCGGATCCTCATAAATATCCGCCGGGAGTGCTATCTCCCTCCTTGGCTACTCCTCCACTGGTATACCCTCGAGGCTCACGTGGCAGGCTGGCGCCCCGGCCCCGTACCCGGGGTCCCCGTGCCAATGGCAAATGACAATTACACACATTGGGCGGCGCCATTTTACTCTCAATGTGGTGAGCCTAAATATGGGAACGCACCTGGCAAGTCCAACCGCATCAATGCGGGCGCCCACCCCTCGCCCACTGCCCGGCTAGATATCTCCGGCCCTTCACTGGTAATGCCCAGGAACGATCCTTTCTCGCGACCTTAGGGCCGGCTTTCGTGTGTTGCGGCTCGGTATTGCTAGACGCAACGTGCATCCTCCGTCGGGCGGCTATCCGGTATCTTCACTGGTACACTAGCGATACTCACCTCGCAGGACCGAGTCCTTCTCCACTAAGTGGGGGCCCGCTCTACACTGAGTTGAGCTCCTGCACTCCCTCTCTGAGAGAGAGAGGCAGGAGCTCTACCATCATCACGACACCTGAAAAACATGCAAATACGTCACACCCTTCGCTATGTACGGAGACAAATCTGACTAACCTCCACAACTCACTTGGGTAGCAACTGACTCCATGCTTTGTAGTGTGGACACCTTAGGTCAGTGTCGAACACCCTTCCTCCCCTCCAATCACTCATCCTGTACTGCCACCCAGGTATGCATACCGAGACAATCTTCCATTCTCGCGCGGGGATTCTCCCATCAGTTGGAGTTTGGAAAGAGACAATATCCAGCGCTACCTCGGCCCTCCTAGCGTAACCTCGACCTGCATCGAAGTAGTACTTTGTCACGCACTCATCCATTCATTTGGGGGATTTTCCGTGTTGGGAGTTTGGAAGGAGTTATCACACCCTCGGCTATCTTCTTCACAACTGCTTCAACTAAATCGCTGATGCAACTGCCATTCTTCTTCAACTATCCCAATAACTTACCCGAGATCTCCCATTGGGGGGCTTTTTTTCATGATTGTCAGTTTGGAGGAGTCATCACCACAATGGTATCTTACTGGTATATGAGATCTTCCATAGGGGCTTTTTCAATGTTGTAGTTTGGGAAGGAGTCATCACCACCCCGGTATCTCACTGGTATAGCCGAGAACTTCTCATGTCACGGCGGGCTTTCCCATGTTTGTAGTTTGTTTCATGAAGGCACTGTTACAATCTAGTCACACCACACCTTCACAGCACTATACGTAGTCACTTTTAATTCTCCAGAAAGTCTCTCTCCCATATCGTGCCCGGAGGCTATAATCGAGATTGTGAGTTTTTGGCTGACAGTCTCTTCGCAGTCCACTCAACACATCTCACATTGCTATTAATCTTCCACTGCGTCACAATATCCCAATACCTAAATCTGAACTAGAGAATATTCATTTGGGGGGCTTTTCGTTTGGTCCTTCAGTACTAATGGAAGGAGTCAAATCATGCTATCCCTGAGTGATTTCACTGGTCACTACGGGCTCACACCTACTTCGCACACTGTCGGGGACTTTCGTGATTTGATTCAGGTTCTCTGGAAGGAGTCGCCATGCAATCACCCCGTGGTATCTTCACTGGTATATAGACTCCACGTTGGGGGCTTAAAAATGTTTGTAGTTTTGAAAGGAGTCATCACCAGCAATGTATCTTCACTGGTGTAACGAATCTTCCACTTGGGGGATTTCATCTTTGTAGTTTTTGGAAGGAGTCCATCACCCCAGACACGACGCCCCTCCGGTTCTCAATCTCAAATCCCTAGACTATACATCGAGATACTCTCCCACTTTTGCGGCGTGTGGCTCTTCTCATGCTCTTCTAGTTTTTGAGACACGGAGTCAGTCAACCACCTCGTCGCGCGATGTCGCCCTAAAGACATGCGAGCGGGGGAGTCTTAGAATCTTTTCCCCACTGACCGGGGACCTTCTGTGTCCGCTGTTTGGTAGTTCGCGAAAGGAGTGCATCACATTTCCCCTGCGGTATATTCATCAGCTATGACGGAGATCTTCTCCTGGAGGGTTTATACTGGTGGTACGAAGTATGCTTGGAGAAGGACGTCTATCACCTCACTTGGTCTTTTTATTCTTCCAGGTATCTGGAGATCTTCTTCTCTCTCTTTTGTGAAGGGCTATATAAACTCTATTGGTGCGGTTCTATGGAAGGAGTCATCAACCCCAAACCCCTGGTAATTCACTGGTCACAACAAGACGGCAAACTCGTGCAGATCAATTCCACCTTTGGGGGCTTGTCAATGTTGTAGCTTGCTGGAAGTGAGTCACTCACATCCCGGGCGTGTCTTTCAACTTGTTGACCCACGAGATCTTCCACATTGGGGGCTTTTCAAATGTTTGTCTAGCTCCTTTGGTAAGGAGATCCATCGACGCTACCCATGCCTGGTATCCTTCACGGTATATGAATCTTCCACTTGGGGGCTTTTTTCATGTTTGTAGTTGCTATCGGAAGCGAGTCTATCACCACCCCCTGGTAGCTCACTCGGCGAATTATGTATGATCTTCTGCCATGCTTGGCGGGGGCTTTCATATTTGTCCTCCAGTTTTGGAAGGCATTCACCACCACCCCTGTATCGCGTTTCACTGGTATAAGGTAAACCATCCACGGCGAGGGATTCCCTGAGTACATCATTCCACTGCTGCACCGGGATTTGGATGGTGCGACTATTTCATGTTGTCAAGAATTGCGACATAGGAGCTATAATCGACCACACCAACCCTGGACGATACACCACACTTCACTGATACGAGATCTTCATTTGGGGGGCTTCGTGTTGGTAGTGTTGGAAGGAGTCATGCACCTCCCCTGTACTTCAATCTGGTATAATGAGATCTTCCATTTGGGGGGCTTTTCATGTTCGTCCGTTTGGAATGGTCATCACCACCCTTGTACTTTCACGGATATAGATCTTCCCATTTGGGGAGGGCTTTCATGTGTTTATTTGGAAGGAGTCAAAAACCACACCTGGTATCCCTTCACTGGTGTAGGATGATCTTCCACTAGGGGGCCTTTTCTGTTTGTATTTTCGAAAGGAGTCACACCACCCTGGATCTCACGGAATCAACGAGATCTTCCCCTTGGGGGCTTTTCAGTTTGAGTTTTGGAAGAATTTCATTTCCACCGCCTGGTATCTTCAATGATATACGAGATCTTCCATTTGGGGGTATTTTCGTGTTGAGTTTTGGAGGGAGTCACATGTTCCCTGGTATTCCACTTGTATTAGAGATCTTCCATATTGGGGCGGCTTTTTCGTGCGTGAGAGTAGTTTAGGAAGATTATCACCCAATTCACCCTGGTACCATTCACTGGTATGATACCTCCGAGATTCTTCCATTGGGGGGCTTTCGTGTGGTAGTGCTGTTGCGAGGGGTTTCCTTTTGGACAGGAGTCATCTCGAAGCTCTGATACACCTTCATGACTGTGTAGCATGCCGTGGAGACTCTTGCGCGACGAGGGGGGCGCTTTACTTACATGTTAGTCGTCCTTGGAAGAGTCACATCACCAGCACCTGGAGTACCAGATTCACCCTGGTGTACGAGGACTCTTCCACTTGGGCGGGGGATTTTTCAATCTTTGTAGTTTTGGAAGGATCTCACCACCCCTGGTATCTTCCCTGGTATACGAGAATTCCATTCGGGTGGTTTTCCTGTTGAAGAGTTGTTGGAAGGTACATCATCACCAACCCTGGTATCTTCACGGTAACGCCGAGATCTTCCGATTATTGGGGGGATTTTCGTGTTCGGTTAGTTGTAGAGAGACAGGAGTTAATCCCACCGCTACCCCCGGCTTGGTATCCTTCACTGGTAGATCCGAGATCTTACCACAATTGGGGGCGATGTGGGCATTCTTTTCATGATTGGTTTTGGAAGGAGTCATCAACCACAACCTGGTACCAGTTCACTGGTCATACCTGGAGATCTCCACCTAGAGCGGGATTTCATGTCTCTGTAGTTTGCGAAGAGCTCAGTCACCCGACCTCCTGGTATCCTTAATGGTCTCGAGAACTCCACTGTCAGCGGGGCTTTTCGCGCATGTGTGCTTAGATTTTATGCGAGAAGGCACTCATCAACAACCCGCGCTCGGTTACATCACCTGTTTATCCGAGACTTCATTTGTGCGGGAATTTCAAGGCGTGAGTAACGTTTTGGAAGAAGATATCTCATTCTTCACCCGTTCACAGAGATCTCCATTTTGGGGGGCTTTTCGTGTTGGTAGTTTGACGGAGTCATAACAATGTTCCCTGTATCTCCACTGGTATAGCAACGCAGAGCTTCCCACTGGGGGGATTTTCGTGTTAGCTAGGTCGTCTCTCGGAAAGGAGTCATCACTCCCTGTAAATACGTGGATCAATTGGTAATCGTGCGAACTCTCTCTCTGGAGGGCTAAAAGCTGTGCTGTGGGTTTATGGCGGACACGAGCGAGTCAAAAACCACGGCGACCCCCACGGTATCTCACTGGTATACGAGACTGCCATTTGGGGGCTTTTGGTTGCGTGAGTACTTGGAAAGAGTTCATGCAAACAGTCCCTGGTTCTTCACATGGTATACGAGATCTTCCATTTGGGTGGCTTTCATGTTCGTCGTTTTTGGAGGAGTCATCACTTCCTGTGTATCTTCACATGGTTAAGATGCGAACACCGCACGGTGCCCTCGAGATTCATCCACTGGGGGCTTTCACAAGATTTTAGTTTTGGAGGAGTCAAAAGCCACCAAACACCATCGGGCTACTCTTTCCACTGGTATATGCTACTTGAGATCTTCCACACGTGGGGGGCTTTCATGTTTGTAAGTTTGTGCAAGGATGTTCAATTGTCCACACCCAACCCCCTGGTATCGTTCACTGGTCAAGACGTCCAACGTGGGGGGTCACTCTTTCTCAAATTGTAGTTTGAAGATCTCTATTCAACCTCGCACTCACCCCTGGTATCGTCAACTTCGCCAGCGGGTATAAATTAGAGGTTTCTTCTCCAGCTTGGGCCAGCGGGCTTTTCATGTTCGTCATTATGGAAGAGTCATCAGCCTACCCCTGGTAATCGGACGGCGTCCACTGGTTTTCGAAGATCCTTCCCTTGGGGGGCTTTTTCATCTTAGTTAGTTTTGGAAGAGTCATCACGTCCCCTGGATCTTCTACTGGAAATCGAACGAATATCTTACTTGGTGGGCTTTTCACCTTCGTTGTATTTTTGGAAATGGAGTGCATATCATCTACGCACCATCACGGAACATGCATTGGCATCTGTATTCCCCGCTTTAACATCTGTATACTCGAACAGAGATCTTCGCCAACTCTGGGGGCTTTCCAAGGATGTCGTCGTTTTTGCGGCCAAGGAGTCCAACCCACCGTCCTCCTGGTATTCTTTCCACACAGACTCCGGCAAATACACAGCAGAATGTCATATCCTCTCATCTCTACATCAGGGGCTTTTCTTGTTTGGTAAGATTTTGGTAAGGAGTCATTCACGTCCTCCATGTCTCTTTCACTGGTTAACTAGATGCTTTCCCGTAACTTCACTGGGGGCTTTTCATATGTTCGCCGTCTTTGGAAGGGTTCATTCACTGCACTGTCTCCTGGTCCTCTTCAACCGGTATCACTCGCACCCGTGGTTCACCACTTATACACGGTGCTTCATCCACGAGATCTCAATCTTGAGGGCGGCATTTTCGCGATGTGGTAGTTTTTGGATGAGTCCATCACCTCCCCTGATCATCATTTCCTGGTATATCGAGATCTTCCATTTGGCGGGCTTTTCGTGTGGTCAGTCCTGGAGGGAGTCATCATGTTCCTTCGGTGTCTCCAGCTGGTAAAACGAGATCGAGCCGAGCGTTGGTGGGGGCCTTTTCATGTTGTAGTTTGGAAGCTTATCACCCCATTACACACTCTGGTGAGCCCTTCACTTGGTATATACAAAGGCACTACTTTCAACCCACGCACACCATATACTCACAAGAGATCTTCCAATTTGGGGGCTTTTCGCTTGTTTTGTAGTTTTGGGAAGAGTCATCACCACCAACTGATATCTTCACTGGTGAGCGAGATCCTCCCCAATTGGGGGGAATTTTCATCTTTGTTTTTTGGAAGGATTCATCCACAACCCCTGTATCTTCACTGTATATAGAGAGCTTCCACTTGGGGGGCTTTTCAAAGTTTCAGTTTCCAGGACACGAGTCATCTCACTCCGCGTGGTGTATCTCTTTCTCATGGTACACAATGAAGATTCTTCCACTTTGAGGCAAGCGGGAATTTATCGGTCTTTTTGTAAAGCTTTCAGCAGGAAGGAGGTTCATCACCAAACATGAGGTAACCTCAACGCTATTTCACTAGTATAGCTTTCCATGCAAACTCATTCATCATCTATCCGGGGAGGCGCTTTTCATGTTTCACAACAGTTGTTTGGCGAAGAGCAAGCACCACCACACCACTGTATCTTCACTGGTCTATGGATCTCCATTCCGGGGCTTTCATGTTTGAGTTTGGAATGGATTCATCACCATCCACGTGGTATCTTCACTGGTATCCTGAGGTCTTCACACTTGTGGGAGGCTTTTCTTGCTCATTGTCGTTATTCCGAAGGATCGGCTGCGAAGGCGTCCGACCTGTGATGCGCCACTTACACACTAGGTAAAGGGGCGAGACCCTCGCGATGTTTCGTGGCGCTCATTGTGAACGGCCAGTTTGGCAAAGAGTAGCCACGTCACCTCTACGGCAAATCATCACGTGGCCCAACCACAGCACTCGCGAGTCTTCCACTCCGCGCCGGGCTTTCATCGTTTGTAAGTTTACCTGGAAGGAGTCATCAACCCACCCCCTGGATACTTCCATGGAATTATGAGATCTTCCACTTGGGGGCTTCTCTCGTTGTCGATAAGTTTGGAAAAGAGGCATCTTCTCTCCCACACCCCTGTATCTTCACTGGTATAGTCGAGAATCTTGCCATTATCGCGGGATCTATCGTGTCTGGTGAGTTTTCGGAGTGGATCCAGCAATGTTCCCTGGTATGATTCCACGCCTTGCTAAAGGCAGGCAGAACTTCCATTAGGGGAGCTTGCGTCTTACTCAGTCTCTTCAGGACAAGATGATCACACTCCTGCAAGGGTATAGGTTCTACATGCGTAATACTGGCGAGATCTTCCATTGGCGGCTTGGCTAGTTCCCTTGGAGTTTGGAAGCGAAGAACCCTACGAGTCACCTTTCCCGGCTATGCCTTCACTGGTATCCCGAGCCCACTCGCTCATGTCCTCTTAACTACTCTGTTGTGTGCGTCTTCCGGAATCGCACTTGGGCCGTCATGTTATGCTTTAAAATTCCGTGTTGGAATAGAACGTCCTATCGAAAACATCTCTACTGGCTATCTATTCACCGCTGTATCCACGATCTTCCCATTTCTGTTATTTCTTTTAATGCCGGGCGGAACTTCTATTCCCATCTTGTAGTTTGATAAGATGAGTTCCATCTCGTACCTACCTTCTCCTCACCCGTCATCTTCTCCTCGAATATCGAGATCTTACCATCGGTTGCGGGCTCATTTGTCCCTGTTGGTATTGCGCCAGTTTTGGAAGGAAGCCTTCCATCTGCTCCTGGTATCTCCCACTGGTATATCCTTCATATTATTTATTCAGCGAGGATCTTCCATTTTGGGGGATTTTCCGGTGTTGGGTGTTTGGGAAGGAGTTAATCACCACCTCTCCGAGCTATCCTGGTCTCTCACTGAGGTAACTCCCCCGTGTCCTGGCAACAATCAATCGTAGATCTTCTCCCCACTGGGGTGCGGCTTCTTCCCATGTTGTATGTTTTTGGAAAGGAGTCATGTGTCACCACACCTCCTTGGTATCTATTCTTAAGTGGGTATGAGTTTGCCCTAATTGTTGCTTGATATCTTCCAACCTCTAAGGCGGACTTTGTTTTCAGTGTTTGGTCTTAGGAAAAGGAAGCCCAATCGACTCCACCCCCCACCAATCTCACATTTTACAACTGGTAACCCTGTGTGCCCGAAACTTACTAGTGGGGCTTTTCATTTTGTAGTTTTGGAAGGAGTCCATCACTCACAACCACTCCCTCTGGTATCCTTCACTTTATATCCGCGCAGATTCCATTTGGGGGCTTTAAATGATGGCTTAGGTTCTCTGGAATGGTATGTCATTCCACTCATCCCTTGGTATCTCTTCTGCCACTGGTATTACCAGAGTATCTTCCATTTTGGTGGAGGGCTGTTCCGCGTGTTGGTTTAGTCTTATGGACACGCTGAGTCATTCTACAATTCCCTGTACTTCACTGCTTATTTATTGCGCGAAGATTTCCACTGTTCGTCGGGGATTTTCGTGTAGATTTCGGAGGAGTCATCATCACCCCTGGTATCTTCAACGGTATAATAAATCTCCACTTTGGGGCTAAATGTTTTGTAGTTTTTGAAGGAGTCATCAACCACACTGTATCTCTCTCTACTTGGTACCCGAAGGACGTCCACTTGTCGGAGGATACTTTTCATCTTCTGCGTACTATAAGAGAAGGAAGTCATCACCTCAACCCCCTGGTATCTTCATTGGTATATCTCCTTGAGCGATATGAGCTTCTCAATTAATGGCGGGGCTTTTCTATGTCAATTCGTACGTTTTTGACGGTTTCCTTTTTGTTTCCTACTCCCAGCCGAGTCAATCACCACCATCGTATCATCACCATTCCAAAAAACTTCCGACTCCCAAACTTGGGTACAGTCCTCATGTAAGATTCTCATCAACTTGGGGTGATCTCGTCAAGTTTGTAGCTTCAAATGAGTCATCTACTTTCCTCCCTCTGTATCTCATATTCTATGGTATCGGAGAGCGAATTCTCCTTGGATCGGGTTTATTACTCCTTTTGGTGGTCTTGAGGGAGGTTCATCACCTCACTTGTAATACTCCAGGGTATCCCGGTATGACTTTCTTTCTTGGATCAGGCGCATAACTAACTCTTTGGGCTTTTGCGAAGAAGCATCAAACCCACCCCTGTGTAGCCGTCATGTATTGAGAACCTTTCCACTTGGGGCTTATTCATCGTTTGTAGTTTTGGAAAGGAGTCAATCACATCCCCGTGTGTCTTCACTGGTACGAGATCTTCCACTTGCGGGGGCTTATCAATGTTCTGTTATTTGTTGGAAGGAAGTTCTATTCACCCCTCCTGGTTATCTTTCCACCTGGTATACTGTTAGTATCGTCCACTTGGGGTGGCTTTTCATAGTTTGAGTTTCGAGGAGAGGAGTCATCACCACCCCTTGGTAATCTCACTGGAATTATTGTAACCTTCCAATGGGGGGGCTATATACATACTATTGTAGTTGGAAAGGATTCATCAACCACTCCCTTTGGTATCTGTCACTCGTTATATTATGAGTTTATCTTCCACCATGGGGGGCTTTTCAGTGTTTGTAGTTTTTGAAGGTAGCATCACACCCCTTGTATGCCTTCATAATGGTATACTTCATCCAATCCCTCGTGTTTCCTATCAATTGGCTGATTTCGACATCTTCTCCATTGGGGGCTCTCTGCTCCGTGTTCGGTAATTTTGGATAGCGACGTCATTCACCTCCGCGCTGTTATCCTTCAATGCTTGGAGTATTTCATTTTCCACTGAGACTTCCAGT
Organism: Eptatretus atami; assembly: GCA_035128595.1. NCBI lineage: Eukaryota > Metazoa > Chordata > Myxini > Myxiniformes > Myxinidae > Eptatretus > Eptatretus atami. The sequence continues at coordinate 53,453,835 of CM068968.1, forward strand.
TTTGCGGCGGCTTTTCTAATGTCTAGTGCGTTTTGGCGAAGAATACCGCACCAACCCCTCTCCATCCTTTATCCTTCACTGAACGTGTTCCTAGATCTTCCATTTGCGACGCTTTCCATTTTTGTAGTTTTTGAAAGTGAGTCAAACCATCAACCTACCTTGTATCTCACTGCTAGTTGTAAGAATCTCCACTCTACTTGTGGGCCTTTTCATGTTTGTAATCGTTTTCGATAGGAGTCAACTCACTACCCCTGGTTCTCAACTGGATACGAGATCTTCCACTGGGGCTTTTCATGTTGTAGTTTGGAAAGAGTCATTTCCCCCCCTGGTATCTTTCCCACTGTGAACGAGATCTTCCACTTTTGGGTGGGATTGCGATCGTGTTCTATGTTTGGAACCGAGGAGTCAACTAAATGTCCCTGGTTATCCTCCATTTGTATAATGAGATATTATCATTTCGGGGGGCCCTTTGGCGTGCTTGGTCACAGCTGTTACGAGTTTAGGAAGGATCATTCAACCTCCCTGGTATCTTCACTAGGTATGCGAAGATCTCTTCCATTGGGGCTTTCGCGTTGGAGTTTTGACAGGAAAGTCATCTACGTAGGCCTGGTATCTACTGGTATATGGGGTTCCTAACGGAGATCTTTCCAATACCCTGGGGAGGCTTTTCAAGTTAGTCGGTTGCCGATAGGAGTCATCTAGCTCCGCCTTTCCACTCGGTACAGAGCACTGGTAACCTTCACAGCTGTGTACGAGATCTCCACACTTTCTGGGCTCGGATTTTCCATCTTGTAGTTATGAAGGATCATCACCTACCCCTGGTACTCTTGCCTTGGTATTATGAATCCGAAGTCTCCATTCGGGCTGGCCTTTTCCTGTTGGGCCAAGTGGTTTGAAGAACTTCATCTCACCATCCCTGGTACTTACTCGGTATACTGTATCTGGTGCGAGATCTTTTCCCCATTATGGGGGAGTTCGTGTGGTAAGTTATTGGCGTAAGGGAAAGTTATCGAACAACCGCTCCTGGTTATCTCACTGTATATTCCAAAATCGCCTCATCAGATCTTCCCAATTGGGGGCTTTCCATGATTGTAGTTTTTCGCGAGAAGGAGTCATACACCCACCCTGATCTTCACTGGATAGGAGATTTCCACTAGGGGGCATCCTTTCAATGTTTGTAGTTTTGGAAAGGAGTCATCACCACCCTTCGGTAATCTCTATCATGGTCTTCGAGAACTTCAACTTAGGGGCCACTTTATCATCGTTGAGTTGGAAGCGAAGTCTATCACCTACCCCACTGGTATCTTCCAACTGTATAAATCGAGATCTTTCCCATTTCGGCTGGGCTTTTCCACGTGTTGGTTAGTTATTGGCATATGGAGACTATCATTCTTCCACTGGTTATACCTAAGATTCTCTCGCGATTGGGGGTCTCTTCGTGTGGTATTTTTGGAAGGAGTCATCATGTTTTCCCCCTTATCTTCACTGAGGTTTAACCAGAGCCACTGTTTCTCATTCTGCCACTTGGGCGGGATTTCCGTGTTTGTAGTTTCGGAAGGAGTCCATCACTCCCCTGGTATCACAGGTCCGCGAGACCTCTCTCTCGAGGCTAAAAACTGTTTGTGGTTTGCGAGAAAAAGGAGTCATATACCACCCATGGTAACAACTTAATTCCCACTGGTATACCACGAGATCGTGCCATTTGGGGCGGCCTTTGTGTTGGTAGTTTTGGAAGAGTCATGCGACGTCCCGAGTAGATATCTTTCACTGGTATACGAATCTCCAATTTGTGTCTGGCTTTCAGGTTCCGTCTCGTTCTTCTGGAAGGAGTCATGCACGTCCCGGGGGTAATGCTTCAACTGGACACCGTCACGCAATTCTTCCACTTGGGGCTTTTTCCATGTTGTAGTGTGGCAAGGATTCATCAACCCACCCCTTGATACCTTCAACTGGTAACTTAGATCTTCCACATTTGGGGCTTTTCATGTTCGTAGTTTGGAAGGCGAGCACACCCACCCTGGATCTCACAATGTTCTATTGAGATCTTCTCATCTTTGTGGGCTTCAAATTTGTTAGTTAGAAGGAGGTTCAATCAACACCTCCTGGCTCATCCGTCCACTCTCCGAGCGTATATGAAGGTTCTTCCATTTGGGCGAGGGCTATTTCATGTCAGCATTTTGGAAGGAGTCACAACACCCCTGTATCGTCACTGTTCCGAGATCTCCCACTTGGTGGGCGTGCTTTTCATGTTATTCCCAAAGATTCCATTGTGACAGCGATCACACGTCCCCCCCTCAAGCGTGGGATCTTCACTGGAAACCCGAGATCTTCCATTTGGCGGCTTTTCTTGTTGGTCTTTTATGGAAAGGATCATCACGCCCCTGGTATCGAATTTCCACTATATTTACGTGTTCTTTTTGTTTAGTAGACTAAATTTCTTCCACCGGGCGGACTTTTCAATGTTCTACGTTTGGAAGGATCATCCGTCCCAGTCATCGTTCACTGGAAATACGAATCTCCTATCTTTGCGGGCTTGTCTCTGTTGGTAGTTTTTTTTGGCGAGATAGGCAGTCTCATCAACTCTCCCGCCCTCTTCACTGGTATACAAATTTTAGAGATCTTATCCACTGCGGGCCTTTTCATGTCGTTCTTTTGGAAGAGTCACTCTCCTGTCTCAGTCACGGTATACGAGATCTTCCCATTGGGGCGCTTTCGTGTTGGTAGTTTGGAAGGAGAGTCAATCACCTCCCCGGATCTTCACTGGTATACGAGATCTTCCATTTGGGAGCTTTCGTGTGGTAACTCTTGGAGGGAGTCTACATTTTCCTTGTGTCTCGTCAACTGAGGTATAACCCAGATCTTCCATTGGGGCTTATCATGTTTGTAAGTTTTGGAATGCTTTCATCACCCAAACCCCTCGGTAATCTCACTGGTAACCATGCACATCTTCCAATTTTGGGGGCTTCTTCTTGTTTGTATTTTGGGAAGTGAGTCATGCACGTACACCTGAACTTTCATGTGTAACGAGATCTTCACACTGGGAATTTTCATCTTTGTTGTTTTGGAAGGATTCCATCACCACCCTGGTAATCTTTCACTGGTGAAAACATCAGAGAATGATCTTCACTTTGGTGGGTTCCTTTTCATTTTTAATGTATGGATGAGTCATCATCACCTTCCGGTATCTTCACCGTAATTTGAGATTCTTCTCTACTTTGGGCCGCCTTTTCTATGTTGTAGTTGGAAGGATTCATCGACCGCCATCAGCACTGGTATCCTTCTTCATAGTATTAGAAAATAAAAACATACACATAATAAATTTTTGAGATCTTCCACTTCTCGGGTGCCTTTCCTTCACGCTTTTGTAGTTATTGAAACCGGAGTCTCACCCTACCACCTCCACCCTGGTATCAAAATTCACCGTGTCTATATGCAGTCTTCCATTCGGGGGGCCCCTTTCATGTTTGTAGATTTTTCCGCGTAATAACGATATTCTATTTCCATCTCCGTTCTAGGCTCTCTCTGTCCCATCCTACTACCTCCTTCAGAGTCTAATTCCAAATCGTGTTCCCTTCCCTTTCCCAAACTTGTTTCTCCATCTTCCCAAGTTCGTTCTATCTCGGGAATTACTAATTCTCCTCAGTCTATTCTCTGTTCAGTTTGCTCTTCTCTTGTTCCAAAGATTTTTCTCCTCCCTTTTTATCGTCTCTTCA
>CM068968.1:53463154-53488871 GCA_035128595.1 Eptatretus atami
GCAGTATAGGGTGAGCGCCCCCACTGATTTGCAATTGAGTTTTTTGAGTTATAAAAGAACCGTCCCGGGCCATGGATTCTAGCCATTAATACACATTCCTAACTCCACCCTGCTCCCGTTCCCTTGAAATGCAAATCTTTCATATGGAAGCAATTTAAAAGCTCGTAAAATTGGAATGGAACCGGAGGGTCGCCTCGCACCGCCTTGATCCGGTTCCGCTAATTTGGTTTGGTGTGAAGGCGGAGAGTTTTGCACCCCACTCCTCAACACCAGTGTTACAGATTCCCTTGCCCGCCGGCGTGCGAACGACGCGTTTAGCCAATAAGGCGGCGCGCTTCGCCCACCGAACGGCAAATCCCGTCGCGGCTTTCCAGGATCAATGCGCCGAAAACGGCAGCTCAACGGGTGTGTTTTTAACCACAACCACAACCTTGTTTCGCGTACTCTACCCGCGCTACAGGGCAATCGCCGTAATTGTCGATATGACTTAAATTAATACGGCGAGGTAGAATACTGAGAGATTGTACCTCAACGGGGCCGCTGGACACGAAGCGCTTACGGCCAGCTCGCTCCGGTTTGGGATAACGCGAGCGGGGTGTTATGCGAACCCGTTGGACCCGATCGCTTTTAACCAGCTATTTAATAAAACCAAACTATATCCGAGTGGCAAGATGGCAGCTCAATTAGGAAAGACGCAACGATACGGGGTACATTTAAACAAGCGACATTTAATTTACTAACATAAGCACGTAAGCAGTCTGTAATCAATCAAGCAATTTGTCAAAGCAATGCATGTAATACAAGCAAGACGAAGAATGGGGGTCGGACAAGACGCGAGCAAGACAAAGAGCTACAACCGTCTATTTATTATGTACATGCACTTTACAATTCTACTTAGCGGACACGGCACACAACGTTCATTTCAAAAGTAAAAAAAACGCCAGGACAGACAGGGGCAGACGACCCCTTGGGGTCTTTATAACAGGGGTCACGGAGTCCCGTGTAGACGCGCAGAGGCTGCGCCGCGAGATCGGGACTGGCCTACCTTCACCTTCGCTGGGCGGCCCGCGGCGTCCCCCGTCTCCAACGACCCAGCGGTAAAGGCACGGCTCGGCAGACACGTGCCTTGGCTGCCGTTGCGCTCTCTCCTCCTTTCCACACGCCTCCACAACCTCCCGCAGCCGAACGACTCAGCGAGCGACCACGACCACTCAGACCCACAGACCACAGCCCCACAGACTTCCAGACTTTCAGACTTCCGACTTTGAGACTTTGACCCAGCAGAGAGCGGACTCACGACCTGCAGACTTTGAGGACAAACCTAGACTCCGTTCGTGTTGCCCTTTTTATCTTGATGGCGCATCGCCCCTCCCTTCGCGGCGCGCGAAGGAGGAAAATTCCAGGAGAGAATCGGCCCGGCTTCTTTTGTTTCAGCACTGGCTCCGCCGCGTCTCTTCCGCCAACGTGTTTTCCGTTGGGGGGGGGGGGGGTGAGGCGTCGTCCGTTCTCTTCCGATGAATGTCAGGCTTTTCTCGCAACCCTGCTGAGGTGGCAACGTGGTGGTGGTTACGGTGGCTGTTGTGGATGGTCGCGTGGCTTGGCGTTTGTGGTGGTCATGAGGTGGTGTGGGTTGGGGCGCTTGTGGTTAAGTGGTTGTGTGTGGCGGTGGTGGAGAAGGTGTTGGTGGTGGTGGTGGTTGTTGTGAAGCGGTTGAATGAGAAGCGATGTTGGTGGTGGGGTGGGTGGTTGTGAGCGTTTGTTCCAGAAATAACGATAGTAAAAAGAAAAACGGTCTAACTCAAAGATCATCGCCCTGTCACATGAAAAATTCCCATTAGACAACGGTGGGGAAAATCTATCTGAACACAGACTTAAGCGCGGCATAACTGATCTAAGGACCTATATGGTGCTCTGCGAATTTCCAACAGCCGTAACAATATATTATAAATATATTTGGAAAAATTACAGGTCCTGAACCAGGAATATAACCCTGTCCCCTGACAAACCAATACAGCTCTCTGCCATCTTGCGGCTATCTTGGTGTAACCATTGTTGAGTAACGCAATTCTTTCACATATAATGTTCCACTCTCTTTCCCCCACTGCTTTCTGGGCACTTCCGCTGCCAACCATAGGAGCAGCGAGAACCTGCCTCTCAAGAGGGTAAAATAATATTTCAACTTTTTGAGATTTTGACAACCCTTGGGCTATGTCAGCGTGTGCCACATTTGTCTCATATACCCTTCCTTCCTCCTGCATTCCCCAATGAAATTGCATTCGTTTTGTACAAGATAAAATTGGCCTGTGTGTGATGTGGTGCAGGCATGGGTGGCCGAATGGCCTCCTCCTGTGTCGAAGTTACGTCGCCCGGAGAGTGGAGGAGGTTATGTTTTCAGTCAGCCCTAAGTGGAAGAGTCTACTGTCTGTCTGTTTTGTGAGCAGGAAATATCTAAAAACGGGTGTGGACTGTAACTTAGTGGAGAAATTGTGTGTGCAAGGCCGAATTGATTCGATTTCGGTGAAGTCGAACTGTATCCGAAATTCGAGAAATTTAAACTTTTTAAAAATGGATTCTCTCACCATTGAGAGATGGGGGGGGGGGGGATGATATATAATAATGATATCTCAAAAACGTTGTGGAACGCAAGTTACGAACGACAAAACTTGGTGGAGTTGAGTTTGGCGAGGTGACACAAACGGGAAGCCGAATTCGATTTTAGCTTAAGGTCCGGGATTCAGATCTGACCTATCAGTTTGGATAACAAAATTAAACTGTTCAGCCTGGCAGAGGTATGCGCTCTACCGAGTACCGTCTAGTAATCTCGTGTGTATGCCTTGTGACTGAACAGTCTGAGGAAGCAGGACCGTATGTGTGCCTGCTGCAGACAACCTGGATGGACAGAAGGGTGCAAGACCAAAAAGGGGGGGTAGAATACAGAGAGGCCCACCAACCTTGCTGCAATGTGAGAGTAATAGGCCACGACACTCAGCTTTGTCGTTGCAGGATCCCAATTATTTTTTATTTCTTTTGAATTTAGAGTTGAAAAAACTAAAACAAGAAATAGTAAAACCTGGTAGCTGCAGGAATGAATGTGTTGCTTACAACATAAAACATCTTTAAAAAATTCATGGAAATTAATCTGACTGTTTTTACAACTCTGCAACCTCGCTTCCCATGACCGCGAGCAAAATGGCTTTCCCCGACGAACCGCAAGCATTCCGCTTCTCACTACTGTGAGCACCCGCTTCCACGACGCGCGAGCATCTTGCTTCCCATTGACCGCGAAGCACGCTGCTTCCCACGACAGCAAGCAACGCTGCTGTCTCACTACTGTGAAGCACCCCCGCTTTCCCGACACGCGGGCATCCCCGCTTCCCATTGACGCGCAGCACGCGCTTCCACGACCCGCAAGCATTCCGGCTTCTCACAACCGTGAGGCACCCGCTTCCCCACGACCGCAGCATTCCGCTTCTCAAGACCGTGAGCACCCTGCTTCCCCACGAACCGCGAGCACCCCGCTTCCCACGAACGCGAGCATCCCATTCCCCCATGACCAGGAGCATTTCCACTTCCACAAACCGCATGCACTCCCACTTCCACAAACTGCATGTAACCCACTTCGCATGACCGTGAGCACGCCACTTCCCATGTAACCATGTGTACCCGCTTCCCACAGACCGCATGACTCCCACTTCCCTATGACCGGGACAACCCCGATTTCCATGGCAGTGTGCACCCGCTTTCCACAGCTCATGCAACCCCGCCTTCCCACAACGCATGCACCCACTTCCCACAAACATTTAAGCAGGAGGACATAACATGAAGTCCTTTATTCTGGTTTTTGTGCAGAATTTTGAATTTTAAAAGGACATGAACATCAAGGAGTCATTTCGCTCTCCACAACGTGAGTCCCAATATTGGTGTGGTCGACATGGGTTCAAGTGAATTGCCATTCATTGCATATCCCTTCATTCATTGCACATCCCTTCATTCCATTCCATGTCCCTCCATCCATTGTGCGACCCTTTATTCCCATTCCATGTCCTTCATTCGCATTGCAGCATCTTCCATTGCCATTCCATGTCGCCTCCATTCATTGCCGTGTCCCTCCATTCAATTGCCTGTCCCCTCCATTCCATTCCATTTGCCTTCATTCCATTGTGCTCCATTCCAAATTCACGCATCCTCCATTTCCATTTCCATCGTCCCTTTATTCCATTGCGCGTCGCTCCATTCCAATTGCACCCGTTTCATTTCCATTGCGCGTCCCTTCATTCCATTGCAACATCTTCCAATTCCAAAATTCCATTGTCCCTACCATTCCATTGCATGTTCCTCCATTCATTGCATGTCCCTCATTCCATTCCATTTTGCCCTTCAATTCCATTGCGCTCCATTCCATTCGCGATCCCTCCATTCCAATTCCATGTCCCTTTATTCATTGCACGTCCTCCATTCATTACACATCCCGTTCATTCCATTGCGCATCCTCCATTTCCATTGCGCGTCCACTACATTCATTGCGGCGTCCCTACATTCATTGGCGTCCCTAACATTCCATTGCGCATCCCTCCATTCCATTGCGCATCCCTCATTCCATTGCGCGTCTACATTCCATTGCGCGTCCCTACATTCATTGCAACATCCGTTCATTCCTTGCGCATCCTCCATTCCATTGCGGCGTCCCTACATTCCATTGGCACATCCGTGTCATTCCATTGCGGCATACCCTCATTCATTGCGCGTCCCATCCATTCCATTCATGTTCCCTTCATTCCACTGCACGTCCTTCCATTCCACTGCAACGTCCCTCCATTCCACTGCACGTCCCTCCATTTCCACTGCAGCGTCCCTCCATTCCACTGGCACGTCCTCCATTCCACTGCAACATCCCCTCCAATTCCAACTGCACGTCCCTCCATTCCCAATCCACCGCCGTCTTCTATTCCATTCCACGTCCCTCCATTCCAAACAGCACGTCCTCTATTCCATTTCCATGTCCCTACCATTTCGACTGCACGTTCCCTCTATTCCATTCGCGTCCCTTCCATTCCACTACACGTCCCTCCCATTCCACTGCACGTCCCTCCATTCCACTGCACGTCCTACCATTTCCACTGCACATCCCTCCATTCCACTGCACACCTCCATTCCACTGCTACGTCCCTCCCATCCACTGCACGTCCTTCTAATTCCATTCCATTCCCTCCATTCCACTGCACATCCGCTCTATTCCATTTCCACGTCCCTCCATTCCACTGCACGTCCTCCTATCCATTCCACGTCCCTCCATTCCCTGAGTCCCTCTATTCCATTCAATGTCCTCCATTCCACTGCACATCCTCTATTCCATTCCACGTCCCTCCATTTCAAGCACGTCCCTCTATTCCATTACATGTCCCTCCATTCCACTGCATGTCCCTCTAGTTCGCACTGCACATCCCTCCATTCCCACCCGAGTTTTTAAACGATCTGAGCTCTCTCGCTTTCCTTGCCGTCGTCATTCGACTTGCTTCCTCTCGTGACAAACGGTAACGATTCATAATTACAATATTGTTGCAATGACAGAAAAAATTTGAAAGACGAAGTTTGGCATTCCACATGGACCGGCTGCACAACTTGTTTCGACGCACACCAACCTCTCGGCCAAATCAGGTGAGGGACGATGTTAAGAGTAAGGAGGAGATGGGATGGGATGGGATAGGAAATGGGAATGGGATGGGAATGGGATAGACACCACGATTATAGTTTCACGAATAGTTTTGGAAGAGTCCTGCATGGTTTAGGCGGTCTGAGCCCTTCCTTTATGAGGAAAGAAACTCTACCGGCTTGAAAAAAATTCCATTTGTGTCCTTCGGAGAGCCATTCCATCTGTGGATCGACTGTTAGAAGCTCCTTTGTGGAGCCTAGACGTACGAATGGAAATGTAAGAAGAGTGATTTGGTTGAAGTGGTGGGGCTAGTTTATCACACAGGTGTGGGGTTGAAAGCATTGAAGAGGCAGGATTTGCAATAAATGGTGGTTTGGAGGTTAAATAATAAATAATTTATTTGTTTTATTTTATTTAGTTTAAAGCGCAGTGATCTCCGGCTCCAAGGACGAGTTTTGTACACATATACATGTGCAGAAAAGGCAGTTGGACACATCAGTGTAACTTTTGTTTGAATTACAGGATGTTCGGGAGATTATGTACAAATGGAAATAAGAGTACAGTAACAGTATTTTGACCTTTGAACATAGGACCCAGCCATCAAGGAGTGCTCGATGGGAGCGGTAAACGGTACATTGTGTTTCGCGGAGCCGAGGCATTTGTTTCGTCTTGGTGTCCGTGATGTCCACTTTATGAAGAATTTTTTCCATTATTTAATTTTGTAATTATTTTCATTTCCCAATTTTCCAATTCTTTTTTTTTTTTCCCTCAATTTTTTCAAATATTTAATTTTCCAATTATATAAATTTTTTTTCCAAATTTTTCGGGTTTTTTTTCTTCAATTTTTGATTATTTCATTTTTCGATTATTTTAATTATTACTCCACACCGAAGCTGAACGGAGATTGTTTTCACCGCGTTATTATTATTTTATTTTTCATTTTTCATTTTAAATTCTTAGTTATTTTAATTTTTTCGCCTGATTTCAATATTTAATTTTTTCATTATTTTAAAATTGGTTTAATAATTGTCTGCAGAAGGCATTGTTTTTTAACAAGTGACCCCAACTTTATTCAGAGGGCTTTCTAAACATATTACCGTACATAAGTGGTGGGAAATGAATTTAGGGATAGGAGGGGAAAGCGGGACGATTGAGGGAGGGAAGGAGGAGGGAGTTAGTGGAGAAGTTGGTTATCTGTCGAGATAATGTAAAGAGGCTTGAGAGGAATTGCATATGTATGGGGAACATCAACATAGAAAAAGGGTGTGGGTTGAAAGTTTGCATTTTTGTGTATATTTTAATGTAGATGGGCTACAAAGCCTTTTATCATTGGACACGAAAGTCAAAACAGTAGTTCGCTGACACTTGTTGAACTGGTTGTGTGGTGTTGTGTGTGTGTGTGTGTGGGTGTGTGTGTGTGTGTGTGTGATTGGTCATCACAGGCATTAACTTTGGAGAGCGGTGGCATTTTACTTTGCCTGGTTGAGTTCTATTACAAACCAAAATGAATCGGAATTGCTGCTGTTCGTAGGCCTCAATTGTATTCATGTACGGCGTCTTTACATTCCGGAGCAGACACGGTCAGGTTAATGTCCGTGGTAATGTGCTTCATGTCATAAGCTGATCAAATATGACACTCGTACTCCATTTCCATCACCCTGTCATCCTTCTTCCCCACTCGATTTTTACCTGCGACGTGCCGAATGTCTCAAGAGCTCCTTCCGCACGGCTTGCTGTTGCTGTTGTCAATTGTTGGTTCTTGTCGGGGGTTGAATTTTGAAATGTGCACCCATTGGTCAGACAGCTGCCGGACCCACCCAACATTTGTCCACTTGACTCCCACCCACCGCAATGGCACCCCAGCCAAAATAATATTGGCCGCCATCTTTGGTTTTCTGGTGCGCCAAAGAACGGCCCCATATTTGGGGTTAAAAAAATGCGTGACCAATGTGACGAATCAGCTCGTTCTGCTATAACGGTGGCGGAGGCTGACATGGATGAGACATGTCGAAGTAATCCTTTTAAAGGCGCATTAAATGTTTTCCCATCGTACCGTTCATCTTTTGAGAGTGCTTTAAATTCAATATTCCCATCGGCCCTTTACGGATTTCATCAACAGGATGTGACCCCGGTGGCTTGTCATTTTTGTTTTTATTCGAAATTTGTTGTCCATTGTTTTTCTTTGTTGGTGGTTGAACAGCAAGGAGGTTTATCGGCCAGAGAAGTTGGTCCATGTGTCCCAGCAAATGTTTGACAAGCAAGTGTCCCTACTGGCGCTCTCGGACACACTGCTCGTTCGCAAAAGGTGACTATTTCAAGTCTGAACTTGTTTAGGGCATCCTGTCTGTTCGGCAGAGTTTAATGAAAGATTCCATGGTTTTTTGGGCAGTCGTGCTGTTCGGGTTTAGAGGTCACGAGATGGATGTGCAGAGTGTCAATGGGCCTAACCGCCATCGTGCATCTCCTCCCTCTCAGCTCGAGCAATGAAGAAGCACCTAAGATGCCGTTACTTTGCATTTGAATTAAATTTATCCTAACGCTTGATAACTTTTTGAAGCCAAAATTAGGAAGCCAAACATTTTTTGTTGTCAAGATGTTGTAGTTCACTATGAAATGTTTTGGTTTCAGTGATTATGCCAATGTGACTTGCCTCTTAGTCTATGCTGGTTAAAGCACTACCGTGCGGTGTTGCAACGAACACCAAATTTGTTTGCCAGTACATCCTTGTGTGCGGATGTCACGAAGCTGTTTCCTTTCAAGGAATTGAACAACGTGATTGCGGATTCCCAATCGCTCGAGCTGTTGGCTGGTTACGCCTGGCCTCAACTTGCCCTTTGCGGATATCCTAGCGACGGATAAAGCCAAAGGTGAACCGTATGAGCCGTCCGACAGAAAGCCCAATTGAAGATGTTCGCTGGTTTTTGTTAAAACTGCTCAAGTAGATGAATAAGCCAGATCGCCAAGGATCACTCTGATGGACCAATTGAACAGTGTTGTGTTGCCCGCAGATTAACCACATTTTGACAAACATGGCGACCGTCTTCTTTTGCTGTTTTCATGTCCGTTGGGTATTCCTCGCACATTCATTCCCCTTTATTATTGAATCCCCCATATCAAATTGTATCCATGCAATAGGTTGTGCTCACTCATTCTCTGCCTACCTGGCCCGTGAACGCAAGTCATGTTGAAGTATCTCTCCACATTGTTGTATTGTGCTGAAAGTTTTCTTGATCAAGTGTGTGTCTGCGTGTGTCTTCCGGCTTGCACAACTAAGCTGCGTTGTTCCTCGAGTGTTAGAAGCGAAAGAAGCAAATGGCTCTCATTGCTCGATGGGAACTGCACACTTGGTGGGTGAAGAGTAAGGCAAAGTCACCCCGAAGTGTGGGTGCGAGCGTGTTCTGCGTGAAATTTTATCGCCGCACCCGCACGGTCCAACCGTCGTGTGATCCTTATCTCCGTGTCACGTGACTGCATCACACCAGTGAGGTTGGGCAGATCATTGCCAAACATACTGCTAGGATGTGCACAAGTGAATATCGGCCATTATCGCCGTGGATAATTAAAAACAAACAAAAAAAACACCACTTGAATGTACAGGTTCAAACAATCATTCGACTTGAGTGCGTGTGTGAGTGTGCATGTGTTGTGTTGATCGAAGGAAAGATTGGAGGAGCTTGTTAGCAGGTACTCACATGAGGAAGATATTCATGGCATCTTTGCATAATTTTGCAAAGGCCGTATTAGACAATTGGACCAGGCACATATGTTACATGGGGTTTGAACCCAGGTTCGCCAACATCATGAGGGAAGGGATCAGATTCAAGCAATAGGCCGAGGGTTTACTTTGTCACATATCATGCAGTATTCATTGTGATGAAAATAGTTTGATCTTGGGATGTTAAGCATGAGGTTTCATGCAAGGGAATTTTAAACATGCTGCTCCCAGCTGTGGCTTCAGGATTCGGTGAGAGATTGGGCTCATTAACCCTGACACGTTCTTGTTTCTTATCATAGCTATCAATCAGTTTTGCTTTCTGCTTATGATTGCTTGACTCATTGTAATAGAATTTGGGGTTAAATAATTATGGTATATTCAAGGTGTCCATGTTACAACATTTGGTTATACGCATCACATTATATGTGAAATATTATCCATATTATATATGCACACAACACATGAATTATGATTTATACATACGTGTACACACACACACACCCACCCACCACAACACAACAGCGGATACCTCTAGGGCCTTAGGACATGGTGGGTCTCCATTACACCCTGAAGACCCACCCATGTTGGAAATAGCAGAATGAAACGACACACATTATTTATGTTTTGTATAACAGCTTGTGTCTGCCTGGTTGTACCCATTGCTGGGAGCGTGGATGTGCTGCTAATGCAGTGCCCCCTTTTCCAGTTAAGCTTGCAGTCATTTTGTTCCGACCTCAGAAGGATGACAGATTGAGTCACCCACCTTGAGTAAATTTAACGGTAAACGACGGGGATAAACTCAACACTCTAAGATCTTAAAGCCTTAAACCATTAAGACAAGGCAACCCAGCTTTCGTACACCATTACTCACTTCAGTAGACGTGACTCAAAACAAACACAACAAACAACGGAACTGCATCACCAATAACAAAAAAAAATCCATCAAAATGGCTCATCCTTTATTTTAATGACCTACATGAAGGAAAACTAGCCACAACTGTAATTTTCACAACTGTTCAGCCTTGAAAATTCGGACCTAAAACCGAAATTACGTACAAAAACCTTCTCATTTAAATTATTTAAACAATTTGCTCATCTTTATTTCGAGCGGTACGGCGATGCCGTAGAATCGCTGCCGTGCTCGGTCCTGAGATAATAAAGAAGTAAGAACGACATAAAATGTCAGCCCCCGTTTTTAGTAAATTTTGCTGTACGGAGTTAAAGCCGCGAGCCCATATGTACGTCCACATTAAAAATGGCCGCCGGTCTTATACCATCGGCCACCTATTGATCAAATCACTAAATCAAAGTGAAAGGGCAGGTGTATGCCGTTCGTTACTGTGCCTTTTTTGCCAAGTTTTGAACGAAATCGGACCATGCATGTCTGAGACAATGGTTGGGACACATTTTTTGTAACATAAATGGCCGCCAGTCGGCCATCTTGGATCTGATCTCGAAAAAGAATGACATATTTATGTAAGCCATCATTCTTTCATTCTATCTCAGTCAGTCAGTCAGGTCAGGCTAGATTAGATCTTGACCTGCTACAGGTACCATGTAAACCTGTACTACCTGTTCCATGGTCGGGTTTCGGCGACTAAACCGTTCCCCCACCAGGTTTTTTTGGTGAGGAGGTGTTTGGATAATGGAAACACCCCCAGCAGGATTAAAAACAAAACCTGTCAAGGCGGAAGGAGCTCCTTGTGCGCCCAACGGCCATCCATATCTATGCCCAACGTGTCTGCGGACGTCCTCCTGCAGTTGGTACTTCTTATTAGGAGGTTGGTGTCAGGATTTGCACTCCGGCCGCCGTAAAAGCCTCAATTCGCAAAACATAAAAACGCAAAGAAATCTGAAAAGCTCACTCCCGTGGGAGTACTCCTGTACAGCTTCCCTTCGTAGGGCAAGCTCCCAGATGACGGGATTGGGGCAAAGCCTTCAGAGACCCAATCTTTGATGATAGGAGGGAAACCACGGGTAGCATTCCGGTCAGATTGCGGGAGAGTGTGTCGGAAGTGGTGCTGAAGGTGTCGTCCCCACGCAGACGGTGTCTCCTTGGGGTTAACCTGAAGGCGGTCCCTTCGGGGTGCCTGATGTTCCGATCCTAAGAGAGGATGATCACCTGTCCTTGTTATCATCTGAGCTCAAGCGTTTGGACATCGGTATTGCAGCACTCTCTGAGGTTCGGAGCCGGATTTCCGGCGGAGAATCATGGTGGTGGTTCACCTACTAATTGGTCTGGTCGCTCTGATGGTTAACCATTCCAAGGAGTTGCTGTAGCTGTGTCCAATAAGCTGACTCCAATGATAATTGAGGTAACCAACGGTCAACGAGCGTATTATGAGACTAAGGATTCGTCACTCCCTTGGGTGTATTTCCCTGGTCTCCTGTCTATGCTCTGACTGAGGCGAGTGACGGCTCAACTGTGAGACACATTCTACCGCCACGCTCAAGTCCTTGTGGTTTGATCAAGTGCCCCAGACGAGATACACTTCTAGTCTTGGGGATTTCAATGCTCGACTGGAACTGATAGGGATGGTTAGAGACCATGTGTTGGTCCCATGGTCGGAAACTATGAACCAGAATAGCAAAAAAGTTCCTTGATTTTCAAAGAAGTCTGGACTTAGGGTGGCTGTTCAAATGGTTTCAGCACCCACAGCTCCTCGCTGGACTTGGTATTCCAACGCTGGCGTGGTGCAACAGGAGATGGACCCATGTCTCCCTGATGGCCGCTGGAAGATGATCCAGAACTGCAGCGTCTACCGGAGTGCTCTGTTTCCTCAATACTGACCACACGGCTTTGTTGTAGCAAACTCTGAAGTTGCCCTTCATCCAGGAGAATGGTACCATCCCAGACCTAGGCTGGATGTTGGGCAAAGCTCCAAGGATGAGAGGGTAGCCGAGGAGGTTTTGCGAACAGGCTGAGTGGACATTTGGGGGATCTGGCTGCTTTTGGGGGTCCTGAAGAGTCGTGGAGTGTCTTCAGACCACCATCCTTGATGTTGCCGGTGGATGTCTTTGAACATCACAGCATAAGGCAAAGAAGAATTTTGTCTCTCAAGGGACAACTGGATAACCATTGACCAGAGCCGCAGGCCAGGCTGAAATGGCAAGCTAGCTGTTCAGGGAGCTGAGGCGTAAAACTGTATACGTGCGCTAAAGGGTGGACAAGGAGGCCTATGTGCGAGGAATCTGTGAGGGGGTAGAGCATCACCTGTGGGCAAGTGATCTCGTCCTGCTACAGGGGAAATTGCCGTGCATTGCGTTCAATCCAAGCCCATCCCTCGAGTGGTACTGCAGTCGAGCAGGAGGTTGGTAGGGCTCTTGACAGAGGAGTCCGAAAGTGAAAGGCCCGCTGGCCGGTTTACTTGAGCGGTTGGACAAGGCTTGAAATCACTCAGCTGTTGAGTTTGGATGTTCCAGGGGTGGTTTAAAATCCCTGTTGCTGACCCTCCAATCAACTGTGGTCACCCTTTGCTTGTGGAAACACGGGCTGCGGTGAACCGCTTGAAATGGGGTAAAGCCTCCAGGTGATCTGTGGCATCTCCATGCTGAAAGCTTCTCAAGGTGGTGGAAATGCTGCACTTGTATCGTTGCATGCAATTATGTGCTCTGCCTGGAACACAGGCATCAATCCAACTGACTGGAAGAGGGGCCATTGTTGTCCCTCTCTGGAACAGGTAAGGGTGATCGCCAAGACTGCAACAACTACCGAGGGGTGACGCTGCTCTCAGTGCCAGGCTAAGGTCTTTGGCTCGGAAATAATTATTGATAGGGTTCGCCAACCATCGCTTGAGTACCAGCATCCAGCGGCATCAGGCTTTAACACCAAAGAGGTCAACGATTGACCGTATCCTTGCTCTCGGGTCCTCACCGAACGAGATGAGAGTTCTCGGCAGGGGCTGCTCTGCCAGCCCTATGTTGATCTCTGTGAAGCTTTCGATTCAGTGAATCGGGATGTCCTCTGGAGGATCTTGGTCTTCGTGGGGTGCCACCAAAACTGATCGATCTGATGTCTGATCTTACTCCGTACTGAAGAGTGCCTGTGAGATGTGGTTGGTGCCATCTCTTGACTTATTTTCCAGTTGTTACTGGAGTTCGTCAGGGGTGTGTACTGGCCCCCACCTTTTCAGGCACTTGTAATGGACTGGATTCTAGGGAGGATGTCGGAGAGATAAAGCTGCGTGTGTCGTTTGGGAAATGTCAAGAATCTTCGGACCTTGATTTCGCAGATGTGCTAGTCATTTGGCAGAGACTTTTAAGATATCCTTTTGGGGGCACTGGGGTGCTGAATGAGGAGACGAGCCGCTGGGATTACGGGTTTTCCTGGGTCCAAAACTAAGATCCAGGCTTTTCAAATGACATCTTTGGATGCTGCTGTCCTGTCTGTGCTGTTTTGTGGTGAGGATGTTGAGGTTGTGAGAGATTCACTACCTTGGCAGTGATATTCATTCTCTCTGGGCTGTGGAGTCAGAGGTCAATAGACATCTGGGTGGTGCCCTGGGGAGTCATGGATACTGGGATAATGGGGTGTGGCGCTACCGGTTCTGTGCGCGAGGACGAAGTCCGAAGTCTTCAGGTCCTTGGTGCTTCCAGTCTTGCTCTAAATGGATCGAGACTTGACTCTGACAAAGGATCTGAGAACGGAGACGCGTTAATTCCTTTGGACGCAGGTTCTTCGGAAAATCCTTGGCTATCGCTGGTCGACTTTGTGTCCAACGAGCGGTTGCTGAGGAGACCACTCAAATGAAGATTTGTTTACCTGCCTAGTCCGTGAGTGTCAGCTGCAGCTGTATGGACCATGTGGCTCGTTTTCCTGACGCTGATCCCCTCACGCAGATTTCTCTCAGCGAGGGATCTCGTGAGTGGGAGGAGGGAAATGGGTCGACCACGTGCCTCGTGGTTCACAGGTTGATTCGGCATCTCAAGGAGATGGGGATGGCCAGGCAATCTGCCTCGCGGGATGGCCAGACGGAGGCCCCTGGAGTACCGGCGGAAAAGTGGTCATAAGCGACGCGCTACTCTGGCGCTTGCTCCCATGCTGATCTAACATTCTTTATCTGTGTGCTCAGTCTGAACAAATTGGTAACGTGCATTCTGAGAATGGTTGAGGAAGGTGTTTTCACCATTGGGTTTTTTACAACTAAAAGGCCGCCAGTAGGCCATACTTGGATCTGATTTGAAAAGAAATGACATGCATATGTAAGCCTCATTCCAGTTATCTTATGCCAAGTTTGAACACACATCGGTAAATAACAATTCCTGAGAAATGTTGAGGACGTGTTCAACATCGGAGTTTTTACAAACTAAAAATGGCCGCCAGTCGCCCTCTTGGATTCTGATCTCGAACAAAAACAATACTGGGTCTGTAAGAACATAAATTCTTTATCTGTTTTGCCCAAGGTTTTGACAACATCGATAAATACAAGTCCTGAGAAATGGTGATTAACGTGTTTGTACCGGGGTTTTTTAAACAACTAAAATAGCCACGGCAGTCTACCAGTCGGCCATCTTTGATCAGATCACAGAATAAAATGACGTCTACATGTTATGCCTTGATGGACCTATGCTTGTGGCCAAATTTGAAAAAAAAATCGGACCATGCATGTCTGAGAAATGGATGGGGACACATTTAACTCACAATGGCTGCCCGTCGGACTGTTTGGATTTCTGTCTCAAAACAAAAATGACGTGCTAATGTAAAGCCATCTTCTTTAATCTGTGTCCCAAAGTTTGAACAACATCGTAAATGCATGTCTGAGAAATGGTTTGAGGACGTGTTTTATTCCAGGTTTTTCTTTTTTAGCAACTAAAATGGCCCGTCAGCCAGCAGCAATCGCGAAACAAAATGACAGCAGGTGTGTGGCATCTTTGTTGTCTTTGTGCCAAGTACAAATAAAATTGGTCCCCATATATATGTCCGAAGATATGGTCGTGGAACGCCACGCCATCAGCCCACCGGACAGCGAAAATCAAAGATCAAATCTTATAAACTCCGTTTGGACCAAGTCCGATGGGGGCTAATAATCTGGTGTAAAAATGCTTATATAATAAACACTACGTCGTATCGTGTGATATACTGGGATAATTGTAATTGCACTGGCTCATGGACAGACACCTGAGGCTGAAGAATCTGAGGCCGACAGCCTAGACTGCCTAAACAAAAATGGCGGCCGCATGCATTTTGATTGTGGGTGTAGTCCATACATAATCCATACAAAGGTTCCAAAAACGAACTGGCTTTTATCATGGAGGACGGTAGAACTCCACTAGAGCGAGATATGGGGGAAAGGCCGCCAATTCAAATATGTACACAATAATACCTCATAACTACGCATGGAGTGAAAGTCGTTAGCAATTTTACAAGCCGCAACCTTTTTATTCTCTAGAGCGTTTTTCTGAACTACGCAAGACTTAGAAAGATGCCAAATACATTGTTTGTTCCATCACATCCCACAACAAAAGGAAAATGTCAAAGTATGTCATGATGGTAATACCAGAAGAGGATTGTGGTGTCGTATTGTGGTGTCCAATTCCAACCTTGTTTAGTTTTTGTTTGAGATTTCAATCGCTCCGGTTTTACATCTTCTTTAAAATGTTTGTTTTTTCTTCTTCTGCCATCATGTATATATATAGTATATTTTTTTTTTAGATTGCTAATTGGACATTGCATGTGGGACATGCTTTGGAGCTGGGGGTGAAGCGCGCTTCTGTCGACACTGCCGCTGATGGCTCCCATAAGATGAAACAGTGTGTGGCGGCTGACGGGGGCGTGTAGCATTGGGAACTCTGCATGTATGTGCTACTCCCGTGAATGTTTTTGCAGCCGTACGTAGAGGAACTAGGGTAGGGTTTGAAACAGCAAATGGCTTACGCTTGTGAAAGCTTTTCTTGTTGCTTTATGCAGCTTCTTTGGGCTGGAAGAGCAATGGCGATTTATTACAGGAAATCCCACGACCTTGGGGACAATTGATTGGCTGAGAGCTGATTGGTTGTTCCCTCCAGTTTACGGGTGAGAGACATGATGTGCCTTAAGTTTTTCGAGGGAAATTAAGGTAATATGGGCTTCGAAAGTTTTGTTCGAAACAAAAAGAACATTGGGCATTCCATTGCCAGGTTTTTGCATTCTGATTTATGCGACATCATGCATGCGTCCACCTTTCCTTTCCGTCGCCATAGCTGTCATACTTTTCAACCTGTAGCCACCATATGTAGTGAATGCTAATGGCAAAGCGAATGAGGTGCCGGTCTTTGATTGGCCAGGGAACATCTTGGCCTTTTTGTGACAGGTGACTCAATAAAAGGACGAGCTTTAACTCGTTCATGTTTGTCTATATCCGTGAGGACGAGCTTGTGCTGGCCTGCTCACGACACCTTGCTTCTTCGGGAAAGTGTGACGGTGAAAATGAAAGCAAAAAGAAGAGCGAACGAGACAATCGCACCTCTCCACATAAGAGTTTTGGAAGATGAATGCAAGATGTGGTTCTGGTGTCTGGTATGCAGCGCGGTGTGGTAAGTTTGTCATTATTCTCCTGTTTGTCTTGTTATCATAAATATCTTGTTTCCCTCATTGACCAAATGATTTCAACATAATGGAAACCATTCAACACCATTGAGATTCCATTTCCTTATTTCCCTCACATAGAGCACGCGTTGCTTTTACAATTGTCTTTCTTATGTGCATATCCGTATGTACGCGTTGATACCCACAACATAACCATTTACCACATTTTCTAAAAACGGAACAAAGTGTGAACTTGATGATTGTCCAGAATAGGGAATGGAAACTCGAGAGGCCGCTTACCTTATCGTGGTTTTCGCGAGTGATGCTCCGCAGTACTGTCGCAACAGCGGGAATGGGGGATCTCTCCTCAATGCCATACTGGTCATGGGGTGCAAGTGGAGCTCTGCAACTTCTCTTTCATCGAGGCCCTTGGAAAGGTTGTGCATGTGGCTAATATCTTATTTAGGTTGGCGCTAGAGGTGCTGCATTCTAAGCATACTCGTGTAACAGCAGATGTATTTTGGTCCGAATTTACAAAGGCGTTTTGCGGCGTCCTTGCTAACAACACGACTAACCGAAAAACAGTGACAAAACCATCTTTGTACGCGCACCGCTTAATCCGCCCGTCTAGAATAGCAATTTAACGAGGGAGACAATTAAGTTTGCTCGCCGAACAGATGATTAATTTGTGTTGACAAAGTTATGATTCATGCCTTTTGAACACATTTAATTTTGTTCAGCGTGCCATGCACACAGGTCACCTAACCAATTACAAATGAGTCAACTTTTAGTTCGTGTGTCTAACGACGACAACTTGTCGGGAAAATAAAAGAGGGGGACAATTATTCATTTGAGTTAATGAATGGGTTCAATCGAAGTAATGAACATGTGGCTGTCCAATAATGTAAACAGTTCAGTCGACACACGTCCTGAAGAGTGCAAGCACACGGCCGAGTTCCCAACAACAGTCTAAAACCCACGCCGGTCCATAAAAAAGATTTTAAAAAATAACTTAACAATTCAACCTTAATCGGGGAAACTTGAGTGAAGTGCTAGAATTAGCAGGAAGATGGGACATGCTCATTTCGGCATAAAGAGTAATTGGTTTCAAATAAATAAAGGACAGATGGGGCGAGAAAACGAAATGGAACAGATCCTCGGCAGGAGCACTGAAACCTTGGAGAGTTGGACGTGTATAAAATGAAAAACATTACTCGTGGTCCTTTATCAGGGTTTTCTGGAAGACAAAAGCTCCCACGAGGCTGACTTGACGGGATCGTTTCATCTTGTTGTACCCCTTTACTTGAAACGCATCCCCTGGCTGTCCATCAAGGCTGACTGGCAAAGGCTTCTGATTGGAACCAAATTGACATTCGGGACTTGTTTTGCAGTTATAAGTAAAAAATGGAACTCGGTGGAGCGCATTCCTCCACCAGGCCGAAACGTTCAACGTCTTGAACCCATGATCGGCTGCATCTGGATCCGACCCTGGCCCAAATCGAAACGGTGTTCTTGTCACCTAAACAGTCTGTCCACCAAGTTTTGTCATAATCCGTCCACAATCTTTTGAGATATCGTGATATATATAATTATTTTTTGGCCCCATACTCTCAATGGTGAAGAATCACTAAAAAATATTTATTTTTTAAAATCCTTGGTCCGGTCTGAATCTTCACCAAATTGAATCAATTCGTTGTGGTCACACACCAAACCTGTCCACCAGTTTCGTCCGAATCTGTCCCGGCAACTTTTTGAGACAATCCTTACACTCATAGCCAAACAACCAAGCCGAAGACGTCTGCAAAATCACCCCCCCCCAATCTCAAAGGTTCCCAAATGTATACCTGAAATTTGTCATTTATTAAAATTGAAAATCCTAAATTCAAAGCTCAGGGAAACTTGGAAAATTTATTATTTTTCAGATTGATATGATGATTTTTTTTGAAGAAGTTTGACCTACAGCTGACTTTGGACCTTTGGCATCAAAAATAGTTGATTTCCAAAATTCAGCGATCACAGCCGATTGTGTTCAAATTTCAAGTCAATCGATGAAAATGACGTTTTAGAAATTGGGACCTCAACGTGACCGTTGACCTCAGAATCCAAATGGGCTTCTCAGTTGAAAGAACGACCTCCCACAACTTGTTAAAGTTTCGTGACGATCGTTTAGAATTGTGACCTGTCGGCGATAAACAGACACAGACAGACAAACAGACAGACAGACGAAGGTGAAAACGTAACCTTCGGTGGCGAGGTTATTGACAAGGTGGTGTCCGGAGACGGGTGATTGGGAAAGTGAAGTTATTGATTATTGTTGACTCGTATTTTTGAAGGGAATTTCAAGTAAATGGAAAAGTGGAACGCTGCGTAACTTTTTAATGTCAAAAGTATAAAATGAAAAAGTATATTCCTTTTATTTTCGTCTAATTTTCCGGTTTCACGTGGAACCTGGCGGGTAAAAAGACCGGTGACCGTCAACCAAGCAATTACTCTGTGGACATGGTTTGGATTGATGCCATTCTTCTCTCCGCTTCATAACAGCCTTGTAGGCCTTGTAAGGAACCGATCATAAGTTAGAATCCATCTCAATCCAACAGTGATGGTGGTTGGATTGCTGCTGTCGTTCACTCGGACCCTCCCTGATTACAGCTGCCGTGTCAGCCCATGTTAGTCAATGATTTCATAACAGCCTTGGACTTTCATGGCTTTCGGGGCGAATGAAGACGCGTGACTTCCAAGTGGGTTATTTTTTTTTTGTGGGCCCCCCCCTCCTCCTGAAAACCCCAATCCCAGTGTGGTTAACAATCCAATCGTCGTGTGTCCCTCAGATTTGGCAAGTGCCTTGGGCGATGTGGTTATCACAAAAAGGTAAACTGAGCTCCTCATTCTGTACGTTTTAGCTTTCGTCACACGTGAAACCGAGTCATTGAAAAGAGACTTTTATTGATCTGTCAAACCGTATGAAGGGGGGAAAAAAACCTGAGTTAAACTGGTTTGGTTAACCTGGCCCAGGGTAACCTGGTTAAAAGGGCAATTGTGGGAATGGTTTAGAGACTTTGGTGACATTTTGCTGATTGTAAACTTGATGAAAACAGTTAGATTAGCCATTTGTGTAGTTTGGACTGAGTAATTGAGTAGTTATGGTGAAGTGACACGTCATTTTTTTATTGTTTACAGACGTTGGCAGACCAGAAACAACAGAAAACATTTGCTCTAACTTTCTTCATTATCAAATTCATTTAACAACTTTCAGTGCTTTTCTAAACGTTTGCTTTCTTTTTGGGAGGTGAGAGACCGATCCGTGTTGATGGTGACCCACGTTATCCCTCTATGTCGGTGCAAGTGTCCATTACTTTTTGCATACCTAGAGACCAATCCTCATTTTGTGATTTAAAAAAAAAACAATCAACAAAAACCTCTGATTAGACGAATTTCTCAACATGTTTAGCTTTATCAACACATCGTATTATTCTTCATAAATGGTTCACAATCTCTCAATCATTTTTTGGGGGGTGTTGCTATTGATGGAGGAAAATGCAGTCTGAATTTAACTTTGTATGTATGTATGTGTGTAAATGGTGTATGTATGCGTGTTTGGTATGTATTTAATTATGTTTGCATCGATTGTAGTGTGTGTGTATGTATTATGTATGTTATGTATCTGTGTATGTATGTACGTGTATATATGTGTATATATATGTGTATATATATGTGTATATATATGTGTACTGTATATATATATGTGGTATATATATATGTGTATAATAGTGTGTATATATATGTGTTATATATATATGTGTTATATATATATATGTGTGTATATAATATGTGTACTCTATATATGATGTGATATATATATGTGTTATATTGTAATATATATGTGTTATATATGTGTAAATGTATATATATGTGTATATATATGTGTATATATATATATGTGTATATATATATATGTGTATATATATTATGTGTAATATATATATAGTGTATATATATATAATGTGTATATATAAATATATATGTGTATTATATATGTGTATATATATGTGTATATAATTAGTGTAATATATGTGTATATATATATGTGTATATATATATGTGGTAATATATATATATATGTGTATATATATATGTGTAAAAATATATATATATGTGTTAATATATATATATATTGTATATATATGGTGTATATATATATATGTATAATATATATTATTGTGTATATATATATGTGTATAAATATATATGTGTATATATATATATGTTGTAATATATATATGTGTAATATATATGTTGTGTATATATATATATGTTGTAATCATATATATGGTGTATATATATATGTGTATATATATATGTTGTATATATTATGTGTATATATATATGTTTGTATATATATATGTGGTATATATATATTGGAGTAAATATATATTGATATATATGTGTAATATATATTGTGTTATATATATGTGTATATATATAATTGCGGGGTGTGGATCACACATTGTGTAAAGCCATACGAGCCGTGGGTTTCACCCATTGTCTCGGTCCACTCACCTGCATTTATGTAATGTTGTTCGCAGCGATTGTGTGATTTTCCCGATGTATCGGCTTGTACGTCCGTTCGGTTGTCATTTCGTGAAAGAATTTTTCATATGATTTTTTGCTCATTGTGATTTAAAAAAAAAAAATCTTTGTGACCCAAAATATCTGTAAATCTGTTGACATTTTTTTACAACGTTGTCTTCATCGTATGGCGGCCCTCTTGATTTTCATTCGAAACATCACCAAACATCAATTCGTTATTTCACATTTTATTTTATTATCCATGTAATATAAAGAGACATGGTCCAGTTAGAGAGAAATAAGTATTTTAACAAAAGGTCTTTCAATGAGAAGTAAACATCTTTTGTAATTTTAATGATTAATAAATCGCCAAAATGCCGCCAGTTGGTGGTTATTTCAGTGTTCATTTCCATTTATTTACGCGAACCACACAAATAATTTAGATAATATTATTGAGTTACTATAAATGTTTCCAGTTTACATATATTTCATCACTGTCCAAAAATTCATTATCGCCCAACAAAACACGGTTTGAACACAATGGTCCATTGACATACAATTACACTAATCCTCATCCGAAACTGTCAGACTCGTCAGTCGCCACGTCGGGTTTTTTGCAACACTTACAGGAAATGTCATTAATCTTTGCATGAACACCTTCTTGCACACAATACTACCTCTACAGTATACACCTAACCAGCCACATACAGAGTCAGGGGCCAAATTGTCAGCTGTCAGGACTGGGACCATCCAAGCGCTTCATGTTTTGACCAGCCAATGTTGAAATGGATCTAACCAGTACCGGGTTTGAATGTCAATGGAGCCGATCCACATATGGCAACTGCAGGTGTAGCTCGTTTAATGTGCTCTGTTACTGCACCCAAAGTCGGTGGTAACTTTTCACTCTTGCTTTGATTTCAGACTTCTAAAACAATTCCAGCAAAGATCCTTCCACCTCTGTGATTTGTTCAGTCTTCGAGCTGAATGGTGCACAGATCAGCTTTCACAGCCTGTTATCACCTGTTTTGTTGGTTGTTTCTCTCAAATGCGAACCCGCGAGAGCTGTCAACATTTCATCAGACGCCTTTGTGAAAAACTTTCCACCATGCTGGTTTACTCTTCCATACATCCTTTCCAGTGGTGCACAGGCCACGATAGTGTGGAAACCCCTCAGAGCTGCTATTAACGTCTGGCACCAAGAGATGATATATAGGTTTGTCGGGCTACATAACTTTCCTTCCCCCAACCCATATTCATGATGAGTTTTGTATCATAGCCAATGATTGGTAGCATTGATAATGACAAGAGCAAGACAATCAGTATCTGGGGAGAAAACATGAACCTTCATCCAAACTCTGTGCTGTTTACAGCAGCAAGTATACGAGTATCCTGCCTCTTCCGTGCTAGTGTTCATGATGTCCTAATCATCTGTAGCTCTGCGTTTTAACTCCTTGACACCCTCAGTGTGACAGTGATCACATTTGGTGGATTCAGACATGGGTGATGACTTTGTTAGCAGGTATTATTGTCAAATTGATCTTTGGTTCAGTACTGCTGAGGAATCCTTAATCCCTTTAAGGCAGCTTTGAATACTGTCCTGCTCATTGAACGACAAGCCATCCATCATATGCCTGGTGTTGGCTTTAATGATTAAGTAAGTTGGGCTGGGGATTCACTTGATCCTGAAGTTCAAATCCCCCTCGGCCTGTTGAATTAGTACCAGGTGGGGTTGACTCTGCCTGTCATCCTTCTGAGGTCGGCAAATGAGTACCAAGCTTGCTGGCATCCTGTGTTGGAGTGGTGACCTGTCCATGGATGTACCCAGTAGCCATGGACTGCTTAGGCAGCACCAATGCTCTGCAAAGTATGGCCTTATGACGGATGGATCCCATCAATACTAGAGCAGCTTATCTGGCACATTTGAAGGGCAACGGCCATACCATTTCTGAGTCACTATCTGTATCCATCTGATGAAAAGCTCATGAGCCAGTTGTGACATTGTTTTGTGCATCGGATGCAGTAGACCTCGCAGCTCCAGAAAGTTCATACATTACCAACACCTCTTCAGGTCAACAATCAACAGAAGAAGATCGTGATACGACAAGAAGGCGAGTCAAATCAAATGCTGATTCCTTCATAAGCAAATTCCTTGTTTTCCATGTTTTGATCTTATCTCTTTCCAGCTGATGTACACGTTTGTATTTGAACCTTCTTCATTTTGTCCATCGATTTTCCGTGTCCTTTTATTCTGTCCATTCACAAACTTTTCATATGCTTCCTTCCTGCTCTAGCTTCTGCATTCGGGATATTCTCATCGATGTCCTGAAGGAATTACCCATGTTGCTTGTATGTTTTTCAGTTATCTCTAAAATTTATTCTCCAACACATCCACATCAAAAGGGATTTTATTCGGATGATGACATCTTTGAGGGCTGAATACTCCTTTCTTGTCGATCCAATTTCGCTGGCTGAAATCAGAGTGATGGGATTTTGCCGCACGCTGCCAGAGCATCTGAAAGGAAGCTATCAGTTCAGCATCGTTGACATGCCACGTTCATTTCGAGTCTTGACAATGTGAGTAATTATTTCCAACATGATGATTGGGCAAGACATAGAAGTTGGATCCTTGACAAATTCTTGAGCCCTTCCCAAAAAAATGATGCACTCTTATAATGATTATTTCCGGAGATCTGGTGAACGGCTCTCTGCAGCACAATTGTTTCAGAAGGCGGCACATGCTGTGACTTTGTTGGCCGTGCCTTTCCTTTTCTGAAGCAGACCCAGTAACTTCATTGGTGAGACCCTTAAATATGATGCTTCTCTGATTGTTTGATTTGTCATCGCTTGTAACAGTCGGCGTAAACACGCTTTGTGCCAACAAAATGTTGTTAATCCCTTCAGGTCTGTTCGAGAGTGTCCTGAAGCCGAACCTTGAATGACCACAAACATCATTCTCACCATATCCTGCTGCTCTTTGGTTCACAACATTAGCAGTTTATTGATGCGTCATCTTTGGCTTGGTAATCACATTCTCGGGGCTCACACCCTGGAGATCATACAGTGTGGAATAGTCCGTTTCCAGTCTAACTCGTTTGGTGTGTCTATCTCTTTTCTCGGTATCGATGATCTGATAAAAAAATTAAAAAGACAACATGTACTCTCTGGTTTAATATGGTGAACGAGAAATTACATGCAGGTACTAAACACCGATACATGATATATATAAAAATAATTAAAATATAAAATATATATATATATATATATATTATATATATATATATATATATATTATATATATATATGTAATATAACTCTAGAAGGCTTGAAAGCAGTAAAACACGTACCTTGTGTCAGCCTTCTTGGTTGCTTTAATGCAGTTCTTTGGCTGGAGGAGTGTGGAGGGGTCAATTATTTATATAATCCTAGCCATTCGTGTTTTATTTGAATATCGGTGAGTTTTAGATGTTATGCTATTTCCTCCATTCACAGGTTGAGAAGATATGTGTGGGTCTTTCTTTATTATATATGTGATAATATGTAAATATATGTATATACACACAAACAAAATCACCACGGTACATTAGAAGCGGTGATGATAGAACAGAAACTGACATACTTTGGAAATTGGACACATCATGGGTGAAGAAAAACGAAGGTCTGGAGAAATCAGCCACGCTGGGTATGGTTGCGGGATAGACGAGGAAGAGGAAGATGTAGCCCTCATATCGTCGCTGGTTATGGATGAAGTAAAGGTGCAACCAAGTTGTCTCTTCAGCTTCGGAAAGCAGTGCAGGAAAGGGATGTTTGGAAGAAATCTGACCGTGATAATCACCAGAATCGACATGACTTGAATGAACTAGATAACTTAATGTCATAACTCTGTAATCGGTCTACAAGTTAAAAGTTCCTTTAACGGGAACGTCTGGGCCTCGACTCGTACTCAGAATCGAACTATTATATATATATATATATATATATCGATGTGGTACGTGTTTGGAGCCTAAGTGGTGCAACATTTAAGTCGAACACTGTCGTTGAAGATCCCATCACGTTGCTGAACCGGTACGGTGGCTTGAGGGGGGGGGGGGGGGGGGGGTTTGGTAACATTGGGATTCTGGATTCTACATTAATACACATTCCTAATCCACCCTGCTCCCGTTCGCCTTGAAATGCCATCTTTCATATGGGAACAATTTAAAAAGCTCGTAATTGGATGGAACCGGAGGGTCGCCTCGCACACCCTTGATCCGGTTCCGCTAATTTGGTTTGGTGTGAAGGCGGG